>CAIGQQ010031697.1:4552547-4570740 GCA_903798035.1 Danio albolineatus
TATTTATTTATTTATTTATTATTAATCCCCTTAAAATACTGTAGATGGTTTAGGTTCTACTCATTACTATGCATACAACTCATTTTGAAAAATCCTATAAAAATAAAATAAATAAAAATAAATAAAATTAATAATAATAATAATAATAATAATAATAATAATAATTATTATTATTATTATTATTATTATTATTATTATTATTATTTGTATTATTTGTATTATTATTATTATTATTATTATTATTTTCCCCCTTAAAACACTGTATACGGTTTAGGTCATTACTATGTATACAACTCATTTGAAAAATCCTATAAAATAAAATAAAATAAAATAAATAAATAAATAAATAATAATATTTTTTTTAAATCACAATTTTCCCCAAAATCGCAAAGCCCTAATTCTGACCATCCAGAAATCCATAAAGCACCATCTATTCCACTTTATCATTGCTCTCTTGTATTTATTTATTATATTTTAAAGGATGATTCACTCCCCTACAGAATCACCACAAACAATTATTTCCAAATATATATTAGTATATATAAGTCAGTATGAGTTACTTAAGTCATCTGGTGAAATTTTATTAAAATCGCAATATACAGCTGAAGTCAGAATTATTGCAGAAAAACTAAATATTGCAATGTCAGATTTTTTCAATATCCTGTTCAGCCCTAATTTGGATTCAGACCGAGGCTGGAAGGAGTGACGAGGAGAATCTTAGGAGGTTTCGGAGGGGGTGGAAGAGGCGGCGGTGAGGCCAGAGGACGATGCTTTTCATCCTCCGCACATGCAACCACACACTGTACTCTGCCAATGAGTCATTACGCCACACTTCCTTGACTCGGGTCTCGGGGGCAGAGCTTATTTTCACACCGCCACCACCCACTCGTGAACATGCGTGCACAACTCATGCTCTCTCTCTCACAGCGTCATCAGTGTCGAGAGGAAAACGTAGACAAGCATCAAGAGCACTCAGATAAAGGAGGGAGAGAGAGCAAGAATGAGACGTGTGGAAAGCTGAATAGGCTTGTCGTAAGAACATGTTAGGCTTTTGTGAATGCTGGACGTCAAACTGAATTTAAAAAAAGAGTTTCTATAGAACACACAGTACAGACTCAGATGAAAGAAATAGCTTTTCCTAGAAATTATTACAAGGGTGGTTTTTATTTTACAGCATATTGCAGCATATTGCATTATCATCAGATAAACAATTCTCAATAATAATAATAATAATAACGATAATAATAATAATAATAATAATAATAATAATAATAATAATTTTTATTATCAATATAAACAAGAATAAGATTTAAAAGGAAATTAATTAAAAAGTAAATAATATAAAATAAATATTAAATAATAAATAAATATATAATAAATAAATAATAAATAAATATAAACTAAAATATTTTATAAACCATGAAATAAAATAAAATAAAAAATAAAACAAAATTTAATAAAAAATTTAAAAATATAAAATTGAACAATAAAATGAATATAAACTCAAATGTAAAATAAATAAAAAATTAGTACAATATTTTAAACAAAATACAATAATAAAGAATATCAAAAATTAAAAACAAAATAAAACAAAAAATAAATAATATAAAATAGTAGTAATTTAAGAAAATGAAAATAAATAAGTTAATATCTTTAAAACAAACAATAACAAAAAATATATATTAAAAAATTATTAAATTAATAAGAAAATAGGAAAATTAAAAAATAAAGAAAATACAAAACAAAATAAATGACTAAATTTATAAAATAAAAAAAAATCTAAAAAAAATTATTAAAAAGTATAAAAATAAACATTTAAAAAAACTAATTACAATATTTTAAAGTACAATACAAATACAATATTAAATAAAATTAATGAAACAAAATAAATTATGAAACAAAATAACATTTAAACATAAAATGAAAATAAAAAGTTTATGTAATAAGATAAAGTATTTTAAAAACAAAAATACAATAAAATAAATAATAATAATAATAATAATGATAAAAATAATAATAATAATAAAAACAAACTATTCAAATTAATTTATATTAGAATTCATTTGTGTTTCTGAAAATTTACCCCAACACTTGATAACAGTTAGATCTCCAACAGCAGACCGTCACCCTAACCAACATATCGGCCTTTCACTGGGTAAAATTAGAGCTCGATGTCAAAGGTGAGATCATTATGTTCTGAAAACTTCAGTGTAGGAAATTACTCTGTAATATGAACATCCTTTCATCAAAGTCAGAAACCGCCTGCGTTAGACCTGCTTAAAGGCATAGTTGAACAATGATATGCGATGTTGAGTTTGTATTGGTCAAGACGACTAGGCCTGTCACGATATCCATTTTGTGCTGTACGATATTTGCACCAAAATATATTGCAATAAACGATACTATTGTCATTTTACTCCACTCATAATGCCAGAATGACAATATAATATCATCATAATACAAGTACAATCTTCCAAATAACAGATAATGTTTCACTCCTAAGAATATTTAATTAAGCTATATTCATTCTAACAATTTAATAATCAGGCATTGGAATCAGAATGTGAAAATGCATATCTTAAATAAATAATAAATGTTAACAAAAAAAGTTAAAGGTAAAAAGTAACAGAGGCTGCGATTTCTGCTACCAGATCGATCTTTAGTTGTCAGACACGTACATGAAAATATACTCAAGTAATTTACAGTAAATACTGTAATGTTTTTTTTAACCATACCGACACCTCCAATAGAGATATAATATTGCTAGAAATGTTTTTTTTATTCATGGGCGAAATATATAGCATCACCAAAAATTATTGTGGTCATGTTCATGTGTGATAAGTCGATATATTGATTATTGTGACAGGCCTAAAGACGACGAGGCGAATGAGTTTGTATTGGTCCAGACGACGAGGCGACTGTGCTACCCACTGCACCAAATATTTAAACTGATATTTATTTACTCATTTTACATTTCTGTTCTCATTTATTTCCGCTTTTGTTTGAATTCTAAAGCTGTTTTTGAGGTTTTGGTAAATTTTATATTATTTTATCATTTTAAAATCATTAAATAAAAAGAAATAAGATTAAAAGAAACAATTTTTTTTTTTTAACAATCCCAAAAGATTGATTCCTGTTATTTTTATGCTTACAAATATGACAAAAACAACTAAAAATAACGATACAGAAGTCCACAACATGATCATAATAATAAGAGCGGCAGAAGCTGCGCAGGAGAGGTGGGCCGCGGAGCGATTAGATTACTCCAATCTCTGCTCCTTTCTACTGGCAAAACCAACAGTGTCCTCAGGTGACCCATAAACAGAGACTAAAGCGGGCAGGAATGACCACGTGGTGACCATGGAGACCGCCATTTACAGCGATTACAGCATCACACGCAGCCGCAGGACGACATCGAAAACACGAAATGAAAGAAAACGAATGTTAATAATACCCTTGAAAAGTAGGAGTAAGAGTGATGAGGAGTAATTCATCACTGCGCTGAGCTGCTCTGGTGAAGCTGAATCATTAATGCATTCACACGGTGCTGAAAGCTGTGAGCTCCTACAGCCACAGCAGAGACTGGCTGTTTGCACAGTAACACCGTGTCTACGCTAGAAGAGACAGACGCTGTGCTACGTCAGCTTAGGACGCTGAAAACACGTCATCTCGATGTTCAATACCCAGACCAATCACAGGCGAGCTCGAGGTGAACATTGTGTATTAGTACGATTAGCTGAAAATAAAGTCTTATTATAGGTTATGGTAATGTGTTCTTGAATATTCATTCTTCCACTAACGCTAACAGCACTGTGCTATAAATATTCAGCAAGTAACCCAAGGGGAACTTCAATTGAAATATCAGGAATTAGAGCAATTTAGGCTGATAACAGTGTGTTCAAATATTGCATATTTAATAAAATGAAATTGAGAAGTGCTAATAAATTAAAATGAAATGACATTATGTTGTGTTATGCGATGTTAGTGTGTTCTTGAACATTCATTCCTCCACTAACGCTAACAGCACTCTGCTAAAAATATTCTGCAAGCTAACAAAAGCGAATTTAAATTGATATATTAGGAACTAGATCGATATTGGCTGATCATTCATTCCTTTTCGGCTTAGCCCCTTTTTTATTCTGGGATTGCCACAGCGGAATGAACCGCCAACTTATCCAGCACATTATTTACACAGTGGACATCCATCCACACTCATTCACACTGAAACACTGCAAGGTCACTATTAGCTGAACATAAATCATTGAATATGATGAGACTATTAGCATCTCCTTTTAAAATGAACAATTTGTTTAAATGTTTTTCTTTTTTAATGGATAGTTCACCCAAAAAAATGAAAATTGTCATCATTTACTCAACCTTTACTTGTTTTTTTTTCCTTCTGTTGAACACAAAAGCAGACATTTTAAAGAAAGCTGAAAACCTGTAACCATTGACTTACATTGACATAGTATTTGTTTTTCCTTTTTGTGGAAGTTAATAGTTACAGGTAACTGATGATATATTCATTCATTTATTCATTTTCTTTTCGGCTTAGTCCCTTTATTAATCAGGGGTTGCCACGGCAGAATGAACCGCCAACTTATTTAGCATATGTTTTACACAGCGGATGCCTTTCCAGCTGCAACCCATCACTTAAAACCCTTACCCACAATCAAACACTGCAAGGTTTCTCTCCAGGTCTGCTGGGGGTTGGGGGGGCACTACTAGCTAAAATATGATTATACTATTAGCATCTCCTTTTAAAATAAACAAATCTGTTTAAATATTTTTCTTTTTAAATGGATAGTTCACCCAAAAAGTGAAAATTGTCATCATTTACTCATCCTTTACTCGTTTCAAACCGATTTGTCTTTTTTTTTTCCTTATGTTGAACACAAAAGAAGATATTTTGAAGAAAGCTGGAAACCTGTAACCATTGACAAGGTATTCGTTTTCCCTTTTTGTGGAAGTTAATAGTTACAGGTAACTGATGATATATGTATATTCATTTATTTATTCATTTTCTTTTCGGTTTAGTCCCTTTATTAATCTGGGGTTGCCACAGCAGAATGAATCGCCAACTTATTTAGCATATGTTTTACGCAGCGGATGCCCTTCCAGCCTCAACCCATCACTTAAAACCTTCAGCCACACTCAAACACTGCAAGGTCTCTCTCCAGGTCTGCTTATTAGCACTATTAGCTAAACATAATTCATTGAATATGATTAGACTATTAGCATCTCCTTTTAAAATGAACAAATTTGTTTAAATATTTTTCTTTTTAAATGGATAGTTTACCCAAAAAATGAAAATTGTAATCATTTACTATCAACCTTTACTTGTTTCAAACCGATTTGTCTCTTTTTCCTTATGTTCAACACAAAAGAAGATATTTTGAAGAGAGCTGGAAACCTGTAACCATTGACTTACATTGGCATAGTATTTGTTTTTCCTTTTTGTGGAAGTTATTAGTTACAGGTAACTGATGATATATGTATATTCATTCATTTATTCATTTTCTTTTCGGTTTAGTCCCTTTATTAATCAGGGGTTGCCACGGTGGAATGAACCACCAACTTATTTAGCATATGTTTTACGCAGCAGATGCCCTTCCAGCCGCAACCCATCACTTAAAACCTTCACCCACACTCAAACACTGCAAGGTCTCTCTCCAGGTCTGCTGGGGGGGGCACCAACTTATTTAGCATATGTTTTACGCAGCGGACTTACAATAACATAGTATTTGTTTTTTCCTTTTTGTGGACGTTAATAGTTACAGGTAACTGATGATATATGTATATTCATTCATTTATTCATTTTCGGCTTAGTCCTGACCCAGCCGAGGCTCGAACCAGCGGCATTCTTGCTGTAGGGCGATTGTGCTACCCACTGCGCCACTGTGAGGCCCTTATTGGCTGATTAGTGTGTTCAAATATTAGTTGCTTGAATAAACATTCATTCATTTTCTTTTCGGCTTAGTCCCTTTATTAACCTGGGGTTGCCACAGCGGAATGAACCGCCAACTTATCCAGCATATGTTTTACGCAGCGGATGCCCATCTGCAACCCATCTCTGGGAAACTCATTCACACTCATTCACTATGGACAATTTAGCCTACCCAATTCACCTATACTGCATGTGTTTGGGCTGTGGGGGAAAGCGGAGCACCAGGAGGAAACCCACATGACCACGAGGAGAACATGCAAACTCCACACAGAAATGCCAACTGACCCAGCCGAGGCTCGAAGCAGCGACCTTCTTGCTGTGACGAACGTGCTACCCACTATGCCACCGTGGCGCCTTGGATAAACATGTAAGGCTATATTTATTTAAGCTCTTGAGAAGTGAAATAAAGCAGTGCTAACAAATTAAAATGAAATGACAAACTGTGTTATATGAATACAACATCACTACTTATCTTAGAACTGAAGTTCTACAATTAATACAATTAAAGCTAAAATTAAATGTAAAAATATTCATCATTCATTCACTCTCTTTTCGGCTTAGTCCCTTTATTAATCTGGGGTCGCCACAGCGGAATGAACCGCCAACTTATCCAGTACATTTTTTTCCAGTATAGCACACGTCTTTGGAATTCCGGAGGAAACCCACACCAACACTGGGAGAACATGCAAACTCTACACAAAAACTGACCCAGCCGAGGCTCAAACAAGCGACCTTGCTTTGAGGCGAAAGCACTACTGTATATCCACTGCAATGCCCATGAAAAAATATATATAATAATAATGAAAAAAGCATTATAGAATTAACATTTTTACTAAAATAAGAAAATGAAAAAAGTTGCACTGAAAACTAACTGAAGGTTTCATGTAATGTGGTCCCACTTTATATTAAGTGGCCTTAACTAATATGTACTTACACCAAAATTAATAATTCGTTACAATGCACTTAGTGTAAATAATACATGTTTTTACAGTGTACTTATGTTTGATTAAATACCTGTATGTAAATACATCTGTAATTGATTTTTATGCGGTACATCTGCATAAAATATAATTAATTTAAAAGCATATAAACACGACAGAGCAAAAATTAAAATTTAATTTTCCCCCTATTTCTTGTCCGAATAAGCTGAAAAGGAGCACTTCTCCCTCAACCTCCCGCTGGCCTGCAGGTACCCACACTAGTGAATGCTGCTCTCTCATTGGCTGTAGGCGATCGCCGATGTTATGAGCAGTCAAAACACATTTGACACGGCATGACTTGAATCTCGCGTGCAAGAGAACAGATGTGCCTGTGCTTTCAGGCATTTGTCGGCGATTTCTCAAAACCTGTCGGCGAGTCAAAATCAGGGCTAAAATCATGCAGTCTGAACTCGGCATTAGTTACCGAGAAATGCGGAGTTTTTTTTTTTTTTTTTTTTTACCTTACGCCGTGCGATAACAAATGCTCCATTAAATACGCTCTCTTAGCAGTTTCTCACATCTCATTTGCCAAGTGGGACATGCAGGAAATGTTCCTGGATAAAAGTGAAAGTGCCAAACTGCAGTTAAAGTTGACAAATTAATAATTTGGCAAATAATTGGATGACTGATGTCCATGTAAACACAGTCACTGTCTTTCTCCCCTGCGTCTGTGTTTGTGTTTTGCCTGTTTGAAAATGAGCACGTGCACAAAATGGAAACTCCCATCTTTATGCAAAACCTTCCCTCTTTCCCTCCCCTGACACGCCCACCTAAACCGAGCTGGACACACCCACTTTCCTGAGATTTTCCAAACTAGAGGTGTGAAAACACCACGCTGAGACTGTGGGGTTTCGTGGCCCGTTAAAAAAAAATAAACAAATGTTGAATATCTTCATGTTTTAATCTTTAATAAATAATCCAATCCTGCGATGTGAATATTACACATTACACACATTGCGATATCGATGCTCAAACGATATATAGTTCAGCCCTAGTTTGAAACGAAGCTTGTCAGAAGAACTTTACAGCTATAATACACTAACTGATGACCATCCAATCTGGTCAGTTTCCATATATTCGTTGCTAAAAGCACTACTGTATTCCGAGCTCTCTACCTCTCAAGTGAAATACAGCAAACACACACTCTTGCTCTCACACACTCTCTCTCTTATACACACACACACACAATACAGCTGTTGTGAGTCTAATCCACTGAGGCTTGGGTTGTGGGAACAGGCTGAGAGCTCAGCGGTGCGACACAATGGCGTCAGTCACAGCACCGGGTTCAGACGCACCGAGTGACAGATCACTGATGGAAGGCTGGAGCGTGTGTATATCTCTGCACATGTACAGTTGTCAAACCAACAAACACCATAGGGCTGCACAACTGATCAGTTCAGCATAGATATCGCTATGTGACTATTGCAAACACGCACGTCGTATTGTTGGGATTATAGTTACTTTACTTGGGATTATAGTATACTCAGGGTTCAACGCTAAGGATTTTTTCTACTGGCCCGGTCGGGCCAGTGGTTCAGATCTTTACTTGCCCTGCCAAAATTTTCACTGGCCCCACCAAAAAAAAGTTAATAGCTATTTCTTAGCCACATACAGTATTGTAAATAATGTTTCAAAAGCCAAACATAATTGTAATACCTACCCTTTTTATTCAGCATAACTTTTTTTAATACAACTGACAATAAAAAAAAAATACAATTGTTTATTCATTTTCTTTTTCGGCTTAGTCCCTTTATTAATCCGGGGTCGCCGCAGCGGAATGAACCGCCAACTTATCCAGCATTTGTTTTACGCAGTGGATGCCCTTCCAGCTGCAACCCATCTCTGGGAAACATCCGTACACTCTCAATCACACTCATACACTACGGACCATTTAGCTTACCCAATTCACCTGTACCGCATGTCTTTGGACTTGTGGGGGAAACCGAAGCACCCAGAGGAAACCCACGCAACCACGGGGAGAACATGCAAACTCCACACAGAAATGCCGAGGCATATATATACACACATATATATATATGTATATATATATATATACACACATGAATATGATACCGGTCAAAAGTTTGGGGTCAGTTTTATTAATTTTTGTTAATGTTTATTTTTAAGCAAAATTATTCAGTTCATCAAGGCGACATTTATTAAATGTAAAAAAATTATAATAATTGTTAAATATTTATTACAAATTTAATTAACTGCTTTCTTATTGTATGTAGTTTCAAATAAATTTCTTACTCCAGTCATTATTGCTTTTATTACTATTACCATTAATAATAATAATAATAATAATAATAATAACCACAATAATAATTAATATTAGAGAGATTTCTGAAGGATCATGTGACTCTGATGACTGGAGTAATGAAGCTGAAAATTCATCTTTAAAATCACTGGAATAAATCATTCAATTAAATGATGAACTACTTTTAAACAGTTATAGTGCAATAACATTTTACAATGTGTGCTGTATTTATGATGAAATAAATGCAGCCTTGGTGAGCAGGAGAAGTTTTTTTTAAATATTTAACAATCCTACTGACCCCAAACTTTTGACCAGTTGTGTATATAATGTTTTATAAGCGAAATGTGCACTTTAATTTTGACCCCCACAGACACCTTCACCAAATATAAATCAGAGAAGTCAGACTTTCTCATACAGAGCCGCATTTCGGTTGTCACGTTTTGTAAAAATCTATTGAATTAATCAATCTATTAAAGAAACGTTGGCTAGAATTCTGCACTATAGGCTTAAATTAGAGAGAGAGAAATAACAGATGAAACGTGACTGCATCAGATCATGAAGCAGATGATGCTGATCTTTCTTTCGAGCTGTCAGTGCAGAAATGAACAAAACAATTGGCCCAATATAACACATTATAAGATTAAAATGTGGAAAAATTATCAGATGGTAACTTCGGGCAATTTTCCTAACGGATAAACAGCACTGTGTAATATTTCAGCATGCTTTCACTTTCGTTTAAGACATGAAACGCATATTTGCCGGTAGGGATGAATTCTCTGTTCATATAGCCGTATGCATGGCTATTACACAATCTTAATACACTATGATATAGCCTGGGTCACTAGTTCTTTGGATAGTTTTGTTTTCTCACTACAATCGATCCGCTCAATCGAGCAGAGACCACCTCATTCTGGCGATCTCGGGACTGATTGATTTGGCGCGGATGCGAGCGTGATTGCTGGATTCACAAACGCCAATCGAACGGCGCTAACAGGGTAAACGAGACATATTCCGAAACAAACATCTATGTGTGAAAGCACCCTAAGATTGTATTTGCACGCAATTGACAGACAGTCGCAGCCAAACGTTAGTGACAAGGCACCACTGGCCCGAACGGGCCAGTAACACTTCTGTATACTGGCCCGAGCGTGTCGCACGCTGGCCCCGAGCCATCGGGCAGTCCTTATTGTCGAGCCCTGATACTGCAAAAATGCAATCTCGATAATTATTTTCCATATTGAACAAATCACAATCGATACAAGTTATTAATGCTTCCATTAGGGATGGGTACCGACTCGATACCAGTGCTAAATTATAAAAAAAGTAAGCTCTGGCGTTAGCGGTTCTGCTATCGGTACTGGAGAATTATTGCTGAATAAACATTACTTACAGTAGCATGATTTAACTGACTAACCTTTTCTAGTTTGCCATATTTGTCTGCACAGTTGGCAATCTTGATGACATGACACGGGAAATGCTCGTGTTTCCGGCGAGCGCGTCAAGTATAAAAGCCTTCACAGTTATCGGCTGTGCGCGCACTCAGCGGACGCTCGCGCCAAGCGAACATGCATAGCTTGCAATACAGACTCACGCACACACCGCTCGTAAGCTTACGGAGTGAACAAAGCGGGTTGTGTTTCCCGAGTGGACAGCGACAATGCCCACTGCAACAAAATGCAACAAGCTGTTTTCTTGTATAAGCGGAAACTATCTGGCTAAGTGAAAGTATCTTTCAAAAGTACATTTATGTGAGTGTGTTAACGAAAAATCATAAACATTATTTAATTTAACTGAATTTTAAGGGTATTTTTAACTGCAGGGAGCACAATAGATCAAGAAAGGTCCTGACTTTTCAAAGTCGAACATGTTGATTTTTCTCCAAAAGAATGGTTAAAAGTCATTTTCCTTCGAAACATTGTACATTCCTTTACAGGAATTTTTTTTTTTTTTCCTGTAAAGGAATGTACAATGTTTCGAAGGAAAATTACAATTATTGATTGTTTTATTTTACATTAAAAAAATGCAATAAAACTAAATTTGTTAATTCTGTTCAATTTGTTTGTGCCTATTTATTTTTTTTATGAAAAAAAAAAAAAAAAACATACAAAAAGTACAGATAAGAGAACTGTTAAAGTACCGAACCGATAAGTGGTATCGATAAAAGTAGTAATACTGTTAAAACCTAACCGATACCTATCCCTAGCTTTCATATTTAAAAGAATACCCCAACAATTACTGAAGACACAAAAATTAGAGGGTCCATTAAATGGCATTACATTTTCAGCTGATAAATTTCCAATGGCCGAAAATGCAGTACATCTCGAATATCAACTCTGGCGATGTAACGATTCACTGTGAGCCACTTCAAAATTGATTTAAATATGTGATGTTTCAAATCAGTAGAAATGTTGAATAAATCGCGATACATGTTTTGAACAGAGGGGGCGGTGTTTCACATTACCTACACATCAGCAGCAAGCAAGAGGTGGGACGGCAGAGTAAAATGACAATGGTGAAGTGCACCAGACAAACACAAACTGTACGCAAAAACAGCACAAAAGACTTTTACTTACACAAACAGAAGAATGAATATGACAGACATAAACTGTCAGCCCAGTGAAAAACTACTGTCACAGACAGTGGTTTTTCATTATGTTTTTTTAAGTTTTTCATTATCAAATATATTAACATACATTTTGGAATTTTTAAAAGGGCAATTTGGTTTTGGCAGAAAAAATATTAATTTGCAAAAAATATGCAGCATTTAAGCTTTTCACCTTATATTTGTTTCAAATTATTTTGTAAAAACATTGTGACTCAATCGTGAATCGTGAGATTAGTATCGTGATTGTATCGAATCGTGATTCATGGTGAATCGATACATCCTTATCCAACAATTAACAAAAATTAATCGTGATTAATCACATCCAAAATAAAAGTTTAACATAATATTTGTGCGTGTACTGTGTATATTTATATTATGAATATATAAATACACAAATGCATATACTTGATAAAATGTTGGTTTATATTTAGATATCTAAAAAATATGTGTATGACACAAATTTTACATTTGAATATGATGTAACTACTTTGATGTAACTTTTTTACATATAATTTTGGCTTCTATGAATGTGTTTATCACATATACATAATAAATATATATAACACACACACATATTATGTCAAAACAAACTTTTATTTTGGATGTGATTAATCACGATTAATTTTTGGACAGTCCTAATTAAAAGGTAAGTGAATTATAGCAGCGTGAACTTTACTGTAATCTTTGTGCATCATTTGCTTAACCCTTTAAAGAGACATGCTCTGTGACTGACTGACAGGTGCGTGATGCGTAAGGCTAGCAAACACGGCGCAGCTTTCAGTTAAGATGAACATAGTTTCCATAATTAGATAATGCTTTATAATACTTACAAAATTTCAGATAATGACTTTATCTTGCTGGTTTTTATGGCCGTTTCACTTTAGGATGCAATAATGCCGCTCGGTAGATCTATTGGACACATTCAGAAGTATTCCGAGCAAATCTAATAAATGTTGGAGACATACTTGTTACATAAACGCACTAAAACGCAAAAAAAGCTGCACTTGAGCAGCGTATATTAGGGCTGCAAAAAGTTTTATGCACGAACAGAGGAAACCGGCGTGCAAGCAAAGAGATTAGCATGCTCGTAATACATACATGCGATCTCGGCTTGTAATACTGCGCTCACGACATTTGTCATTGAAATAACGTCACAGGTAGTTGGTAGATATGTGTAAAAGGGTCAGAGTCTGCCGCCACAGCTGGAAAAAAATCCTAGTGGAAAAACTGAACTCTAATTATATCGAAATATGTATAAAAAATAAAAAAAAAAGAAGAAGAAGAAATAGCAGAAATACCAAATATCGCAACGTCAGATTTTTCCTATATCGCTCAGCCATACCTCAGACTGTAGACATTTAACAGCTCTCATTATAGCTTCCTACGGTGAAGATGTAACCTTTGAAATTTGCTGTAATCCCGAGATGGGGGTTTTCGACAGTTCTTTTGCACACAGTCGGTCTGAACTGCAGAGCTGTAGGGCTGTTAAATATAACTCAAGGAATATTCAAAATGTTCTCATTAATAAAACATCTGCTCTGAAATGCTGAAAATGTTGATTTATGAGCCTTTATCCCAAGCAGATTCAAGTTGAGATCCTGATTCCTCCTATTATTATTATTCAAGGGGAAAAATTGGTAAATAAAAAAAATATATAAATATTAATAATGCAAGACTGTCCTAATCAGCTTGTAACCAAATGGTGAAATCGTTTCAGATTACAGCTGAACATGCACAACAAATCATAAGATATTGTTATACAATACTTTCAAGTGAAACTGACTGGGGGTGGCGCAGTCGCCTCACAGCAAGAAAAAAAAAAAAAAAAAAAAAATCACTGGTTCGAGCCTCGGCTGGGTCACTTGGCATTTCTGTGTGGAGTTAGCATGGTCTCCCCGTGTTTGCGTGGGTTTCCTCCGGGTGCTCTGGTTTCCCCCACAGTCCAAACACATGTGCTATAAGTGAATTGGGTAAGCTACATTGGCCGTAGTGTATGAGTGTGAATGTGTGTGTATGGGTGTTTCCTAGTACTGGGTTGCAGTTGGAAGGGCATCCGCTGCATAAAACATATGCTGGATAAGTTGGCGGTTCATTCCACTGTGGTGACCCCTGATTGAGAAAATGACTAAAACCGAAAAGAAAATGAATGAATGACATTGGTGAATAAACACCAGAGGTACGTAGCCGCCAGTAGCCTAGTGGTTAAGTGCACTCACACATAGCACATATAGATATGGTGCTCACGGCAACCAGAGTTTGATTCCCGACCCTAAGTCCTATGCCGGTTCTTCCCCGCTCTCTCTGCTCTCAATGCTTTCCTGTGTGTTCACTACTATCCTATCACAATAAAAGTTGACAACTATTCTTATACTTAAATAATTAATTAAATAAAAAGTAAATAAATAAATTTTAAAAAATGTAAAAAATAAATTAATTGATTAATACATTTTTTTCAAAAAAAATAAATTAATTAATTAATTAATTAAAAAAAAAAAAAAACAGGAGGCACAAATATATTTTTAATTATTATAAAACATGTCATTTCAATAATACGTTTATTAACTAAAAATGCAAATCTTTCACAACCCACCTGCGATTCCTGTGATTAATGTTACAATCTGAATGTGGAAGTTTAGGATAAACAAACTAGAAGATACAAAAAGATTTCTTCTAAATAAATGGTTACATTTTGACTTAATTACATTGAAAGATTAAAGAAATTGGCAAAGTAAACAATTGGTAAAGTTTACAAACATTTTATAAATCAAGAAAAAATGCAAAAAAAAAACAAACAGAAAATGGGACGGCAAAAATTGCATGGAGATTTCATGTATATTAACTGCTAAGTACTGTCTTCTTTCAAAAACATCAAACACTGAGGCACAATAAAATGTAATTAAACTATCAATACAGAAAAAAGAAGAGGAAAAATTAAACAGATTACATAGAGAAAAAGCTTTTCATAGACAAATGACATTAAAACCATCCACAGGTGACAACAGTCCATGACTTACTGACTGATTTAATGAATCATTCAAATGATTCAATTAAAACAGCTGATTCATTTGGAACATAATGGCTGTCTTTATGCATTGATAAATGAATCACTGACTCAAGTGATGTGTTAAAAAACTCAAGAATAAAAAACTGCATTGTTGAACTGAGACACAAATTTTCTAACAGGGTTTGAGACTCATTCTTACTACATTCAAATAAGCTTCATCAGGCAGTCAAAAGCATTTGTACTCTCAAAACACATTTTTGTTAAAGTCCCAAGTAAATTACATGCTATAACATCAGTCTGCATATAGTTTAAGTCCAACAACATATACTATATCGTCTTATACAAATTTAATGCACAGGAGGACTGCAGGAAAAATCTGACATTGCGATATTAATATAATATCAACAGATGAATTGAATAGTTCTATTTGAAAAGATTTAGACTGGGATAATCAATTATTTTGCTATGCAGTGCGTTTGCAATAAGCAGCACTTTATGGTTTTCTGGAGAGTCCCAGTTAGTGGTGTAACGGATCACAAATTCCACAGTTCAGAACACATTATGGTTTTTTAGTCACAGATCGGACCATTTTTTGGATCAAACAAAAAGGAGAGGAGACTAATGCAATTTGCTTTCCATTTATTACAAAAGCAGTACTTCAAGACACTTTTGGTTTTAACAAATAGAACTTAGAATCTGTAATTTTATTACGAATAAAAGGAAGAAATAATCAGCAGAATAAAAATAAATGGTAATGCTAAATCTAATATTATCATTTGCACAACTAGGCATGGGCCGGTATAAGATTTTGACGATATGATAACCTTGGATAAAAATATCACGGTTTCACGGTATTGCGATTACTGCTCTAAACTATATTCTTTTTAAATGTCTGGCTAAAAAAACAAAACCTTTTTCCCCTTTGAACACAATATATATTTTATTTGAGAAACATTTCAAATATTTTGAGACAGTAAACATGTCTGGCTAAATGATTCAACTAAATCATTGACTTCAGCGGTCTTCGTTTGTTTCAAAAACACAGATGTCTTTACAATTTATACCAACAAAACCTAAAAGAAAATGTAAATAAAAGAAATCTTACTCATACTTTAGGAACGGTATAGCAAAAAATTTTGACAGTATGAAAAACTTGACGGTATGAAAACTGTGGTATACCTTGAAAACGGTTTTCGTCCCATGCCTATGCATAACCCATATTTATTTTTAGCCCTATTCTCAAAAAATGATTCAGTTATTCACTCAAAATTTTCATGTTTCATTGCTAGATGTGTCATCTTTGTAGATTTATTCAGTGACATAGACCTACTGGTTAAATAATGTAAACGCTACCAATTTTCATTTGAGCACATGACGGTGATTTTTTATCTTTACCATAAACATCAGTGTTTTATCTAAACAATAAACTGTTCTCCTAGTACTTCTGTGTTATCTGACTCTTTGTAACTTCATAACTAACTCAAAAGACTGAAAACTGAATCCCTTTCTTGATTTTTGCGTTTGTCATACACAGATTTGTATTCAGCGAGTTGAAGGTTTAATTAACATATGCAAATCGCCATCATTTATAATTTATGTGGCGGGGGTTGAGATCCCGATCATTTCATTGATAAATCGTGCAGCTTACAATGAATGCATTAATGCAGTCTAAACAAGTAGTGACAGAGAACACCTTTAATAACCTAAGAAACCCTCCACATCCCGAATAAACCACCACAACCTCTTCCGTCATCATTATATTTTATAGGAAAGCCTAAATGCTTTCATACATGTGATTTGAATGATCTCTCTGCAATTGTTACAAATTTAGGATTAATCTACATGCACAAAAAATGGTTTTAATCTGCAGGTCACATGTTCCGAACCGTGGGTTGTGATCCGTACAAATCACGGATCAACCGTGATCCCTTACACCACTCCCAGTACTCAGAACAATCAAACATAAAATACAACTGTCCTCATTGTATACATTTATTGAAAATACTAAGATTTAAAATGAGCTTTATGTTTTAATCTCTAACAAAAAATCAAATCCTGTGATCTGACTATTGCGGAAACATTGTAATATCGATGCTCAAATGACATATTGTGCATACCTCTTGCACATCAGTAATAGGGACTTTAGGGTCGGTAAATACTTTGAGCGTTCTCACAACATTTAAGGAAAATAACACAACGACAGCTCGTTCAAATCATTTTACAAATATAATGAAAGCAGTGAACTGCAGTTCAGAAGGTGAGTCAAATGTATCCAGTAACCACTATGAATGCTTTACAACTCATCTGGTTTAGTAAGAAAACTGACTCGTATACTCAACAGTTACGATAAGCTCACTATCCTCAGATTTGAATTCAGCGAGTTGAAGGTTTAATAAACATACGCAAATCGCCTTCATTTATTTATGTGGCATGGGTTTTGAGATCCTGATCTTTTCATTGATAAATCGTGCAGCTTACAATGAATGCATTAATGCAGGCTAAATGAGTAGTGACAGAAAACCCCTTTAATAACCTAAGAAACTCTCCACATCCCGAATAAACCACCACAACCTCTTCCGTCATCATTATATTTTACGAGAAAGCCTAAATGCTTTCATACATGTGATTTGAATGATCTCTCTGCAATTGCTACAAATTTAGGATTAATCTACATGTACAAAAATGTTTTAATCCGCAGGTCACACGTTCCGAACCGTGGGTTGTGATCCGTACAAATCACGGATCAACCGTGATCCCTTACACCACTCCCAGTACTCAGAACAATCAAACATAAAATACAACTGTCCTCATTGTATAAATTTATTGAAAATACTAAGATTTAAAATGAGCTTTATGTTTTAATCTCTAACAAAAAATCTAATCCTGTGATCTGACTATTGCGGATACATTGTAATATCGATGCTCAAATGACATATTGTGCATACCTCTTGCACATCAGTAATAGGGACTTTAGGGTCGGTAAATACTTTGAGCGTTCTCACAACATTTAAGGAAAATAACACAATGACAGCTCGTTCAAATCATTTTACAAATATAATGAAAGCAGTGAACTGCAGTTCAGAAGGTGAGTCAAATGTATTCAGTAACCACTATGAATGCTTTACAACTCATCTGGTTTAGTAAGAAAACTGACTCGTATAGTCAACAGTTACGATAAGCTCACTATCCTCAGATTTGAATTCAGCGAGTTGAAGGTTTAATAAACATACGCAAATCGCCTTCATTTATTTATGTGGCGGGGGTTTTGAAATCCTGATCTTTTCATTGATAAATCATGCAGCTTACAATGAATGCATTAATGCAGGCTAAATGAGTAGTGACAGAAAACCCCTTTAATAACCTAAGAAACCCTCCACATCCCGAATAAACCACCACA
>CAIGQQ010031697.1:4570750-4587663 GCA_903798035.1 Danio albolineatus
TGCTACAAATTTAGGATTAATCTACATGTACAAAAATGTTTTAATCCTCAGGTCACATGTTCCGAACCGTGGGTTGTGATCCGTACGAATCACGGATCAACCATGATCCGTTACACCACTCCCAGTACTCAGAACAATCAAACATAATACAACTGTCCTCATTGTATAAAATTAATTAAAAATACTAAGATTTAAAATGAACTTTATGTTTTAATCTCTAACAAACAATCAAATCCTGTGATCTGACTATTGCGGATACATTGCAATATCGATGCTGCAAATGACATATTGTGCATACCTCTTGCACATCAGTAATAGGGACTATAGGGTTGGTAAATACATTGAGCGTTCTTACAAGATTTAAGGAAAATAACAAAACGACAGCTCCTTTAAATCATTTTACATAATGAAAGCAGTGAACTGCTGTTCAGAAGGTGAGTCAAATGTATTCAGTAACCACTATGAATGCTTTACAACTCATCTGGTTTAGTAAGAAAACTGACTCATATAATCAACAGTTACGATAAGCTCACTATCCTCACAGTAGAAGGAGGCTGGCAAAACAGGGGTTTTGCAGGGACAGAGGTTGGTCAGTATTTGCCAAGGTACATGGCAGAGGAAAACAGCCTGAATTTTGACCACACCAAGAGTGTGGCTGATGAATAAGATCATTCTGGGTTAAGATTCCACCACAGCTAGGTGAAAGGCACCCTGTGTAGTTAACAGGCTTCATTTGCATCGAGCACAGCAGGAAAAAGACAAATTATTAAGCAAAACGGGGGTAATTAAAAGCTAAGACGTCTGAAAAATCATTTGAAATGCTTTTGCAGAGTCCTAGTCTCTCTCTCTTGCCTCTTACGACCTAAATTCCCTCAACAGAGCCCCTTTGCCTTCCCCCAACTAACCTTCAAAGAAAAAAAGGCCCTAAAAGCCATAGAGGGCCCCATGTACACAGAGATTGCTAAGCCTCCATACATAACTGCCGTGAACACATTCCCCAGGCTGACAGACCACTCCAGAGGGCCCGAAAACCTCTTCCTCATCCACCTTTTTCTACTTAATTTATGGCCTGTGCACTTTCAGGCAGCACTTCTAGCCGTGATATGGAGCACAATGCTTTGCTGTGTCTCAAAACTGAAAATGAAACTGATACTATTGTGTCATGATGGGTCAAAGTGATTTTTGCTCAAGATGATGGCCAATATAATGATGCAGAATTATGAATGATCAATAGTTTTTATGCATTTTAGTGGGCTAGTGTACAGATATGGTCATTTTAAGGCTACAATTACCAATATGCAGAATTATAAGAAAGCATAAACAGAACAAAAATGCTAATTGATTATTCATTGCTCTATTTATACTTTTTCATACAACAACAAAATCATTCATGGCCAATTCCTGAAGGTTTTCTGCTAGATTTACAACACTAATACTGCATGAAAGTGAATTAATTCTGGCAAAGTTTACACTAAATAGCTTTTAACAAGAAAAAAAAAAAATCCAATTATTTTAAAAACCTATAAAAAATTTATAAAAAAAATGAAGAAATAAAATCCAAATTACTAAAAAATAATAATAATAATTAAAATAAATGTTAAAACTAGTATTTTTAGACATGAACATGTTTGGATTGTTTTTTTAATATACTCTCTACTGTGGTTTTAAATATTCCCTTTTTCATAAACATTAAATATTTATAATGAAAACAAACTATGATTCAAACTATAGGGCTGTGCCATTAACCGAAATTGAATCGCAATCCGTATAATAAAAAAAAATTAAAAATACAAATAAATAAAAATTTAAAATAAAAAAGGCTGCGATATGAAATATATATATTATGTAACTTCCCAAACCCAGAGTAAATGTGTGTTGATTAGGCATAGGTATAAGATTCTGACGGTATGATAACCTTATATAAAATTATCACGGTTTCACGGTATGATGGTATTGTGTTTAATGCTCTAAAATATAATCTTAAAAAATGTCTGGCTAAAAAACAAAACATTTTCCCCATTTGAACACAATATATCTTATTTTGAGAAACATTTAAAGTATTTTGGAGCAGTAAACATGTCAGACTAAATAATTCAATTGAATCACTGTCTTCATTTGTTTCAAAAACACTGATTTCTTTACAATTTACTTCAAAAAAACAAACAAAAAAAATAAATAAAAAGTCTTACTCATACTTACTCAGAAAATTTTTGGCGGTATGAAATTCTTGACTTTTCCACACCGCGGTATACCTTGAAAACGGTTATCGTCCCATGCCTAGTGTTGATTCAATTGAGTGAGCACACTTTCGCTCTGCCCAATTAGAATTGCGCAACCAAACCATGCGGAACGCCAACAATAAAAATAAAAAAAAGCAAACAGGAATGCGTGAACGAGTGGGATGCTTCAGAAGCTTTAATATCAAAGAAAAACAGCACGTCAGTAATATGGGAATATCTAGGTTTCAAAGTCACAGACAGGGAACAAAAACAGGTAATTTGTAAGAGCTGTCGCAGAATTGGTGCCACAGCATGAGGAAATACAACAACCAGCACCTAAAAAAGCACCACAGACAGCTACTGTATATGAGGAGCGACTTGCAAAAAAGTAAACAAAGTATTGCCATTGACAATCTAGTGGCCAAAGTACAATTTCAGAGTAGTTTGCTAATATAAGTTGATATCTTTTCAGCTCCACTCACTGCAATTTAGCAGTAAGAAGCTACAATACAGATTGAGCTAAAGCTTGACAACAATTTTTTTTTAAAAGTTGCAAATCAAATCTCAATCTCAGTCAAAAATAAATAAATAAATAAAATAATTCGCAATTACATATCATTTTCCCTAAATTGCACAGCCCTCGTTCAAACTGACCTGGCTGCATTACAACGTCAATGCTTCACTGAAAACAGTACAAAGTGAAAATATAAAGATTACTTTTTTTTTTTTAACTACTGCAATTTTACTGGAAAAATATCTTTAATAATAAAAAGTCCCAGCCCTATATCATAAGGAAATGTAACTATTTTAGATTTCCATCAGCTTAGTGGCTGATTCTTAGGAATTTGTACGATTTTAAAATGGAGACCGGGCACCAATCCCCACCCCTAAACCGTCATTGGGGGAGGAGCAAATCATACAACATTATTCAAATGAGATCGTAAAAATCCATACAAATTAGCCACTAAATCAAAAAGTTATGAATAGCTGTGAGATAGCGCTGAAAATCCAAGACACTCCAGTAAAAGAGGATACAAATCTCAAGAGGTTTAATTGCTAAAACAAAGGTACCAACACAATAAAAAAAACTAAAGAAATTATTTTAATATTTTACTGGACTTTTTATGGTGTTTCGTGTAAATTAATAAAATTTTTCTCAATCTATATTACTACAATGGCAGTTTGGTTTAAACTTTACAAAAAATAAATTATTAATAATAATAATAATAATAATAATAATAATAATAATAATAATTAATTATTAATATTATTATTATACCGGAAAAGTGGTAGAAAAATGAATGAATGAATATTATTATTATTATTAATAATAATAGGGCGGTGCAGTGGCACAGTAGGTAGTGCTGTCGCCTCACAGCAAGAAGGTCCCTGGTTCGAGCCACGGCTGGGTCAGTTAGCGTTTCTGTGTAGAGTTTGCATGTTCTCCCTGCATTCGCGTGGGTTCCCTTCGGGTGCTCGGGTTTCCCCCACAAGTCCAAAGACATGTGGTATAGGTGAATTGGGTAGGCTAAATTGTCCGTAATGTATGTGTGTCGATGAGTGTGTATGGATGTTTCCCAAAGATGAGTTGGAGCTGGAAGGGCATCCGCTGCGTAAAACATATGCTGGATAAATTGGCGGTTCATTCCACTGTGGCAACCCCAGATTAATAAAGGGACTAAGCCGAAAAGAAAATAAATGAATGAACAATAATAATAATAATAATAATAATAATAATAATAATAATAATAATCGTATAAATAAATAATATTAAATAATAATAAATAAATAAATAACCCTTTTAGTCCATTTCATTTAGATATGACATTAGACATTAGATATCACTTTTTTTTAAATGGACATTTTGTATATATATTTTAAACAATTAAACATTTTTTACCCCTAGGGTTAAGAGCAAATTCGTCATTTCTTATATGTTGTCATACAGCGTGTATGTTGCTGAAACCAGGGAGGTCAGTGACTTATTTCCTTGGCATAATAAAATATTTGCACCCAAGAGCAGACAAACGAAATTCAGCAACACACATTTTCTTCTCATGCTGCATTTAGAGATGTATAACTAATGTTTGAGACACTTTGATTTGACAATCATTTTGATGATCGACTCTGGCTCAGGCATTTCAGAACGATTAAAACACCATTTGTGACCGTGTGCAATGAGACTGTTCAGCTGGTCAGTCCAGTTATCCAAACACCATATCTGCTGACGAAAAGTAACGCGTATTTGGAGGGATTTTTTCAGTGCGTGTTTCCAACTGTTCAAGAACTAAATACACATGTAACACACTCAAATAAATGCATGGAAATAATAGCTATTGATAGAGAACAGCACTGTTTTACCATCAATACACTGGCAGTAGCACCACTATCCACAATACAAGTTTAAGGCAAGCTGCACTCACCATAGAAACCACCTATAGTATGTCATGTGGGAAGGGGATGTATAGGCGCTATTGTTAAAAAAGCAAAGGATAAGATGAAGAGTGCTTTGCTATGCCATCAAAGCACTGAAATCTCACAGCAGCATGCTGAGCGCAAACTGTAAGCTACTAGGAAATCACTATGATCATGAGGTGCTGAAGCTATCCTGACTTCATGTTCTCGAACGCTCTGAACAACCTGTGTGGGAAAACAACATCATTTTGTTCTGTACCCACCCACCTGTAGCATCACCTCAAAATAAGACATGACTAGGGTCTAATAAGACAAGAGGCTTGCCCTTGGTACTGACCATCCTTACACTGGCGAAAGGAAACCTCTGGTATAATAAAACACCTTGAGTCATGCCATATTTAGCATCAAACCTAATAAAACTGAACAGGTTATGTCTCTTCATGGTCAAGGTCACTTGCTTCCCACAAGCAGAGATGGTTTTTAAGGGTACAACCCTGCATTTCTTGACTCTTACAATTAGGGAAGGCATGGCGCAATAACTGTTTTTAAGGTTTACGGCAGTTTGCAAAAGTCACAGTATTAAAACCGCGAAAGCTTTCGGTTATATAGTTTCTCTCGTATATATGTAAAAAAAGATTTATTAAACGTATGTATTTATTAAAATACTATTTTAGTCAAACATATTCACAAATTGAAAGATGCAATTAAATTCAAATCAAAATATCGCAAAAAAAAAATTACAACCTACAAAATGTTTCCATGTTTTTTCTTCTTTTGATTTTTTCCTCTTTTTTTTAAATTTGTATTTAATATCTTTCTATAACACATAAGTTTAGCTGTACTAGTTTTGAACCATTATCATAAATTATTTTGTTAGATAAGCTCCAGATTTGGCTTCAGTACTGACTAATCTAATGTATATGCACAAATATAATATTGTATAGTTTCCTATTAAAAATATGAATTTAAAAGACCGATTTCTGAGGGGTGTACTCATACATGCTGAGCATTGTATACTAGGGGTGGGCGATTAATCAAAAAGTCGAAAACGACATTCAGAACCTATGAATCGATCTAATTTTTCCAGGTCTATTTTTTCAATTACTTTCCCTACTGACGTGACCCGCTTTGTCAAGGCTAATTTATACTTATTCTGATTTATACTTATTATATTATTCTGATATTATACTTCTAACAAGCACAAGTTTTCGGTCCGGCACAGCCTTTGCGTAACCGCACACCTATAGGTCACAACGATACGTAGCACAAGCTTTGTGACTGGTCAGTTTGGTATCGGTGACGAGGGTGGGTGACATGGAGATCCACGTTTCAGGCAATGTGTGTTTTAATTTTAGTTGTTCTCCACTGATGTTGAATAAATAATCCTAGATAGTAGAGTGTGCGTTTCCTTCAATTACTTTAAAATAGGGCTGTCCAAAAATTAATCGTGATTAATCACATCCAAAATAAAAGTTTAACATAATATTTGTGTGTGTACTGTGTATATTGTATTATGAATATATAAATACACACATGCATATACTTGATAAAATGTTGGTTTATATTTAGATATCTGAAAATATATGTGTATGATGCAAATTTTACATTTGAATATGATGTAACTACTTTGATGTAACTTTTTTATATATAGTTTTGGCTTCTATGAATGTGTTTATCACATATACATAATAAATATATATAACACACACACACATATTATGTCAAAACAAACTTTTATTTTGGATGTGATTAATCACAATTAATTTTTGGACAGCCCTACTTTAAAATCAAGTAATGCACCCTTCATTCAAAAATCTCTCACTTGTAATATGTGAGCATAAAATTAAATAAAATATGTGAGCGTAAAACATAAAATAAATAAATAAAATAACTGTTCATTAACTGTAATCGAGTTAAAAAGTGTTCAATTAATCAAGATTTAGATTTTTGGCCAAAATGCCGTCTTACTGTGTACTATATGGTGTTATTTTAAATTTGATGATTAATATTTTAAATTTGATTGTGCATCTGAAAATTGCTAGACTTCCAGAAAATCATATAGCACTGTATATTTTGCTTGCACAGTGTTGTTGTTGTATTATATTTCTCAATGCTTGTGATTGGTTTATTTATTATATTTTATGTCAATGCATTCCCTTACAAAATCAACACAACATATTAAAAATTATGAATTCTTTCCAAATAGACATTACATCTGGTGAAATTATATATTCAATAAATCACAATATTATATATCGTAAAAAATAAATAAATAAAATCACAATGTCAGTTTTTTTCTCCTAGTTATTATACCATCAGAATACCGGCTATAATGCCTGAACTGGGGTACCAAATCAATTGTGGAGAAACCACTGCACCCCAAACATAAACAGCACTTTGACACGATCTAAAAGACATGATTTCCCAGAATTGCTATAGAAACAGTGAATGTGTTCTAAGGGAAAACCCAAATAACTTTTCTTTTCAAAGCCCCCTCAGATGGGGTATTCCACCTTTGAAGACTTCTAAAGAGCCCCCTTAGTAAACACAGAGTAGGCATCATTCAAGAAAACAGCCATAAGCGATGAGGAATGTGACTTTGGCTGAGGGCACTTAAAAATGGGAACTGGAAATGTCATGCCAGTAACGAACTTCTGACCTCGAGGTCATTGAGGCTATGGGAAGCCACTCACCTGGCCTGATTATAACCCTCTTACGGCTTGTTACAGCAGGCAAACGCCCCCATCGTGTCTGACCAGTGCTTCTTCATATCGTAAAATGACTCACATTTAGCCTTTAGAATGCCCACGATGAGGCACAATGAGATAATTGCTCTGATCTAAACCACACTAGAACAAGAACAGTAAAAACATGAACTCAGTATTATACAGAGACACTTGTCTACGGATCAATCTTGGGAATTCACCAATTCAACAAGGGGAAAAGCTTTTAACTACAATTAACTACAATAAGTTGATACAACATGGTGGAAAATAAGCATTTTAAAAAGAATACATTTTAAAAAGCTCTTAAAAACACTTGAATGTTTTTTAGCTTTTTCTAAAACGTAAAAATTGACACGCATTTACTTTTTATGAATATCAACAATGTTATAGGATTAGATGAAAACCAGAAACTCAACACCGTAAAACTACAGTACAAAAATATAAATATCCAATACTACTATTAGCATTGTTGTTATGCTGTTTTAATAGTGCAAACTGCAAAGTTGAGTGGCTGTTTCTGGAATCATTCGAGAATGATTTGGCTTAATGGCCATTTAATAAAACTTATTTTCTTAAAAGTACAATAAACAATTTACTTAAAAATGGCATTTGATGAATGGGTTTCCACAGTTTAAAAAAAGATAATTAATAAAATCACTCAAACTAAACAACAGAACATCCCTGAGGCACAAAGAGCAATTATATTACAGAACAGACCAAAACTACAAACATAAACTACAGAAATGCGTGAATATTAAGGTGCTTTATTTCCATGATGTTTCCAAGGCCATTTCAAATTCCCTACAATTAACTACAATAAAATTTTTTATAAAACATTGTGGAAAATAAGCATTTTAAAAAGAATTAGGTGTTAAAAAAACACTTAAATATTTTTTTGTTTGTATTATATTTTACAACTTGACACGCATTTACTTTTTATGAATATCAACAATGTTATAGGGTTAAATGAAAACCACAAACTAAACACTGTCAACCTACAGAACAGAAACATATTAAGTGCTACTACTAATAGCATTGTTATGCTGTTTTAATAGTGCAAACTGCAAAGTTGAGTGGCTGTTTCTGGAATCATTTATCATTCGAGAATGATTTGGCTTAAAGGTAATTTAATAAAATGTATTTTCTTATAAGTACAATAAACAATTTATTTAAAAATGGCATTTGGTGAAAGGGTTTCCACACAGTTTAAAAAAGATAATTAATAAAATCACTCAAACCAAACAACAGAACATCCAAGGCACAAAGAGCAATTATATTACAGAACAGACCAAAACTATAAACATAAACTACAGAAATGCGTGAATATTAAGACGATTTCTTTCCATGATGTTTCCAAGGCCATTTCAAATTCCCTACAATTAACTATAGTAAATTTTTAAATAAAAAATGGTGGAAAATAAGCATTTTAAAAACAATACATTTTAAAAACACTTAAATATTTTTTAAGCTTTTATTAAAATTTACAAATTGACACGCATTTACTTTTTATGAATATCAACAATGTTATAGGGTTAGATGAAAACCACAAACTAAACACTGTAAAATTACAGTACAGAAATATATGAAGTACAACCAATAGCATTGATGTTATGCTGTTTTAATAGTTTAAAGTTGAGTTGCTGTTTAACCTGCTGGAATCTTGTTCTGAAACAGGTTGTGTGCTATTCATTTATCATTCGAGAATGCTTTGGTTTAATGGCCATTTAATAAAAGTTATTTTCTTAAAAGTACAATAAACAATTTACTTAAAAATAGCATTTGGTGAATGGGTTTCCACGCAGTTTAAAAAAAAAGATAATTAATAAATCACTCAAACCAAACAACAGAACATCCCTGAGGCACAAAGAGCAATTATATTACAGAACACACCAAAACTACCAATATAAACTACAGAAATGCGTGAATATTAAGACGATATCTTTCCATGATGTTTCCAAGGCCATTTCAAATTCCCTACAATTAACTACAATAAATGTTTAAATAAAACATGATGGAAAATGAGCATTTTAAAAATACATTTTAAAAACACTTAAATATTTTTTAGTTTTTATTAAAATTTACAAATTGACACGCTTTTACTTTTTATGAATATCAACAATGTTATGGGGTTAGATGAAAACCAAAAACTCAACACTGTAAAATTACAGTACAGAAATATATGAAGTACTACTAATAGCATTGATGTTATGCTGTTTTAATAGTTTAAAGTTGAGATGCTGTTTAACCCGCTGGAATCTTCTTCTGAAACAGGTTGTGTGCTATTCATTTATCATTCGAGAATGCTTTGGTTTCATGGCTATTTAATAAAAGTTATTTTCTTAAAACTGCAAATCAATTTACTTAAAAATAGCATTTGGTGAATGGGTTTCCACGCAGTTTAATAAAAAAAGATAATTAATAAATCACTCAAACCAAACAACAGAACATCCAAGGCACAAAAAGCAATTATATTACAGAACAGACCAAAACTACCAATATAAACTACAGAATTGGGTGAATATTAAGACGATTTCTTTCCATGATGTTTCCAAGACCATTTCAAATTCCCTGATATCTCTATTAGGATTTCCCATAATCAGAAGAACACAGAAACGCTTGTCTACACTTTAAACAAAACTTGATTTTACATGCTGTTCAAAAAGGAGACAAAGTGGACATTTCTGGAGTATATGTCACAAACAATGACTTCCCACATCCACATTAAATATCCATTCGCTTGCCACTGGGTTTAACAGAGCAGTGAATAATCATTACTGTCACTAGTAGCCACTACTAAGGTTAGACCCGTCAACACATGCACATCAACATCTGCTCAATCATAACGCCGTTTTATATGTAGATGTATATTAATGTGATGTTTACAAACAGGCTAAACATATTTATATGTACCAACACAACACACGACAAGATAAGATAAATTAACCAAAGTTCTTTTCAAACCCTCGTCACGACTTTGCAAACAGCCAGATGTGCGGAAAAAAACATGATACACACCTGTAGTTCCGATTTCCATTCATGAGGTCTCTGTCCGGTTCCGTCCCCGGCTCGCAGTTGATGAACTTCAGAAACTCTGACGGTCTCTCCGGCCGCACAAACCGGTTCCGTTGACCCACCGCGAGCGGTTCCTCTCGGGTTACGGGCTGTTAGTCCACCTTCTCTGAGGCTCGTGTGTCACCGGAGAAAATATTCAGTTCCTGGCTATGTGACACGAACTATCCGGTCGGGATTTCGGGTTCGGTTGACAGATTGACGTGACGGCCAGCTAGCCAGCTAGCTAAAACGGTAAATTCCTCTCAGTCAGCCCAAATTCAGTCCCGAATCTCTGTTTCTGTGACGGCGACGCCTTCAGAAACACGTCTTTGGAAAGACTGGGGCGGTTTGTAGAGGTGTTATGACGTTATAGCAAGTAAAAGTCCACTTATGTCGCCTCCGCTCTTCGACAGAGCTAACTTGCTACTGCTAGTGGCCAGGCTAACCCGCTAAGCTACATTCCCTTCTGATAGGATACATAAAATCCAGTCTTCTCTTCGCTTACAGTCCCCGGTCTGCCATGAATTCCGCTCTCGGCTCTAGTGGCTTTTTATAAGCGCGTATTCCCTTAGTTTTCCGCCAGTGGTGACATGAAGTAAGTTGGGAGCAGAACTCTCTCCCTGCCTGCTTTCTCAAACACTCAGAGCCTCTGCGAGACTCGCTGCAGCTAAATATGGAGCGTCTGATCCTCCGCGCGCGCGACCCCGCCAGAGCCGCGCGCTGATTGGCTGAGGAGAGAAGCGCGAGCCCGCGAGGGATGTAACGTGGTTTTGAGGCAAAGCGTCCATCATCATTATCATCATCGTCATCGTCATTAGTTTAATGGGTGAATATTATATTCACAAATGTAATTTTCTTCATCATTATCTAATATGCAGAATTTTCTTTATGAATTAAATTATTTAATTACTACATTACAAATGTTTACGGTAAAAAGGTGTAACAGCTGTGAAATTTTATAACAACTTTGTAAATATTCATTCATTTTTCTTTGGCTTAGTCCCTTTACTCATCAGGGGTCACCACAGTGGAAAGAACCGCCAACTTATACAGCATATGTTTTAACCAGCTGACGCCCTTCAAGCTGCAACCCATCACTGGGAAACATCCATACACACCCATTCACACAAACACACTACGGGCAATTTAGCTTATTCAATTCCCCTATAGCGCATGTGTTTGGACTGTGGGGAAACAGGAGCACCCGGAGGAAACCCACACCAACACGGGGAGAACATCTTTTTTGGAAATGTGATACTCTGGAAGTATAATGAGCTGCAAATTCATGTTGCTTCTTAATGTTCGTTAGCAGGGGTGCAATTCCCAGGGGGGACATGTCCCCCTCACTTATTTTTAGATATAAATACCATTTCACTTCATGCTATAATTTCCCCTCGAGAGTCGAAAAAAAAAATGATATGTATGCAAAATTAAGTTCGCCGTCACGTCACTCGTATAGGTCGAACTAAACTTTCTTTGAACACTGAATGGACACCAATTGACCCTTTGCTAAGCCGCACCCAAAAACCGCACCCACCAATCGTGGCTTAGCGACCGTAGCTACGTGCAGGAGCTCTGTCAAGCTTTCAAGCAAGGGTAACAGGCCAAAGCGTTGTGCGTATGGATTGTGCAAATCAGACACCAGGTATCCTAAAAGTTTGGATGGGATGGTGGATTTTTTTTTTTTTTTTAGATATTTAGCTTTTTTTTATTTTTTATTTTTTTTACACTTTCTTATGTAAAATCCAAATTTGTTCTTTTTATTTTAAAAACAATGAAATAAATTCTTTAAGTTATTTCCTAAAAATTATATTCTTTTATTTGTTTTCATTTTAATAATACACTGTATATGTTATGATAAAATTTCAAATAAAAATTCAATTTAGGCTTATCTGCATACAGTTGCTCAACATTGCTACACGTTTCCACAACTATCACCAACACTCAGATTTGGTCCCCCCCCCCCCCCCCCCCCCCACCCCACCTCAGACCAGAATTGCACCCTTGTTCGTTAGTTAATAATGCTTTACCTTAATTCCTTAAAGATATACAAGCTGTTTAATGTAATTTACAGAAAAACTACTTATAGAGGTTCAACTCGATTTACCCTAAAAATAAGGCAACCGTGTCATTTCTAAGTAAATAGCATGTGGAAGGGAAAATAACAGCAAAAAAGTCACTTTGTTAAACTGCAGAGTTGAATTTTTAACATCAAAAGTGGACAGAGATCAAGATGTGAGGATTGAAATCAATTTTTATTATTATTTCATTCAATCATTCATTTTCTTTTCGGCTTAGTCCCTTTATTAATCTGGGGTCGCCACAGCGGAATAAACCGCCAACTTATCCAGCATTTGTTTTACACAGTGGATGCCCTTCCAGCTGCCACTCATCTCTGGGAAACATCCATACATTCTCATTCACACACGTACACTACGGACAATTTAGCCTACCCAATTCACCTATACCACATGTCTTTGGACTGTGGGGGAAACCGGAGCACCTGGAGGACACCCACACGAACAGAGGGAGAACATCCAAACTCCACACAGAAATGCCAACTGACCCAGCCGAGGCACGAACCAGAGACCTTCTTGCTGTGAGGCGACAGCACTACCTACTGCGCTACCATGTCGCCCTTTATTATTTATTAGTTAAAAAAATATTTAAATCCCTAATCTGGATCTTCATCTCTGCTCTGTCGATTCATGATGCTGAAAATTCAACTCAAACAGATTAAGAAAGTGACTTTCATTGACATTTTAGCAGTTTAAAACAATATACACTCACCGGCCACTTTATTAGGTACACCTTACTAGTACAGAGTTGTACCCCCTTTTGCCTTCAGAACTGCCTTCATCCTCTGCGGCATAGATTGATAGCGTCAAGCATTTGCTGCAGATTATTCGGCTGCACATCCATGATGCAAAATCTCTCGTTCCACCACATCTTAAAGGTGCTCTGTTGGATTGATATCTGGTGACTGTGGAGGACATTTGAGTACAGTAAACTCATTGTCATGTTCAAGAAAACAGTCTGAGATGATTCACGCTTTATGACATGGTGCGTTATTCTGCTGGAAGTAGCTATCAAAAGATGAGTACACTGTGGTCATAAAGGGATGGACATGGTCAGCAACAATACTCAGGTAAAAAAAAACACCAAATTTCATATCATTCTAAAAGTACAAATATGTAAGTAAATATTAAGTAAATGAACATGCATCTCATTTTTTGGTCTCAACAATTGTCATATTTTATTGTCACAAGAACTCTTGGTTCCTTTAAGTGCTAGTTTTTAGAAGAAAGATCCACCAGGAACCATTATATAAGTTTACATATCTTACAGTAACTATTTTTTGGAATTTGAGTTCCTCTAATAACTTTTAAAGTGCTCTGAAGTCTTAGTGCAAGGAAACAGTGACTCCAGAACCTCAGTATTGACAAAAAGTGCTTGAAGGATCCCAATTACTGCAAAAGGGTCCTGCAAGTACTGTAAAGACAGTCAGTGGTTCCTCAAGAAACCCCTTATTGAGAGAAAGAGCTTTGAGGCACTTAAAATACATTTTGAAGTTCCTTGAGTACTCAACAGGGTATTTGAAGCACCTTTACTTTTTACAGTGTAGGCAGTGGTGTTGACACCATGCTCAGTTGGTACTAATGGGCCCAAAGTGTGTCAAGAAAATATCCCCCACACCATTACACCACCACCACCAGCCTGAACCGCTGATACAAGGCAGGATGGATCCATGCTTTCATGTTGTTGATGCCAAATTCTGACCCCACCATCTGAATGTGGCAGCAGAAATGGAGACTCATCAGACCAGGCAACGTTTCTCCAATCTTCTACTGTCCGGTTTTGTTGAGCCTGTGTGAATTGTAGCCTCAGTTTCCTGTTCTTAGCTGACAGGAGCGGCACCCGGTGTGGTCTTCTGCTGCTGTAGCCCATCTGCCTCAAGGTTGGACGTGTTGTGCGTTCAGAGATGCTCTTCTGCAGACCTCGGTTGTAACGAGTGGTTATTTGAGTTACTGTTGCCTTTCTATCAGCTGGAACCAGTCTTCAAATTTGCATTAACAAGCAGTCGGAGAGGTGTACCTAATAAAGTGGCCAGTGAGTGTATATAAGAAATAATTTACAATTATATCTGTAAAATAGCAGAAAATGTACTAGCAGTTTATTAACAGGTTTTTGTACTATAATTAACAGCAATACATCCCTTCAAACTACTAAAAATGTCAACAAAATCACTTTTTCAAACTTTTTAACATTAAAAGTTGTCAGATTAGAGACGAAGCTACTGTCGGATAGCTTACAATAGCCTAGTGGTTAGCACTTCAGGGTGTCCCATGGTCGAATCCTGGCTCGAGAACATTTACCGCCCCTACCCCCCCCCCCCTCTCTCTCTCTCTCTCTCTCTCTCCTACTTCGCTTCACCACATCCCAAAGGTGCTCTATTGGATTGAGGTCTGGTGACTGAGGAGGCCATTTGAGTACAGTGAACTCATTTCTCACTTCGCTTCATTTCTGAAATACTGTCCTATCCACAAAAAAAGACGAAGCTCCCATAATGCAAATCACAAGCATGAAAACACATGAATATATGAAACAGCACTCACAACACGGTCTTTAATAAAAAACAAATTTTATTTCTTTAAAAAATAATCATCCCGAACAAAGTTCTCTCACTATTACATACAGAGCCAAAATGACTTGCTTTTGTGTGTTCACGCATTGGATCTACTGGGAAGTGCTATGATACGGACTGTTCTTTATCAGTGGCTTAATATTGCTTAAACATTGAGGTCGGGTAAAGTTCACTCTCCAATTCTGCCGTCTCGCACCTCCATTTAATTGTTTTTAGGTGCTTGTGGCTTTCAGGAGTCAAGTATACTGCATCAGAATATTAGTCTAGGATCGATATCATACACTAGGGGTCAATAAAAATCACCTCGTTGGGTCGGTAAAACCTACTATATAAAGGCAAGTCTTTGTATACATTTCATAAACACGAGTTCATGTTTAAAACCAAAACAGTCAACCGTTGTTATACATCTTAAGTTCATCTGATTTCAGGCGGATTTTCCCATCATTGCTGCCTTGTGGAGATTCTTTGACACTTATTATAACAGTAAAAGCTTTCTTAAAGGGACAGTTCACCCAAAAATGAAAATTCGGTCATCATTTACTCAACCACAGTTAGTTTTTCTGTTGAACACAAACACTTAAAATAGGTAAACTAGTTACTTTAAAAAAGCAGCAAGCTGACTTCACTTAAAAAAAGTAATTAAACCCATTGTATCTCACAACAGTTAAGTTGACTTAACTCAATTTTTATAATTAGGTACATACTTCATTTACTTAATAATTTTAAGGCAACGGGTGTAAGTAAAATCAACTAATCTCTTGCAAAACAAAGGATTTACTCACTTTTTAAAGTAAACTAATTTTAAAGGCCACTCATAACACATTTTAAAGGCAACTAATATCTTTAGAAGAAACAGTTTACTCACTTAAGTCAACTAAAGAAATGAGTTTAAACAAATATTTTAAGGAAAGTCAACTAATTGCTTTGAAAGAAACAATTTTATTCACTTTTTAAAGTCAACTAATCATTTGAAATGATTTTAAACTCATTTTAAAATCAACTAATCTCTTTAAAAACAATGAATTTACTCACTTTCTAAAAGAAAAGTCAACCAGTTGCTTTAAAAGAAATGGTTTTACGTACTTAAGTAAAGTCAACTAATCGCTTTAAAATGAGTTTAAAATCAATTCTTTAAGTGATTAGTCTACTTTACTTTAAAAAGTGAGTACACCTGTTTCTTTTAAAGTCAACTAAATCGCTTAAATAATGAATTTACTCACTTTCTAAAAGAAGTCAATTAATTGCTTTAAAAGAAACGGGTTTATGTACTTAAGTCAACAAATCGCTTAAAGTGAATGGGTTTACTCACTTTTTAAAGTAGACTAATCGCTTAAAGAAATGGTTTTAAACTCATTTTAAAGTCAACTAATCGCTTAAAAAATGATGAATTGACTCACTTTCTAAAAGAAGTCAGCTAATTGCTTTAAAAAAAAGGGGTTTATGTATTTAAGTCAACTAATCGCTTTAAAAGAAACGGGTGTACTCACTTTTTAAAGTAAAGTAGACATATCGCTTAAAGAAATGATTTTAAACTCATTTTGAAGTCAACTAATCGCTTTAAAAACAATGAATTTACTCACCTTCTTAAAGAAAAGTCAACTAATCTCTTTAAAAGAACTAAGTTTAATTAAAAACCTTTTAATTTGCTTAAATTCATTGTTTTTAAAGTGATTGGTTGACTGCTTTAATGAGTAAACCTGTTGCTTCTAAAGCGATTAGGTGACTTCACTTTTTTTTTAAATTAGTCAACTAATCGCTTCCAAAGCAACAAAATTACTTACTTTTTAAAGAAAAATCAACTAATCGCTTTACTTTAAAAAGTGAGTAAACCTGTTTCTTTTAAAGCGATTAGTTGAC
>CAIGQQ010031697.1:4596522-4613621 GCA_903798035.1 Danio albolineatus
TATATATATATATATATATATATATATATATATATATATATATATATATATATATTATTTATTTATTTTTTTTTTGCGAATTTTTTAAGGGCCTATTTACGTTCGCGGTCCTGCATGAAGTAAGTGCCTCGAATGTTGAACTTTTACGCTTTTACATTGTAAACAATTCCTGCATTTAAAATTACCATGTGGCAAAGTGGTTTAAAATTGTTGTAACAACGTGAAGCCTTTTGTGTTTTATTTTGTGTTTTATATTCTGTTGTATATTTTGTTGAATCCTGGTACATTCTGTTTTTCATAATTTGTGATGTAATATTATGGTTTGTTTCTGTATTTTCACTTTGAATACAAGTTGTAGTTTAGAAATGTATATATTTTTGTTTTGTTTTTTTGTTATGCGATAGGATATCATGTGATACGGAAGTGTACAAAAAGAAGCACCTGATTGACATGAACTGTCTGATAAAGAGCCGTAGGCTTGAAACGTTACACGCTTTGTGTCAGCCTTTTGTAATTTAATAAATTTAGCATCTTTGGAGCTTTAGTGTTGCCGCCCTTTTGGATATATATATTTGCACTTTTTGCGTGTTTTTGGCTGAGCACCCAGTTAAGAGTGATGTGCTTTTGTACAGTTTTACACTGTTAAGCTGCAGCATGTTTTCACAGTATGAACCATGGCATAACCAGAATCATTTTGCTTTGATTTTCTCTTACTCCACCGGTAGATTATTTTGCTTGTTTTCTAGAAAAGCTCAATTATATCTACTTATTTTTTTCTAAAACAAAACCTTCTTAACCGTTTTGAAAATGCTTCTTGAACTACAAACTAGACAAAAAAAATCTAATTTTGCAGTGCAAAAGATAAGTCTTTAATTAGAGGTGTGAGTCTACAGTGGTCTCGGTTCGGTTATGATTATCATGCCATCGATTCGGTTCGATTGGATATCTCGGTGCATTGACGATGCTTTCCATACACACTTTTATATTTTCTTCATATCACAATAATTCTTGTATTAAAATGTATAAATATATTTATATACTATTAGTAACACAATTTTGTCCTTTAATAAAGTCAGATATATAAACTGTACCTTTAAAAACTCAAGTACACGCACAGAACAACATAACAGCATTTATAGCAAATAAACAAATGTAAATATCCCGCTTGCTATCTGAGCCTTGTCTAGTGAGTTTGTTCCTACACCCCTATGATTGGTCACGCGCTCAACAGGAAGGGCTGCGATTGGCTCTAACGCTCTGGCGCTGTTCACCGATGATAAACACTGACAGACGGCAGCGGCGATCACAGCTGATCCATGATAGACGCGGAGGAGAAAACTCTGCAGACACGCACTTGTGTCTGTATCCAGAAGTATCGCTGTAGTGTCAGTGAAAGTCCAGCAAACACACACGCTGTGAAATTGTGCACAGTTTCTGAGTTTTTAAAGTAATTGGAGCGTTTTAAATACTCGCTCTCGCCTCCTTCGCCATAGTAAGCTACAGACACATAGTGCAAATGAGATAAATGACGTCAGTACATAATGTTACGGCTGTAGCCGTGTGTTGGTTGCGTTTTGCCTCCCGTTCTCTCTCTCTTTCGCTTTTTCTTTCTCTCCCGCTATCTCTGTCCCTATCATTTCTCTTAGGCCCGCCCCCGTGACAGCTGATTGGTCAGGAGACCAGTCAATCATCATTTGTAGACGTGGCACTTCGATATAAAAAGGACGCTGGAAAAGCGGAGACGGGCTCATTTTCCTTTGATCTCGTTTTTGTGTGTTTTTGCTGACCTAATTTAGATTTTCGTTATTTTTGCTGAACTTTCGTTTGGGTAAAATCATTTCGTATCCTTTTTTGCCCTTTTTGAAGAATTTGTGATTTTTGTGCATTTTTATTTCGTTTGATTTGTTTGTTACTTTTGGCCCAGCTCTTTCCTGATGAACCTGAGCATTTTGAGTTCACTATTCCTCTGAGTTAGGGGATAGGGAAGATGTCGTACGACTTCCATTTCACACACATGTAGGAAATATAATGTTTAAGACATCAGCTAAGGAGTGAACGCCACTTTTTGTATTTATTGTTTTGTCGTAGTTGAGCATAGGGAAGAATATGGCGCTGAAGACTTTTTCTTTTATTTTATTTTCATGATTCTAGTGAGGTAAGGGGGTTATTTATGAGTTAGAATTGTTTTGTTAGATTTCTTTCTTTTGTTTGGCTTCACGGTCATCCCCTTACTCCTGAGTTCTGATACTTTACTGATACTTTATTACATTTTGTAAATATTCCTTTTGTAAATATATTTGGGCCATATGCTTTGTACAATAAATCACTTTTGTTGTTAGTGTCTTTTGGTTTCACCCAACACACTGTAAAATGACCACACCTTTTTAAATGTTATTCCTTTTACCCTAGACTAACATCAGAGGTTGTAACAATAATAACAGTTATGATCTATTACTGAACCGATAGCGAATTGTCCTGCATCGCGGTGCACTGATAAAACAATTAATTTTCACACCCCTATCTTTAATATGTATAAAATATCATCATGGATTATCATCTTTACCTAATATTCTAATGATTTTTGCCATTAAAAAAAAATCAACAGTGTATTTTTGACATTTTTGGCAGTTTTAACTGGTTTTGTGCTCCAGGTTCATAAAACGATCTGTAAGATATTCTGAGCTGAAACTTCCCCCATTCAGGAGACACCCGAGACTGACATTACATGTGGTCAAATTGACATAATAGGAGCCCATTAAAGCTAAAGCTGCTGATTTCGGCCTCACCTGTCATGTTCCTTGTCCACCAGATGGTATCGGGCCCGGAAAGCCACGAGTCTGGCGTAGTAGGCTGGCGCGGGGATGGAGACGGAGCGGGTGCAGCGCACATACGTGTGGCACAGCTGGTAGGTGAGAATCTGCAGCTCGTCAGCCGTAAAGCGATTGTCGTCCCACAGGACGTAGTAGTGTGAAGGTCGGCTGGTGCCCTGAGAAGAAAACCACAGGTCAGACGGGGTGCGTCTCAATCAGTAGACCATGTATGCTAATACAGGAAATGATGAGCAATTTAAAACAGGAATATATAAACAGCAGCAGATCTAATGTTTTTCATATATTAAATTTATGATGTTTTTAAAGGTCCCGTGAGGTGCTTTCAAATGTGTTCGATGTTTGCTTTCAGCTATTACGCCCCCCGCTGCTGGAATCAGCTTCCAGAAATGATCAGATGTGCTCCAACATTAGGTACATTCAAATCAAGACTGAAAACACATCTGTTTAGCTGTGTCTTTACTGAATGAGCACTGTACTACGTCAGACAGATCGCACTATTGTGTCTTTCTTTTCTTTTCATTCTTTTATAACTTGTTTTAACTCATTTTTATCTGTTTTTATCAGTTTTTTGTTATTATTTTATTTTATTTTATTTTATTATACTTCAATTGTATTTCTGTTTATGTAAAGCACCTTGAATTGCCACTGTGTATGAAATGTGCTATGTAAATAAACTTGCCTTGCCTTTGACGTTAACACAACTGAAAAATAAAGGGAGGACGGGACATAGTTTAGCTCCTCCCCTTTAAAAAACAGCCAATAGCGTTTTGTTTTATCACAGCTCTGCCAATGTGAGTGGTTGAGCTGAAGCACATCAAATGAAAAGCAAATGAGAAGCATCTTGAAGGGGGCGGGGCATGTCAGATACTAGAGAGCATTCGATTGGTCAGAAGCTTTGATGAGAAACTGAAGTAAGAGGTGATAAGTAGGCCCACAAGGAATCTGCGCGTGCAGTATTCCTCAGATCTTTAGCCCATCATTGATTCTGTTTATTGACTGGTGTAAATGTGTGTACTTTTATATTTATTCAGTTTTCAAATTAATTTCAGTAATAATATTGACTAATATGAAAATATTAATGTGATTTATTTACAATACAGTTTATAAAGTACTATTTTCTGTCTTTAAGTAGAGATTTTATTTGAGTGACTTGCTTTGTTTACCAAATAAAGTGGATCTAATTGGATTCACACTGTAAACATTAATTAAAAGTTAAAAAGGTATTACTTTTATTTCATATATTAAGGTTTTAGTTATGATACTCACAAAGTCATTCCGCATAAATCTGCTTATTTTTAACAAAATACTCCGCAGAAATAGCAAAAAATGTCCGCAGATTGCGTCTGACCCTAGTGATAAGTGACAAACTGCCAGCTTTACATGTTTATATCAGTTTTGTATTTTCTACACATGAATTGTGTCACTCTGTTGGAGCACACTAGCTTATAGACACCTTAAATACCAACAACACTGATAGTAACATCTAAAATTTTGTATTTTATTTTTACAGAACCTTTCAAAGTACATGAACGTAATTTCAGCAATGAAAAAAAAACTGTAAATAAATAATGGGCGACACAGTGGCACAGTAGGTAGTGCTGTCGCCTCACAGCAAGAAGGTCACTGGTTCAAGCCTCGGCTGGGTCAGTTGGCATTTCTGTGTGGAGTTTGCATGTTCTCCCCGTGTTCACGTGGGTTTCCTCCGGGTGCTCCGGTTTCCCCCACAAGTCCAAAGACATGCAGTACAGGTGAATGGGGTATGTGTGTGAATGAGAATGTGTGGATTTTTCCCAGTAACAGGTTGCAGCTGGAAGGGCATCCGCTGCATAAAACAAATGCTGGATAAGTTGGCGGTTTATTATTTGTTGATGATGATGTGTCCAGCAAACAAACCAACCAATTCCATTCAGAGAATTACAGTATAGGAGCGGCACAGCAAGAAGGTCGCTGGTTCGAGTCCCAGCTGGGCCAGTTGGTATTTCTGAGTGGAGTTTGCATGTTCTCCCTGTGGTGGTGTGGGTTTCCTCCGGGTGCTCCGGTTTCCCCCACAAGTCCAAACACATGCACTAAAGGGTTAATTGGATGAGCTAAATTGGCCGTAGTGTATGAGTGTGTGTATGAAGATGAGTGTATGGGTGTTTCCCAGTACTGGGTTGCAGCTGGATGGGCATCCGCTGTGTAAAACATATGCTGGAATAGTTGGTGGTTGATTCTGCTGTGGTGACCCCTGATAAAAAAGGGACTAAGCCGAAGGATACCCGATTGGGTAGCTTCCTTAAATTAAGACCTGTTTAAAGCTGTTAAAGACAACAACACAATATTGAATAGTGAAGAGTTTTTAAGGCCTACATTTTTTTTATTTAAGGCATTAAGAGTCTTAAAGACCCCTTGGACGCCCTGAATATAATGTTAGACATCAAACAACTGAAAAAAGGATGGAGTGAAGTGTGTGTGCTCACCTGAATGCCTGCATGGCTGCACAGGTAGAAGTCAAACTCAAACGGATGTGTGATGCTGGTGTCGACAGTAGTTCCCGCTGGAATGTTCCCGCTCTTGCCGATCTGCGCAAAACCACAAGATAAAAGAATTAGAATAAACAATTGGAAATGTCCAATTAAACATTTTTTTTCTCCCTCAGACACTCACTCGTTCAGATTTATCAGCGCAGAAGAGTCGTGTGTGGTGGCGTTTCTGCACGACTATGTAAGTGATGCCGGGCTGATAGTCTTTCTCCAGCTTAATGCAGGCGTCTCTGATGGCCAACAGCTCATAGTGCAGGATCTGTACAACAACAATACACCACAAAGCATCAGGAGCTATTCACTACCTGACACAAGTCTTGTCGCTGATCCCAGTTGTAAGAGCAACAAATAATAACTTGGCTTCTAGTTGATCATTTGGGAAAGTGGCAGAAGATGGATTTTTCAGATGAATCATCTGTTGAACTGCATCCCAATCATCACCAATACTGCAGAAGACCTACTGGAACCCGCATGGACACAAGATTCTCATAGAAATCAGTCAAGTTTGGTGAAGGAAACATCATGGTTTGGGGTTACATTCAGTATGGGGCGTGCGAGAGATCTGCAGAGTGGATGGCAACATCAACAGCCTGAGGGATCAAGACATTTGTGCTGCCCATTACATTACAAACCACAGGAGATTCTCCAGCAGGATAGCGCTCCTCACACTTCAGCCTCCACATCTAAGCTCCTGAAAGCAAAGAAGGTCAAGCTGCTCCAGGATTGGCCAGCCCAGTCACCAGACATGAACATTATTGAGCATGTCTGGGGTAAGATGGAGGAGGAGGCATTGAAGATGAGTTTACACACTTGATGAACTCTGGGAGTCCTGCAGGAACGCTTTCTCTGCCATTCCAGATGATTTTATTAATGCGTTATTTGAGTCATTGCAGAGATGTGTGGATGCAGTCCTCCAAGATCATGGGAGTCATACACAATATTCATTCTATCTCCACTGCAGCATGACTTTATATTCTATAGTGGACTTTATTTCTGTTCAGTGACGAGACTAAGCAGAGTCGAACCTTACTGTCCTGATTAAATAATTAAAAAGCAAGGCATGATCATATTTTATTTGGATAAAACAGGCGTAATCTAGAGGCCTTTGCCTTTGATACCAAATGATCAGCTAGAAGTCAAGTTATTATTTGTTGTTCCTAAACTAAATATGAAAATTAGTGAAATAAATGACCAAAATACCAAATAATACCTGTCATGAGTATAACCGCATTCACCATCGGGAGGCGATATAATCACTCTCGTAGGAGAATTTTGCTTTCACAATCCAAAATAAATAAAGTTATCCAACATATGTGCCTGATAGCTCCGCCCCTTCCATTATGTGTTCATATTCACTTCATATTACAGGTTGAATGAGTGCATCATCCGGGTAATTAAAGTGCACTTATTATTGTTAGAGTTTTCAGTGTGAACGCACTACTTACACTATTTATACTTCAAAATGGCGTAGAAAAGTGCATAAGTATGCGATTTGGGACGCAGCTAAAGTATTAAAGAATCCTAAAATTATGTCACAAAAAATATGAACAGCAGCTGTTTACATATAAGAAAGATTCTTGATAATCAAATCAGCATGTTAAAATGATTTCTGAAGGATCTCGTGACACTGAAGTCTGCTAAGATAAATCTGGTGGTATAGACCATTTTAATTCAATTCAATTCAATTCACCTTTATTTGTATAGCGCTTTTACAATGTAGATTGTGTCAAAGCAGCTTCACATGGATTATAGTAAATGGAAACAGTGTCAGTCCAGTTTTTAGTGTTGGAGTTCAGTTCAGTTCAGTGTGGTTTAATATTCACTACTGAGAGTCCAAACACTGAAGAGTAACCCATAAAAGGGATGTAAACAAAAACAATAGTGCCAACATAATTCCTGTTTTACATTTTTAGTTTCTATAGCTTCCGAGAATCCAACAAGATCCACATATTGATAAATAATGTTATTATTATTATTTTTTTTTAAAGATTTATTTTTGGCCTTTTTGCCTTTATTTGATAGGACAGTATTGAGACAGGAAGTGAAGTTGGAGAGAGAGAGGGGGGTAGGGTAGGGAAATGTCCTCGAGCCGGGATTCGAACTCGGGACGCCCTGACGTGCTGCTGCACCATATGTCAGCGCACTAACCGCTAGGCTATTGCGCCGACAAATAATGTTATTATTATAGCTGTTTTAACATCAAGTTATGATTGAATCGTCTCTTGTTACAGTTATGAATAGTTTGATAACAAGAAGGAAATGTTCATGGGCCAATGACATCACCACATTGAAATGGTCTGTAGGTGAATTGGGTCAGCTAAATTGTCCGTAGTGTATGTGTGTGAATGAGAGTGTATGGGTGTTTCCCAGCAGCTGGAAGGGCGTCTGCTGCATAAAGCATGTGCTGGATAAGTTTGCGGTTCATTCCGCTGTGGAGACCCCAGATTATTAAAGGAACTAAGCCGACAAGACAATGAATGAGTGAATGATATGTACTGTTTTTACTGTATTGTTAATCAAAAGGCTTTACTTGTGGCAGCTGTCCTTCTGGTACGCCGTCCCTGTAGAAGATGATTCTCGTGGGCTTGAAGCGGGTGGACTTGTAGAACTGGATCAGTAATTCTCTCACCATGTAGGACAGATCTTCAATAATCTCCTGTCTGGGTCGCTGGACTCGGACCGTAGCGCAGTATCTGCTGGGATGAGCGTCCATACTGCCAACAACCTGCACACACACACACACACACACACACACACACACACACACACACACAAACATAATATCAGGACAGATAATGCTGAAAATCATCTATATTGAATTACTATATTGTTTTTAATTTTATTTATTTAATTTATACATATTTATTTGTTAAAACCATTTACAGGTCAATTGTATCAGCCCCCTTAAGCGCTATTTTTTTCCAATTGACTAAATAATTATGAATAATTGTCTATATTTATTGTTATGCAATTCATTCATGCTGTCTCAACACAAATCGATTGTTAACTTCAATGTTTTTTTAAAACAGGGCGTCACGGTGGCGCAGTGGGTATCGCTTTCGTCTCACAGCAAGAAGGTCGCTGGTTCGAGCCTCGGCTGGGTCAGGTCGCATTTCTGTGTGGAGTTTGCATGTTCTCCCCGTGGTCGCGTGGGTTTCTCCCGGGTGCTCTGGTTTTTACCACAAGTCCAAAGACATGTGGTATAGATGAATTGGGTAGTCTAAATTGTTCATAGTACATGTGTGTGAATGAGTGTGTATGGATGTATCCCCAGTGATGGGTTGCATCTGAAAGTGCATCCGCTGCATAAGCGGTTTATTCTGCTGTGGCGACCCCAGTTTAATAAAGGGGCTAAGCCGAAAAGAAAATGAATGATTAAATGAATGAATAAATGAATGAATGAACATAATACAATTAAGTTGACCCCCAAAGATCTAAAGAATTGTGTTGATTCAATTAGTTTAAAGAAGCAGCAAAAATCCATTTTTGAGGAAACAAAAACAATTTTTACTTTAAATATATATATATTTTAAATTTTACATTGACTTAATATTAAAAGAAAACAAAACATTAATTAAAATATTTTTAAGTTAGAAAAATTGACTTCATATTACAAACAATTTTACACTTTTTTTAAATGTCGACTTAATATTTCTGAAAACAAATCCATATTTTGACCTAAATACTTTTCATTTGTACATATCTCTAAAAAAAAAAAATTCAAAATATCTTTCAATTTAGAAAATCGACCATATTTTAACAAAATATTTTTTACTTAAAATACTTTTATTTTGATTTAATTTCTGAAAATAAATCATATTTTTTACTTAAAATATGCCTTCATTTTTACAAATTTTTATTTAATATTTATTTTAAAAACTTAAAAAAAAACTTATTTCATATTTCATATATATATTGACTTAATATTTCCCCAAAAAAATTTAATTTAAAAAAAAACTTAATATTTCTTAAAAAAAATCGTTTTCACTTAAAATTGTTTTTTTACTTAATATTTCTCAAAACAAAATCAATATTTTCACTTAAAATATCTCAAAGAAAACGCTTCTTGATTTGAGAACTTTCAGATATTAGGACTAGAAACTAAACAAAATCTTTAACAAAAACAATATTTTCCCCCATTATTTAACCAGGACGTCTCATTGAGATTTAAAAACTCTTTCACAAGAGAGACCAGACCGAGATAACAGCCATACACTAAAGCCATTTAAAAATACAACACCACCACATTACAAAAACCTTTCAACAAAATAGAAATAGGTCATTCCCCCTGCACGATAAAAACAATACCAAAAGCAAAAAGAACGGCTCATTATTTTAAAGCCTTAAATTTTGTCTTTGGATAATTGTCATTTTTTTCTTTTCTTTTCTTTTTATATTGTATTTGTTTTGACGTCAATATAATGTTGTTATTGCCCTTGTATGTACTAAAACTGCAAAAATAAATAAATAAATAAAATACTCAAAAACAAATCACATGCTTCCTACACCATTAAGTGTTTTGTCTTGAGAGTGTGTGTGTGTGTGTGTGTGTGTGTGCGTGTGTGTGTGTGTGTGGAAATCTGCCGCCCTCTGGATGCAGAAGAAAAAACAGCATCTCTCCATCATCATCATCAGTGTGTTCATCTCCACCACTGTGACTCAGCGTTTGGCAAAAGCACAGCCAGTTACAAGTGCTTGCATGTGCTGGGCGGCAGGTGACATCATTTCCTGCACGTCTGTGACTCATTTTCCCTTTTCAGCACTCCCGTAATCCCCTGCTCCTCCTCCGCCAGTGTTCAGTGCAGCAGACGGGCGTAATTACAGCGTGGGACGAAAATTAAAGTAGAAGACAGATCAAAAGTAACCATTCTGATTTAGTTAGCGCACACTGCTAGTTATGTGGTGAACAATTCATCTCCGTGTGTCATCAAGAGAAAAAAAACGTTCGCCCTTCTAATCTGAAACGCCGATAATGCACTTCCCATTAGTTTTCAGTTCAATTCTCAGATGAGGTCAGACTGAGGTAATGGGCGTGGCTAACATACTTAACCACGCCCCCTCCAGCTGTCAGTTTCAACAGTAAACAGTAATGGTGAGCAGGAGGAGTCTGTTAGGTTCTAATAACTCACCTCAGACCCTTTTCCCCATCTTTCTGAAGGAAACGCCTACTTTACAACAACCAATCAGCTCACAGTAGAAAAAAACAAGCCACGCCCACTGTTTTTTATATATATATATATATATATATTTTTCGATGTTTAAAAAGGTTTTTGTGTGAGTGTATGTGTTTTTGTGACATGTCAGGACACAAATCTGTATAATGACACAGGTATTACAAAAAGGAGGTGAAATATGAGGACATTGGTGACGTCCTCATTTCTCAAAAAGCCTGTAAACCCCACAGAATGAGTTTAATCAGAGAGTAAAGCTGCTCACAGTCTCCTGTGATGGTTGGGTTTAGGGGTAGGGTGGGGGTAATATAATATACAGTGTGGACAGTATAAAACGAATGGAAACCTATGTAATGTCCCCACTTTGGTGTGTGTGTGTGTGTGTGTGTGTTGCTCACAGCAGTAATGGATGGCTTCTTCCCATCACCAGCCGGCGGGTGAGTAACATCTGCCCCGAGGAAGATCACGGGCTGCTGAAACACTGCTGACCTGAAAAAACAAGAGTAACAGCAACTGTTCAGAAAGGCTGCACTATATATATATGGGTAGGGATGCACAATTGCCTCAAAAATTTGCAATTATATATATACAGTGGGGGGAAACGAGTATTGAACTTGCATGATTTCTTTCCTGGGATTACTCTAAAGGAGCTCATGACATGGAACTGAAGCAGATTTTGGTAAAAAACAAACAAACAATACAAACAGAAAAATAAAACAAAACTACTAAAGTCTGAAAAATGACACAGGAAGAAGGTGCTGAACTACTGAAACGTATTTAATACATTATATAAAAGGCTTTTTTGGTGATGGGAGCTTAAAGACGCCTCTTATATGGAGAATGAAGTCATGTGCATTGCTCAGGTGTGAAAGTGTAAAAATCTGGATGGTTCTGTGGGTCTCGTCTATCAAAACTGATCTTTTAATTTGTATTCTCTATTGGAATGAGGTCAGGTAATTGGCTAGGCCATTCTACAGCCTGATGTTCAGTCTCTGGAAGCATTTGTGAGTTTCCTTGGCTGTGTTTTGGATCATTGTCTTGCTGAAATGTCCACTATGGTTTTATCTTCATCCTCCTGCTAATGTAGATGTTGGACTGAAGCAGCTGATATTCATTTACACTGAGGAAGCGCAGAGGTTTGCTGAAGAACTGCTGAGAGATTTTCCCTTTGTTGTTTTGTTTTATTGCACATAACTTCATTTGTAAACTAATTAATTTCATTTTCCTTGCATATATGGATTTGTTTGGTTGTTACAAACATCCAGTGAAAATTCCAAGTCAACAGCACCTTTAGAAATATGTTTTCTGAGAAAAATGGTGACGTACTCATTACTTATTGTCCCCGCTGAAGTAGTCAACGTTCGAAGTCAATCAAAAAATTTTTTTCGAAATTGAATTGAATTAATTGAATCTAAGAATGGGTGTTTTTCAGTAGTTTTAGGACAATTTTGATGATGATCCACTTCAAATGTTGACTACTGATTTCAAAAAATATGAATAAAAAATGTAAATTAATTTAAAAATAAAATTAAATGAATAATAATAAATCAAATCAAATTTAAATTACACAATTAAGTTACATTTGACAATATCTAATTTTTTTCAAAAATTAATAATGATGATTAATAAATAATAAATAATTATATTAGCATTTTACTGTAATCTTATACAAATATATTTCTAAAGATGCACAATTTGGTCAATGTTGCAATATATATATTAGTATGACAAAAATAAATAAATTAATTAATTAATAATAATAACAACAAAACAACAACAATAATAATAAAAATAGAAAATAAATAAAAAATAATAACAATAGAAATAAAAAAATAATAATAATAACAACAACAACAACAATAATAATAAAAATAGAAAATAAATAAAAAATAATAACAATAGAAGTAAAAATAATAATAATAATAACAACAACAACAACAACAACAACAATAATAATAAAAATAGAAAAAAAAAATAATAACAATAGAAATAAAAATAATAATAATAGAAATTTAAAATAATAATAATAATAATAATAAATATTATTGTTGCTATTATTATTATTATTGACATTATAGTAATTTAACATATTCATTCGTTCATTTTCTTTTCGCCTTAGTCCCTTTATTAATCTGGGGTCGCCACAGTGGAATGAACCGCCAACATATCCAGCATGTGTTTTACGCAGCAAATGCCCTTCCAGCTGCAACCCATCACTGGGAAACATCCACACACATTCATTCACACTAATACACTACAGACAGTTCAGTTTATTCAATTCACCTATAGTGTATGTATAGGAGCACCCAGAGGAAACCCACGGCAACACGGGGAGAACATACAAACTCCACACAGAAATGCCAACTGACCCAGCTGAGACTCAAACCAGCGACCTTCTTGCTGTGAGGCAATCGTGTTACCCATTGCGCCACCATAATGCCCATTTTAACACATTATATGTTGAAATTAAAATAACATGGCATCATTGTAAAGTGTAACTAAAGCCTGTGTTTGGTGAACTACTCCTTTAAACGGCAGCGGTATCACTGTTTGATTTTATTGTGTTTGGAAGACCCAAGCAGAACCGGAACACATCTCACCGTTGATGCGGCACGAGGATGTTGTTGATGCCGCCGAGTTTGACGTTGATTTTGAGGCAGAGGTTGGAGAGCGTCTGCGGGGAGGTTTTTACCACGTTCTTCACCTGCACACACTGGGTGGCCATTCCTAGAAGAGTGTCTCCAACACGCTTCACTTCCGCTGCACAGAGCAAACACACATTTATTATTAGCGTGAAGCCCAGACATATGCTGATATTTACACAATATATCATGATGTATATGATAATAATATCAGGGGCACTTCAAAATACTGGGAATATTTATTTATCATTGAAGCTTCTAGAGCAGGGGTGCCCAAACTTTTTCTTATGAAGGGCCAAAAACCTGTTTGAGGCTAGTGGGCCAAAGGTAATTTCTGATTTTTTTTAATAACATTTAACAATGGCTAGAAAACTTTGCCTTATATGAACTAATACAGTATCAATTTGACATTTTATAATGAACTTATTACAGTAAAAAGAAAATAATCTCATTTTATAACAGAATTACACTAGTTTTGGGCTTGATTTGCTCACCGATGTCTTCTGCATAGTACTCTATTCGTTGTGTTAACATTTCAAAATAAAAAAAAGATTCATTTACAACATTTAATTGAAACATTTAATTTCAGTTTGCTCTAAATAAAATAAATAAAAAGCAATAAATCAAACAAAAAAAGAGGATGTTGTTACGGCTGCTGCCTGTTTGTGTTTGTTTGTGTGTGTGTGCGGGTCATGACGTCACTCACTGTTTGTTTCCTAGAGGGGTCTGCCTTTGTGCACCTGCGGCGAGTTGCGCTATTTGCAAATTGGCTATAAATATGGACCGAGATTGAGCGGGGAGAGGAGACTTCACTTCCAGCCATCAAGCTTTATTTATTTTCTTTAGTTTCTTGTTGTTGTTTTTTTTCCCTTAAGTCTTAGTTTATCATGCTTTGTTAATTGTTGGGTTGTTAGTTTTATGTTAGTGTTGTATATTTGTTGGAGAACGTGAGATTTGATTCTTTATTCATTCTTGCTTAGTTGTTACGCATGATTTTGATTTGATTGGTGATGTTGTAATAAATTTATTAGTTAGACGACTTGATTCGTGTGTACTCTTTATGTTGCGTTACCTTGATGGATTCATTTTGTGTTTAAAAGAAAAGGGTTCGTAACAGATATCAAATTAGAAATGACGATCTCTGTGTTAAAGGCATTTGCCCCAACCCTCTCTCGATCATTCTCGTTCTCCTCTCAGATGGGACGGTGGGCTAAATCAAAGGTTACAATGGGCCAATTTAGCAGGCCCTACTTTGGGCATCTCTGTTCTAGAGTGTATAGGAATATTTAGATTGTCCTCTTAGTAGTTGTTCATCACAACACCAAATGCTTGAAGACTTAATAGACTTAACATTCTCACGTTAGTCTGGCCTACAACATTGAAAATTCCTGTAACTATTTATTGGCTTTTTGTTCGTAAACTATACAGCAGAGCTATTCAATTGGCGGTGCACGAGCTGAACCCGGCCCAGAGGCAATTTGTTCCGGCCCTCCAAATATTGTGACCTAGAGAAAAAGTAATGTAGTTTAGTCGAAAAAACGCCGCTATAGTTCTGAAGTGACGCGCTTCTGTTCAATACAGCATGAGCTGCAGTTAAAGGCTGTGTAGAGCATGAGTCACCTGACATTAAGCGAGTGGTGCGAGCAGCTGAAAACATTTGGATATGTTTGTAGAAAAGGCCTTTTTGTACAATGCACTAATATCATTATTAGGGATGCAACAATTAGCCGATTTCACTGCGCTTTAGTTCGTCACGGTTAATTAATCGTAAATGCTTCTCAATTGCGCGTTTCTGTTGCACGGAACGAAACTGAAATTAAACAAAGTTATGCCACCTGTGCGCTAGTTTAAAGTTTCGAGTGTGTACACCGAGGCCAATACGCCCCAATATTGTTATTTCTAATGCTAGAATATATGTCAATGTGCGCGCACAAGCAGAGCAATGCGCTCGCTGCTTTCCGGGCGCATGCAGTAGAAAACATCTCATGCTGTAGCGGTGAGGTTGTGTGTGGCTGTCAGTGCAATGTAAACAAAAGATATATAAGACGAATTATTATTAAAATTATTATGTATGTACATTCTCAGAAATAAAGCTACAGGAGCTGTCACTGGGGCAGTACCTTTTCAAAAGTACATTTGAGGTACCATTATACACCCTTCAGGTACAAATATATAACTTTTGAGAGCGTATGAACGCAGATGATAACAGCAGTTAATCTAAATACTCAGGCCAACCTAATATAAAGCTTAAATTAACATTATATGTCATAACCGTGAAACCATGATTATTCTTCAGACTATAATCGTACAACCAACATCCTTAATTGTTATGCAGTTCAAAACATATGAATGTGTTTGTATGTAGAAGAAGCCTACTTAAACAATGCACTGCTTTTGTTGTGCTTTGAAATACAACATTTGAATGTGTTTATTTTAAAAAAGCCATGTTGTACAATGCAGTGATGCTATGTAGTTTCAAAATACAACATATTAACATTTTAATATAGAAAAGGCCAACGTGGGTGTCTTAAGGAGCAAAAATGCAATTTATACAGTTGTGTCCTCACTCATATTGCAAGTCATACCCTGCTATACAGTAACCATGTGTTCACACCCCTGCCGACCCGAGTGAAATTTGAGTGGAGTTAATATTGCTGTTTATTATGCTATAGCGTGTTTTTTTCTCACTGCTGCTTTTTAATTTATTAACTAATGTTTACTAATGAGACTTTATTGTAAAGTGTCACCTATTGTATTTTGATCATTCATTCATTCTTCATTTTCCTTCGGCATACTCCCTTATTTATCAGGGGTCGCCACCGCGGAATAAACCACCAACTTATCCAGCAGATGCTTTACACATTGAATATCCTTCCAGCAGCAAGCCAGTACTGGGAAACACCTATACACTCTCAGATTCACACACACACTCATACACTACGGCCAATTTAGTTTACCCGATTCACCTTTAGCGCATGTGTTTGGACTGTGGGGGAAACCAGAGCACCCGGAGGAAACCCACACCATAATGGGGAGAACATGCAACTCATAGAAATGCCAACTGGCCTAGTCGGAACTCGAACCAGCGACCTACTCGCTGTGAGGCTACAGTGCCAACCACTGAGCCACCGTGCTGCCATTTTTGAACATGTATCTAAAATAAAGCAATACATTAAGATTTTTTTTTGTTATTATAGCCAGGGCCGGATTAACAAAAGGGCCACAGAAGAAGGGGGCCCTTGATTGGCTGAAGAATTATTTTGCGCTATGACGCGGGAAACGCCTCTATGCATTATTCTTTCTCTCATCGATAATGTGAAGTATTTCTTTAGGTTCGCTGCTGTTCAAAAACAGTGACGCTGGTGCTAAACTGGGGCTTGGAGTGGCTGTAGCCCAATCAGAATATTGAATAGCCCTGTTTTTGTCAACCATAAGGGTGATCAGATGTCCCAATTTTCGCAGGACAGTCCCTTATTTCGGCATTACCATGAGAACAGTCCAGTCAAAGGTAGGCTATACCAAGCTCGTCGTAGACTAAAAAGTAAGATTCAAACAGTCTTCATCATTGATTAATCGTACATGTAGTAACAGAAGCTGGGATAGGCGGAATCATGCTGAATGGACTCATAACTGAAGCGCAGTCTCAGTCGCTCTGCAGTTAAAACTGGACTCAAAAGAAACGGTGCGCGCCCGCACAATCCTAATGTCACACAATAGCCTGTAACCCAGACAGTGCACGAACAAATCAAATAGCCTACACAAGCAGTCATCAAAATGTCTATTGTTGAGGAGCAAGTCTCTCAAGTAAATACACTCGGTTATGCTTTGCTTTCTGACTAGTTCAGTTAGACACTGTAAACTTTTTTTTTAATGAATGTTTACTTTGCCCCTTTTATGAAAACGACAGAAATAATATGGAGCAATGAAATATTG
>CAIGQQ010031697.1:4630554-4641101 GCA_903798035.1 Danio albolineatus
TTGTCAGTATGTTGCTAGAAAGTTGCTAAGGTGTTCTCAGTGGTGGTTGCAAGGGGATTTTGTGCAGTGTGTTGTTATGCAGTTGCTAAGGTGTTCTCACTGATGGTTGCCAGGAAATTGTTTAAATTGTCAGTATGTTTCTAGGCAGTTCTCAGTGGAGGTTGCCAGGGATTTTTGTTTAATTGTCAGTATGCTGCTAGGCAGTTGCTAAGGTGTTCTTAGTAGTGGTTGCCAGAGATTTTTTTTTAATTGTATGTTGCTAGAGAGTTGCTGAGGTGTTCTTTGTGATGGTTGCTAGGGATTTTTGTTTAATTGTCAGTATGTTTCTAGGCAGTTGCTAAGGTGTTCTTAGTGGTGGTTGCCATGTTGCTAGGATGTTGTCGTGCAGCTGCTATGGTATTTTGGGGGATTATTAGAATGTCGCTGAGATGCTCTGATTGTTAAAGTGTTGCCAGTTAATTGTGAAAGTGTTCTCAGTGGTGGTTGCCAGGGAATTTTGTGTAATTGTCAGTATGTTGCTAAGCAGTTTTCAATGATAGTTGTCATGTTGATAGGGTGTTGCTGAGCAGCTGCTATGGTATTTTGGTAGAATATTAGCGGTATGTCGCCAGAATGCTCTGATTGTTAAAGTGTTGCCAGGCAAAGTGTTATCAGTAGTGGTTGCTAGAGAATTTTGTTTAATTGTCAGTATGCTAGGCAGTTGCTAAGGTGTTCGCAGTGGTGGTTGCCATGTTGCTAGGGTGTTGCTAGGGTACTGTCAGTATGTCACTAAGATGCTAAGATTGTTAAAATGTTTCCAGGCAGTTGCTAAGGTGTTCTAAGTGGTGGCTGCTATCTTGCTAGGGTGTTGCGGTCAGTTGCTAAGTTATCTTGGTATGAGGTTGCCAAGAGGTTTTCAGGATGGCTGCTACAGTACTTAGTTATTACTATTATTTGCATGTTGCTAGGCAGTTGCTAAGGTTTTTTCAGTGGTGGGTGTTGCATTATTGTTAAGGTGTTGCGAGGCAGTTGTAAAGGTATTTCAGTGGTGGTTGTTACATTGTTAAGGTGTTGCTAGGCAGTGGATGAGGTATTTTAGTGGTGTTTTAGTGTTGCTAGGGTGCTGGTGGGCAGTTGCTAAGGTATTCCAGTGGGGGTCTCTGTGTTGCTTGGTGTGGCTGGGCAGTTGCTAAGTAATCTTGGTATAAATGTATGTTTGTTGCAAAGAAGTTACCATGGTTGTTGCCACAGAAGTTTGGTTGATTGTTTGAATGTTGCTAGGCAGTTGTAAAGGTGTTTACATTGGTGAACGCAAGTTTTCTAGGGTGTTGCTAGGCAGTTGTTAAGGTGTTCTTAAAGATAGATACAAGGTTCCTCGGGTGTTGCTAGCCAGTTGCTAAGTTGTTCTCAGTGGTGGATGCCACATTGTTAAGGTTTTGCTAGGCAGTTGCTAAGGTATTTCACTGGTGGTTTCAGCGTTGCTAGGGTGTTGCTAGGCAGTTGCTAAATGATTTTGGCATGAGTGCATGTATGTTGCTAAGAGGTTCTCAATGGTGGATGAAAGACTCCTAGAGTGTTGCTAGGCAGTAGTTAAGGTGTCCCAAATCATGGTTGTTGGAACATTTAGTATAATTGTTAATGAGCTGGTGTGCAGTTGCTGAGTTTCTTCTGAATGGAGAAGAGGAGAAACCCACCTTTGATCTCCTTGGTGAACCGGACCCTCTGCGAGTCAGTTAGTGTCTTGGGCTGCTCATCAATGTTACGGATGTCCAGAACTTCACACATGAACTCAATGACCGGCTGAGCTTTATAAAAGGCTGTTGCAGATACTGAGAAGAGCACAGATGGAGAGGTTTAATACATATATCCGGGATGTGGACATTTCTTGACATCATTGATAAACTGAGAATAAAGTGGTGATGTCATACCATCAATGTTGAGCATCATCTTCCACATGGCGGGTCGAACGGACTGATGGAAGCCGAACCACACCTCTCTGCCGCCCCCTAGAGGATGGTAGTATCCTTCAGGGGGCGAGAAGAAGGAGCGGCCCACTGGAGTGTACCTGCAGAGGGAAGAGTTGGCAGAGTTAAGCATAAACATATTTTAGAAAAAAAATCTTATTTTAATTAGATGTTTAAAGCAATGCATGTTTACTAGAAGTCAGAACCTTGGAGGGAATCAATTTTGATTTGACAGTCATTAGAAAGATAATATATTATGCACAACGACAAGCCGACTGGTTTAAAGGATATAATATTCACAGTGATGTTCACAGCCCCTTCTACAAGAAACGGCACGTATGAGGAAAAAGTGCCCCAGAAACTTATTTATGATTGTCAAAATTGTACACGGCGCCCTCTAGTGGATTTGAGAAAACAAAAACTACAAGACGACATAGTCCCTGGTATATATTTGTCGATTCTCTGAAATGTAGTCCTGGGCACATATCTCTAATGAGGCTGGGTTTCAATCTTGCATATGTTCCCAGTGGAGTTTTTCTTTTATTATTTCAGCAAATAGGATTGTAATAAAAAAATGATTTGTCATTCACTGCGCACTGAGAAACCCGGACATGTAAAGAGTGTTCATATATCAGCCTGATAATAACGGGGTTACCTCATGGAGGCCAAGTGTCTCATGGCCACGTCGAGAGCCTGAACAGACTCCAGCGGGACCTGCAGTCGCCCACTGACCAGCGTCTCCTGCAGGAGCCTCCAGGACACCTTCGCCAGCCAGCGGATCGACACCTTAAAGATTCGATCCTTCCCCTCGCCAGGGATCGTCACCTCGAAATCAACCTGCAGCATCCAACCACAAGCACACAGTCAGATTATTAGAGAATGAGAGAATCACGACACATTCATTAGAGAATCATTAGAGAATCACACTCATCATATATGTCATTATTTAGGGATGGAAATATACTAAATTATTAGCCTCTCGTGTAATTTGAATTGTTTTTCAGATATTTCCTAAGGGCTATTTAACGGAGAGATTAACGCATTTCAGACATGATACTTTTAATTAACAACTAATTTCTAATAACTGGTTTCTTTTGTCTTTGCCTTGATGACATAATACATATTATTTTACTAGTTATTTTGCAATATACTAGTATTCAACTTAAAAAGTGACATTTAAAGGCTAGTTAGGGTTAAGCCTGAATTAGGCTTAATTAAGGCTTAATTAGTTTAAATAGGCAAATTAGGGTAATTAGGCAAGTTGTATAACAGTGCTCTGTTCAGTAGACAACAAAAAAAAAATTTTTTTAAATAATTTCTTAAAAGGGCTAATGATATTGAATCAAAAAATTATATATACAGGGAGTGCAGAATTATTAGGCAAATGAGTATTTTGACCACATCATCCTCTTTATGCCTGTTGTCTTACTCTATAGGCTCGAAAGCCTACTACCAATGAAGCATATTAGGTGATATGCATCTCTGTAATGAGAAGGGGTGTGGTGTAATGACATCAACACCCTATATCAGGTGTGCAGAATTATTAGGCAACTTCCTTTCCTTTGGCAAAATGGGTCAAAAGAAGGACTTGACAGGCTCCGAAAAGTCAAAAATAGTGAGATATCTTGCAGAGGGATGCAGCACTCTTAAAATTGCCAAGCTTCTGAAGCGTGATCATCCAACAATCAAGCGTTTCATTCAAAATAGTCAACAGGGTCGCAAGAAGCGTGTGGAAAAACCAAGGTGCAAAATAACTGCCCATGAACTGAGAAAAGTCAAGCGTGCAGCTGCCAAGATGCCACTTGCCACCAGTTTTGCCATATTTCAGAGCTGCAGCATCACTGGAGTGCCCAAAAGCACAAGGTGTGCAATACTCAGAGACACGGCCAAGGTAAGAAAGGCTGAAAAACCACCACCACTGAACAAGACACACAAGCTGAAACGTCAAGACTGGGCCAATAAATATCTCAAGACTGATTTTTCTAAGGTTTTATGGACTGATGAAATGAGAGTGAGTCTTGATGGGCCAGATGGATGGGCCCGTGGCTGGATCGGGCAGAGATCTCGTCCGACTCAGACGCCAGCAAGGTGGAGGTGGAGTACTGGTTTGGATGGCAGGCTTTTGAGTGTCCTTGCAAAGAAAGGTGGCTATATTGGTCACTGGTTTGTTTTTGTTTTGTTTTTGAATGTCAGAAATGTATATTTGTGAATGTTATATTGGTTTCACTGGTGAAAATAAATAATTGAAATGGGTATATATTTGTTTTTTGTTAAGTTGCCTAATAATTCTGCACAGTAATAGTCACCTGCACACACAGATATCCTCCTAAAATAGCTAAAACTAAAAACTACTTCCAAAAATATTCAGCTTTGATATTAATGAGTTTTTTGGGTTCATTGAGAACATGGTTGTTGTTCAATATTAAAATTAATCCTCAAAAATACAACTTGCCTAATAATTCTGCACTTCCTGTATGAGCATTCATAGGAGATCACAATAATTAAGCCAAAGAAGCGCAAACACTAGCACATTACTGTTGTGTTTGCGATAAGGAAAACGCTAAACACATGCGGGCATTTCTTCCGTCTTTCTGTTTACTGAACTAGTCTGCAGTAACAAAAACAGGAGACGCATTAGAAACAAACAGATCGCCAACCAAAAATTAACTCAGGTTTATACAAAGAGTGCCCAACACAAAGTACAAACATTCCTAATATGTGAGTCCCATCTCGCATTCAATACACTACAATTACTGTGATATAACTACAGCACTGAAACCTACAAAAGAGAGAGATTGACTTAGAAAGTCACTTACCGGTTTCATAATGATTTGATCAGCTGTAGTTTAAAATTACACTGAGTTTATTATTATGCGGTCTCTGTCGCCATCTTGCTAATGGACAACATTAACCGTCTTTGTTGTGCTCAGTATGACAGGCTGATGAAAGCCCATACAGTGTATCTCAGAAATTATAAATATTTAAAATAGGCACTATCCTTATAAATAAACTGCATAGTTGCAATCTAAACAACTACATTCTCGATTAAAAGCCTCAAATGTACATTATGTTGTCCAACAGCTGCAGTATTTGTCATACTGTAGTGAGTTTATTGATCTGCTGTCACTATATGTGAGTAATACTCAAAGGTGAGGACTGTTGGACTGTTGTACGAGTGCTGTTAATACGGTAATAATCGCACGGCTATCAGATTCGAGAACTAGACCAAACTGTTGTATAAATATAAATGTTTTTAATATAATTAATTGGAGTTTTAATATAATTTGAGTAAATATTACTAAGATATATTACATTGTATTTCATGAAAAGAAAACTGCTTTTATTCCAAACAAACACTTCCTTCAGAAGTAAAATATAATAGGCAAAATTGTGAAAAAATGTTAACGGATGAAATATACGCAACATTACATGTAACTTGCTATATAACGACAACAATAAGGCAATTATCTGGATAATGTAATGTATTTATTAATGTCACTGAAGACAGTTTTTTTATACTTACTCACTCACTCACTCTCAGGGCCATTTATATTGAAGTTGATATTTAGCCACACCATACTGGCATTTCGCAACATCTAGCTTTTATGAGGTGGGTTGTTAGCCCAAAGCTCAACCCTCAATCTGGAGGACCAGGACATACACTCATACACTACGGACAATTTAGCTTACCCAATTCACCTATAGGACGACTTTGGACTGTAGGGGAGACCGGAGCACCCGGAGGAAACCCAACGTAAACACGGCGAGAACATGCAACTCTACACAGAAATGCCAACTGACTCAGCCGGAGCTCAAACCAGCGACCTTCTTGCTGTGAGGCTATCATGCTACCCACTGTGCCACTGTGTTGCCCATTTATACTTATAAAATTATAAAAATAAAGAGTCCACCTATAATACCAGTTTCTGTAGGGTTAGGGTTTATTAAGTATGGATTTTAAAAACATGGCAGATTTTTTAGTTCTGTTATGCAAAAAATAAAGTGAAACATACTGAAAGGATTCCCAGAAGAAGAAAAAAATCAAATTTAACGAACTTAATATATATTAAAACTTAATATATATGATTATAAAAACAATATATTAAATTCCCTGTGAATCAGCAAATGTTGATTTCTCAATGTTTTCTAAACAAAAATATTAAAAATATGTCACATTTTATTGTTCTGTAATGCAGAAAATGAAGTAAAATATCCTGAAAGGTTTAACAGAAGAAAAAAGAATCAAAACCAGTTTCAAGAAAGTCAAATAAAAACTAATATTTTATAAAATCCTTCCAAGATTCAATGGTATTTTTGATGAAAATGACAAACTGAGCTTGTTTGTGTACCTTTTCACTGCCTATAGGCAACGCTAAAACAGTGTAGATATTCTTCTTCCCATCATACACCGGCTTTCGGTCACCGAAGAGCTGCGGCTTGAAATGCTGGACCATATACTCAACAACCTCCCTGTGGAGACACACATTTAAACACACATTTAAACTTATTGATTATTCTCATTTGAGCCAATCTAACTAGGATCATTACTGTGTGACGATGACTGAAAAACAAATAGATTTTGTTAGAATAAGCCTCTTTTTTTTCTTCAGTAATATTGTGAAATTGTATTTATTAAAGAAATAAAAATAAAATTCTATGCATATACACTCACCGGCCACCTTATTAGGTACACCTTACTAGTACCGGGTTGGACCCCTTTTGCCTTCAGAACTGCCTTAATCGTTCATGGCATAGATTCAACAAAGTACTGGAAATATTACTCAGAGATTTTGGTTCGTATTGATATGATAGCGTCACGCAGTTGCTGCAGATCCATGATGTGAATCTCTCGTTCCACCACATCCCAAAGGTGCTCTATTGGATTGAGCTCTGGTGACTGTGGAGGCCATATGAGTACAGTGAACTCATTGTCATGTTCAAGAAACCAGTCTGAGATGATTCACGCTTTATGACATGGTGTGTTATCCTGCTGGAAGTAGCCATCAGAAGATGGGGACACTGTGGTCATAAAGAGATGGACATGGTCAGCAACAATACTCAGGTAGGCTGTGGCGTTGACACGATGCTAAATTGGTACTAATGGGCCCAAAGTGTGCCAAGAAAATATCCCCCACACCATTACACCACTACCACCAGCCTGAACCGCTGTTACAAGGCAGGATGATCCACGCTTTCATGTTGTTGACGCCAAATTCTGACCCGACCATCTGAATGTGGCAGCAGAAATGGAGACTCATCAGACCAGGCAACATTTCTCTAATCATCTATCGTCCAGTTTTGTTGAGCCTGTGTGAATTGTAGCCTCAGTTTCCTGTTCTTAGCTGACAGGAGTGGCACCGGTGTGGTCTTCTGCTGCTGTAGCCCATCTGCCTCAAGGTTGGCCGTGTTGTGTGTTCAGAGATGCTCTTCTGCAGACCTCGGTTGTAACGAGTGCTTATTTGAGTTACTGTTGCCTTTCTATCAGCTGGAACCAGTCTGGCCATTCTCCTCTGACCTCTGGCATCAAGGCATTTGTGCCCACAGAACTGCCACTCACTGGATATTTCCTCTTGTTCGGACCATTCTCAGTAAACCCTAGAGATGGTTGTGCGTGAAAATCCCAGTAGATCAGCAGTTTCTGAAATACTCAGACCAGCCTGTCCGGCACCAACAACCATGCCACGTTCAAAGTCACTTAAATCACTTTTCTATCCCATTCCAATGCTCGATGTGCACTGCAGCAGATCGTCTTCACCATGTCTACATGCCTAAATGCATTGAGTTGCTGCCATGTGATTGGCTGATTAGAAATTGCATTAACGAGCAGCTGGACAGGTGTACCTAATAAAGTGGCCGGTGAGTGTCTAATAAAGACAAACAGTTTTATGGTATGATATCAATAATTTTCTCAAATAAAACTGAATTTTCATGCAAGTTAAGAAAAATGTGTACAAACAAAAGCCTAAGCATCTGATGACCTGAAACTGACAACATTACTGTACAAGTGAAAATGTTTTTTTGCATCACTTTCAGCTTCAGAAAGCCTGTGTGTCGCATTCAAGGGTGTGTTAAACTAATGACGTCACTTTCACACTCATCCTCGTGCTTGTACAGACGCGTCAGGAACAAACCAGGTTAAGGCTGTATTTAACAGAGTGCCAGAAGGTTTAGTTGATTTTCCAAACGCTGTAACATAAATCTTTCTGCCTTACATTTTTAGTTGAATCAAATGAACTTTTCTAGTCATCTCAACTTATATATAACGCATTTCCAGTTTCATTTTAATTTGTGAAAGTCTCAGTAATTTTTTTTTAACTTTAGTTGTGTTTATTTCTATTATTTAGCATTTCAGTTTGATTTTCATTCATTCATTCATTCATTTTCTTGTCAGCTTAGTCCCTTTATTAATCTGGGGTTGCCACAGTGGAATGAACCGCCAACTTATCCAGCATATGTTTTACGCAGCGGATGCCCTTCCAGCTGCAACCCATTTCCGGGAAACATCCATACACACTCATACACTACGCACAATTTAGCCAACCCAATTCACCTATACCACGTCTTTGGACTTGTGGGTGAAACCGGAGCACCCGGAGGAAACCCACACGAACAAGGGGAGAACATGCAAACTCCACACAGAAATGCCAACTGACCCAGCCGGGGCTCGAACCAGCGACCTTCTTTGCTGTGAGGCGAACGCACTACCCACTACGCCACCGTGGCGCCCCAGTTTGATTTTAATTTTAGGTTTTCAATTGAATTTGTTCAGTAATTTTTCTGTAAGAATATTTGTTAAAAATGACCTGTCATGCCTCCGCTTCTAAAATTCAACGTAAAATATTATATATTAGCTTAAATATGTTATTATAATAATATTAAAATTTTATTATACTGTATATTATTATATATAATAATATAATTATACATTCAGGCCTCATTTACACTAATACATTTTATTAGTGTAAACATAAGTTTTACTACGGTTACGCCTTCTGTCCACTCTACCCCGGAGTTTGAGTCCTGAAAACGAAGCGTTTTGAAAACGCTGAAAAGGCCGTTTAGGCTTTAAAGCGCTGCTGCTCCGTGTCAGTGTGGATGGGGGAAAACGGAGACATCTGAAAACGTAATCATGACTGTAGACATTCGCCATCAGATTGGGGCTTTTTCCTCAATATTAAGTGCACAACGTTCAGTCTCGCACCCTTTCCTTAAGTTCAGACTTTGCAAGTTTGACTCCCGAGGACACGTCAGGTAAAAACAGTGTACTGCATGACGTCATTCGCCTCACCCTGGCTACGTTGTTTCACTCCTAACAATAAAATGAAAACAAGACATAAGTACTGCCTACTTTCATTTTGATATTAACTTAACAGACACCAAAATGTTGAGGTGTTGTGTAGCTGCATATTTATGAGCGTCATCTTCAATGTATGCATATTTATAACAAATCTAAGCCTTTAACATTACTGCCTCCTTTCATTTTCATGCAAAATACGAAACACACAGTCTCTTTTGCTGAATACGAGTTTGTAATTATTAATAACGGCCATTATAAAAGTATAACGTACAATACGTTTATACACCACAGGAAATGAAGGCAAGCAGTCAGTCGATATGCTGAATCAGTGTATGTGGTTACATTAATATATTAACTTAACTTTGTGCTCAGCCAAAACACGTCACCTGAGAACTAGTAATAGATTCAAAAGACCATCAGATAGAGACAAGATGAATTAAATATCATGTTTAACAACTATAATAAGATGAAATTCTGCGGTAGATCATTGATGAACTGTCCCGATGTGCGCTTCTCTCAACTGGGAAGCTGTGCTCAAAGCACCCGCTGACTGCCTGGAGCTCAGACGTGTGCATACGCTGCAGCGCATGTCAGAAGCTATGTTTCCATCCTCCTATTTTTAATCGCATTGTGGATATATGCATAAATAAAAACGGTTGATGGAAACACCAGAATGCGCATGAATTTTGAAAATGCGAATAACTGAGTAGGATAAACTTTTTATTCGATAAGAAAAGATGCGCATAAACTACGATGGAAACACTTTTACTGCATAAATTTGGTGGTCAGCATAAGGTGTTATATGATTTTGTTATAAAAGATCATGTGATGATAAAAATATGTGTAAAATGGACAAACCGGCAGGCTGAGCACACTGTAAAACATCTGAAATGTTGTTTTGGTCATTCTAAAACACCTTACCGTTACAGTAGTTGTGTTATTATATTATTAATGACCTCCAGAATCAAGAGCGTCTGTGCTCCGCGTCTGACACCTTCAAACACCACCGCGCGTTCACTGCGTGTCAGGATTGCCTTCTGAGGTACAAGCCATCTATTAAATGAAGAGAAGATTCACGCAGCTTCTACTACTGCAGCAAATTATGGTTTTACTGTTGATATTTGGCGCCATTTAATCAGGAAGTGACTTTGACTGGTTGGATAGAAACGCTGCTTTATTCGCACGTCTTTTATGCGATATTCCATTTTTGCGCATAAAGTTCATTCGCATTTTTGGATGGAAACATAGCTACTGACTTCTGCTGTCTTCATTAGTTTCAATAACACAGACTTCTTTACAATTTAAAA
>CAIGQQ010031697.1:4649746-4663014 GCA_903798035.1 Danio albolineatus
CTTGATGACCATGTAAAAATGTGGGTCCCATGGCCAAACCAGTTGAGAACCACTGCTTTAGAGGATGCAGCCTCTGAAATGAGACACAGTTATGGTGTTTAATGGGGGAAAAAGGTTTTCATTTTACCCAAACATTTGAAACAGAAACATGTTTTACAGCTTACAATCACAAAACCGTGATATAAGGTTAACATATCGTCAGAATCTTATGCCCATGCCTAGCCCTAAAATGAAGCGAGTAAAAGCTAGTTGTGCAGCACTAGCACTAGACGCCTTTAACCCCTCTTTAGCCCGTGTTGAACACTCCCTTCACCATAACAAAGAGCCCAGCTGCCCTCCTTCTGAAACGGGGCGAGAGCGGAGCCCCATCCACGCCTCCACATCAGCACACACACAAACACAGGGGCCCCAAAACATTCCCAGCCTCACCATAGCAACAGCACAGCAACACACATTGTCATGGAGATCAGGGGACCCAGGAATACGTGGGGGTTTGGAGAGAGCTGGACCTTGGCCTTATTCATGGTATAGTGTCAGTGAGCAGCTCAACATTACACAGAGACCATCATCAATCTTATCCTACTCGGCCCGCTATACAGCTCGCCTATGATTTAAAGCTCGGAGAAACTGTGAGCATTTTTTTTTTTGGTGAGGATATATATTCTGATCAATGGCAAACTCTCATTCTTCTACAGGAGAGCGAATGCAAACAGATGGCGAGAAATGAAGCCAGATCTCAAGAAGCCAGTAAACAATAGCAACCCTCTGTTAGGGCTGGCTGATACAATTCAGATGACGTCTGAATTATTAGCCCTTCTGAATTATTAGCACCCCTGTATATTTTTGCCCTAATTTCTGTTTAACGGAGAGCAGATTTATTAAATCCATTTCTACATGATAGTTTCTCATTTCTCATTTCTAATCACTGATTTATTTTATCTTTGTCATGATGACGGTAAATAATATTTGACTAGATATTCTTAAAGATATTAGTATTCAGCTTAAAGTGACATTTAAAGGCTTGACTAGGTTAATTAGGAAAGTTAGGGTAACTAGTAGGCCCACACAGAGTCTGCGCCCACAGAAATCTGCAGATTTTTAGCCCAGTATTGAGTCTATTTACTTGTGTAAATGCGTGCAAGTTTATATTTATTCAGTTTTTAAATTAATTTCACTAATATTATTGTGATATAATAATATTAAAATGTACATATGATTTATTTATGATACAGATTGTAAAGTAGGGCTGTGCAATATGGACAAAATCATATTGTGATTTTTGGAACAGATACTGCGATTGTGATTTTACTCGCGATTTGGCAGCTGTTTTTGCTTTTTCAAACAAGCTACATGCACACACTCTACATGTATTCAGTGCACAAGAAGTGCAGAACAAAACATTTCACAATGAAATAACACAGTATTAAGTTTAATAAATAAAACTGTAGTAAAACTGTTTTTAAAACGGACAACATAAAATAAAGTAAGATGAAGTAACCTCAGCTCTAGTTAAACAGCACTCACTGCTTGATCAACAAAAATGTAATAAATTGTCGTAAAATAGACAACATGAACAAATAAAGATTAACCTCAATTCCAGTCAGAACAATAAATAAAAACTAACGTAAATCAAAACCACCTATTCGGTTCTCCCGCTCAACTTCGTCGTGCGAGGAGTGAGCTCTGATTGGTTAACATCTTTCTCCCGCTCAGCTTAGCTGTAATTGCCCAGTGTGCTGCGTCAGCTCTGATTGGTTAACATTAAAATCATGCGCACAAGAACATATTCTCAATAAAAATTGAAATAAATTAAATTAACAGATAAAATTGCAGCCTTACGCGATTTAGAAATTGCATGTGCTTAAATCGCAATTTTTTAGTGATTGCGATTAATTGCAAAGCCCTAGTGCAAAGTAATATTTTCTGCCTTGTACTATACTAAGAGACAGAAAATATTACTTTACAATCTGTATTGTAAATAAATCATATGGACGTTTTACTATTACTATTATTATATCACAATGATATTAGTGAAATTAACGGAAACCCAATAAAACCCAACAGTCAACTTTATCAAATGAAATGAGTGTAGTCAACTTAAAATTTACTGAAAGTTAATCATACTCATTTGAAAAGAGTTTTAAACTCAGTGTTGAAGGTAATGAGTTAATTAAACACCTCATTACTTTAACCTAAATGGAGTAAGTTCACAGTACTCATATAGATTAGTTTTTTTAACTCAAATAATTTGTAGCAATCGGTTTCCTCAAATGGTTTGAGTTGAGTGCTGTAAATTAGGTTTTACAGTACTCAGTTGGTTTGAGTTATCTTCATTTATTGGGTTTTACTGTGCTTGATTGCTTCATTTACTCAAATGGATTAAGTTCACAGTACTCATTAGGATTAGTTTTTGAACTTGTTAATTGCAATCGGTTTTCTCAAATGGTTTGAGTTACCTTAATTCATTGGGTTTTACAGAGTAGATCAGTGGTTCTCAAGCTTTTTTCACCAAGTACCACCTCAGAAAAAATTTTCTCTCCATACCACCATAATAACCGGTGTTGTACAGTAGCATAGTAGGCCTAACTAAGCAGCTACAGCACTGCACAGTTCAAAAACAAGGCTGATTAATTCTTCTAATTAAGAATATTTATTATTGTCAGCCACTTAAATAAAAGGTTTAGCATTTTAAAATCAATTTACTGATCACATCAGTGTTATCATACGCGTCAAAGTGTTAAAATCCACTATACTATATAATCCAATACCACTAGAAGGAAGCTTGTGTACCACTAGTGGTACTCGTACCACAGTTTGAAAACCACTGGTGTAGATTATATGAGAGACTTGGCTTGTTTACCAAATAAGTGGATCTAATTGAATTTGCTTTGTAAACATTAAATAAAAAGTAAAAGATTTATTATTTTTATTTCATATATTAAGTTTGTAGTTATGATACTCCTAAAATCATTCAACATAAATCAGCAGATTTTTTACAAAATAGCAGAAATAGCAAAAAATGTCAGCAGATTCTGTCTGGCCCTAGTAATTAGGCAAGTCATTGTATCATGATGGTTTGTTCTGTAGACAATCCAGATCAAAAATAGCTTAAAGGGGCTAATAATATTGACCTTAAAATGGATTTAAAAATATTAAAAACTGCTTTTATTCTAGCTGAAATAATACAAATAAGACTTTCTCCAGAAGACAAAATATTATAGGAAATACTGTGAGAAATCCCTGAATCTGTTCAACATCATTTGGGAGATATTTAAAGAAGAAACAAATAATTAAATAAAATTTATAAAATAAAAATTAAAGGAAGTGGTTTAAAAATAGTGAAAAGTTTTGTTCCACTGCACATATAGGCATAGTTGACAAACGAATAGTCGTTGCTTCATACGAATACTTTTTTGTAACGCACCCTTTCTGAAGCAAAGTTAGATATATTTACCTCCTCTGACGTCTGATGTTTGGGAAACTATAAGGAGTCATTCATTCATTCATTCATTCATTTTCCTTCGGCTTGGTCCCTTATTCATCAGTTGTCGCCACAGCAGAATGAACCGCCAACTATTCCAGCATGTTTTATGATGACCCTTCAGCCGCAACCCAGAACTGGGAAACACCAATACACTCTCACATTCACACACACACACACACACACACACTCATACACTACGGCCAATTTAGTTAATTCAATTCACATATAGTGCATGTGATTGGACTGTGGGGGAAACCGGAGCACCAGGACGAAACCCACACCAACACGGGGAGAACATGCAAACTCCACACAGAAATGCCAACTGACGACCTTCTTGCTGTGAGGCGACGGTGCTAACCACTGTCTTATAAGGAGTCAGTTCTTATTTTTTAACATTTTCCTGAACTGTACCTTAAATACATCCTATGGTGTGACAAGAAAACAACTCTTAACGATATATACAAACAGAACGAGAGCAGTTTATCTTCATTGTTGGATATTTGTCTTCATATAGTGCTTACTATATGAAATAATGAATTTATAGTAGTGATGTAACGATTCTCTGTGAGCCGATTGAAAACAACTTAAACATATGATGATTCAAACAGGTAGAAATGTTGAATGAATCGCGATACATGTTTTGAACAGAGGGGGCGCTGTGGTTACAGTTGCAAACTCAATCCCAATTCTATTTTTGTACCCCTTCCCCTTGGCCCTTACAACCAAGGGTTAAGGGGAAGGGCTTCAAAACTTACCCCTAAGAATTGGGACAGCACTTCAACACCTGCACACGTCATCATATGTCATCACGATCTCTCGCTTCATATGAGATCAGACGATCACGACTGCTGGAGTTATTCCAGTTGTGTTATTGTTTGGTGTTTATCTTCAGGAAATCACTGAAGGCATATATTATGTTATCATAACGATCTAATGTGGCAATAAGATCGTAACTGTACTGTGTATTTACACAGTGGCCATATTTATCTGTGTAAACACACGAAAACAACATTAACATTATAGCAGACACTGTAAAAAGCTCATTCTCAGCCACTAGACATTACTGACAGGGTATTCCAGTGTCATCGAGTGTCAGAATGTTGTGGGACTGCTGTACAGGAGTTTTGATTATGGATTATAGATCGCCAAATTTAGCATTTTTTTTTTTTTTTTTAAAGCATGACGGTAAAACACGAACGCGGTTATGAATATATTAAAACATATGTTTGTTTGTCGTAAAAATTCGTAATAATGACATAAAAATACTAATTTGTGGATCTCCTTACTTCCGGGTTCAGCTTTCCTGCCGCTGTGGCAGGTGTATTCTGGAAAATTTTCTTACCCCTCCGTTTTAAGTGTGGTCCTGAAAAATCTTCCTTCGAAGGGGTGTATACCCCCTTGCCCTTAGCCCTACGCCTTCAAGCTAAAGAGAATTGGGACACCACTACCTCTTGACGTGAACGTGCAAAACGAGGGGTAGGGGTAAGGGGAAGGGCTAAGGGGTAGAATTGGGATTGGGCCTTTACTAGCACATCAGCGGCAAGCAAGAGGTGAGGCAGCAGAGTAAAATGACAGCGGTGAAGTGCGCCAGACAAACACAAACTGTGCAAATACTGCACAAAGACATTTACTAACACTAACAGAAGAACGAATATGACGCACATAAACCGTCAGCACAGTGAAAAACTGCTGTCACAGACATCTACATTACCAAAAACACTATTAATAAGCCAAACCACACAGACCGGATGATTTGCTCTGCTTGCTCCGACGAGTGCTACGGAGATCACGCGGTGCATCAGTGTCTTCAAGTGTGAAGATGTTTTTCAGACAGACAGAGAAAGATGTTCTGTTCCAGAAGCAGCTATTAGATTACTTCACCCTCTCCTCCTTCTCAAATTAGTTTATGCATATTTTTAATAATTTGCTTATTATTACTGAATATTTAAAAATGTTGAAGATGATCTCTTCTTAAGTGTATCACACTGATACTTATGCTAATCAATTATACACGTAATATGAATTATTGACCTTCATAATCATGTTTAACATCTGTCTCTATCCTACTATATAATTATAACTATATCATTTTATAATCAGTATTTTATGCCAGTGGTCAGTCCCCTGGAGCAGTCCCTCTGCTTTAGGAAAGGCCTCCTCAGTCCTCAGTGAAAGAGTTTTCCATCAGCAGGGGACATTGTAAATGTGCAAAGACCTCGACTTATGCTAGAAAACAGAGATATGCTGATATTTCTTTTTTTTAAATGTCAAATTTCAGCACAGTCACAGGTTTAATATACATTAATGATTCCTTAATTTGTATTATCCTTTTTTTTTCTTTTAAATAACAATGTATTTATGGCAGAAAATATATTAATTTGCAAATAACGTGCAGCGTTTAAGAAAAAAATGAAAGGGCTCCTCACCTTATATTTGTTTCAAATAATTTTATTTAAAAAAAAATGTGATTCAATCGTGAATCGTGAGATTAGCATCATGAATCGCATCAAATCGTGAGTCAGGTGAATCATTACATCCCTAAATTTATAGATATCTTTATTTTCTCTCCAAGACTTTTTGGACAAGATTCAACAGAGTAGTGTCACACCAAAACTTAACAAAACTTACACACAACACAAAATAATTGTACACTCTCAGAAATAAAATGGTACAAAATCTAGGGCGGTACCTTTTCAAAAGGTACACTTTTGTAATTTTAAAGTTCTATAAGGAACAGATTTGTACTTATGTACTAAAATTTACATTAAGGATCTATTAGGAACAAAAAAATACCTTTTACAAAAGGAACCACCCCAGTGACAGATTTTTTATCTTTATTTCTGGGGTGTGACGGATCACGATTGATCTGTGATTCGTACGGATCACAACCCATGGTTCAGAACGCACGTAACCCGCAGATTAACATATTTTTTTACTTGTAGATTCATCATAAATTTGTAACGATCACAGAGAGATCGCCTCTCAAATAATTCAAATCACATGTATGAAAGCATTTAGGTTTTGCTGTAAAATATAATGATGACTAGAGAGGTTGTAGGTTATTCAGAATGTGGTGGGTTTCTAAGGTTTTTAAAGGTGTTTTCTGTCACTACTTGTTTAGCCTGCATCAATGCATTCAGTGTAAGCTGCACGATTAATCATTACTAGATTGGGATCTCAACACCTATGCAACATAAATTATAAATGATGGTGATTTGCATATGCTTATTAATCCATCAAATCGCTGCATTTAAATCTGAAAATGCAAAAAATAAAAAAAATAATTTTAAAATTTTTAAAAAATCAAGAAAGAGATTCAGTTCTTATTTTGAGTATAAACAATCAAATAACACAGAAGTACTGGGAGAACAGTTTATAGTTTCGATGTAACCATTGATATTTATGGTAAAGGTGTAAATCACCATCATATGCATTTAACTTGACGCACAAATAAAAGTTGTACACAGCATTTACATTATTTAACCAGTAGGTGGCGACAACCAGCCAGCAAAAATACACCACTGAATAATACTTCTAAGATGATCATCTAGCAATGAAACATGAAGTTTTATGAGTGAATCACTGAATCATTTATTGAGAATAGGACTAAAAATAAATATGGGTTATGGAAATAATGCTAGATTTCTACATTTAGCATTATCAGCAACAGTAGCAGTAACAGTGAATTTCTCACAGTACTGAATATTTTACTATATATTTTTACTGATTATTTTTTTAACTGATAATTTCTTCATTTTATTTGTAATAAAATTACAGCTTCTCAGTTCTGTTTGTTAAAACCAAAAGTGTCTTACAGTACTGTTTCTGTAATAAATGGAAAGCAAATTACATTTGTCTCCTCCCCTTTTTGGCTGACCCAAAAAATGGTACGATCTAGGACTACAAAAACCATAATGTGATCCAAACAGCAAGATTTGTGATTACACCACTATTTATTTCTGAGAGTATTTAAGTTAAATATGTGAAATTCTGAGACAAAACTAAACATCTACAGTTGAGGTTCCTGTGTTTTTAAAAGTATATGGATTTTTTTTTACATTTACTAAAATAGCCAGTGCTAAAATTAGACCTGATGAATTTATAATATAAATTTATATTAATTTGTATTATTTATAATAGTTTTTATCATTTACTTTTCCATTTATAAGAGCTGTAATTTACTGAACTATGCTTGAGTGTTTTGAGATTTGGTTAAAAAAAAAATGTAACGCAGCAGTTTTTATAACAGGAGGTCCACCGAACAAAGATAAATGTAACTATTTATCACATTTTAAATTATGTAAAAAATAATTATCTTCATTTTTGTTATGCCTGACAGTGAAAACACAATGTCTCGTCAACAACCCATATATGCGTGTATCTTTACATAATGTATGTGCTGCTCGTGTAAAACGAAATATCAGTGGAAATGATGTATAATTTATTTTTGGCCAATTATGATCCCGCTTCCAGTGACACGCCTGACAGCAAGAAGGTCGCTGGTTCGAGTCTCAGCAGGGTCAGTTGGCACTTCTGTGTGGAGTTTGCATGTTCTCCCCATGTTGGTTTCCTCTGGGGGCTCCAGTTTCCCCCACAGTCCAAACACATGCGCTATAGGTGAATTGAAAAAACTAAATTGGCCATGGTGTATGAGTGTGTGTGAATGAGTGTGTATGGATGCTTCCCAGGAAGAGCATGCGCTGTGTAAAACATATGCTGCATAAGTTAGCGGTTCATTCCACTGTGGCAACCCCTGATGAATAAAGGGTCTAAGCCGAAGCAAAAATGAATGAATGATCCCTTTTCTTTTCCTAAATAGCATGAAAAATATGAACAAGGATGTTAAACGAACATGAATATCACAGTAATTAGTGTTTACAATATTTGCATGGTAGTGATCATCAGCAAATGATTCTCTCTAAATATGCCTGATGCTTTTTTTGTAACTACTGATGCATTTAAATGATTTTACTGTTCTGTAAATAAAAGCAAAATGTATAATTGTATTCAATTAAACCGTAAACATTATAATAAAACTAATTACGCTTATTCAAAACTTTTTTTTTCATCTTTACCACATTTTTGTTTTCTTAAAGTGCCTCATAGTTCTTTAAAAAATGAATCGTGTTATATATCGGCCAGCCCTACGGTCCATAAAGCAAGCAGATGTGGGCAGAACTGTGACAGAGGAACAGACCCAATGTTTTGGCATGGTTCTGACTGGGATAGCACTGCTCTGGAGTCCCAGATGTCCTGCTGTTGAGGCTCAAGAGCATAATGCACTGAAGTGTGCAAGATCTACAGAGACGCCACCTGGCCAATGCAAAGCCCCGGTGACCCTTCCCCTGCCGCTCATTAATAAAGGCCACCCTCAGTTTCAGGAAAGCAGCTAAATCAAGAAGTTTTGCTTTAGCAATGAGGGCTATTGTTCGTTGGCTCACGCATATAGTCAGATGTGTTCAATATACACATAAACCTATCCTTTCTATTTTAAAAAAAGTAGGTAAACGTATACATTGTAAGCAGAAGAAATGAACTCTTTAGCCACAAGTGTTACTACAATTTGAAAAAGTAATGACTGTTTTCAAACAGGTTTCCCAAACACTCCTGCCTGCCTGCTATTGATCAGTCCAAACAATAGTCCCGCCTCAAACTCACACCATTGTCTGAGGCCCCGTTTACACTAGTGCGTTTTCGTTTTAAAACGCATAAGTTTTGCTACGGTTACGCCATCCGTCCACACTACGTGGGAGTTTTCGATGTGCGAAAACGCTGGAGAGGCCGTTTCCATTCTAAAACGCTGCTGCTGCATCTTAATGTGGATGGAGGGAAACGGATGTCTTTGAAAACAGAGGCGTGGCTGCTGAGATTTGCTACGTGATGGGGCTTTGGGTCATTGCGTATCCTTTCCTTATTCGTCAAGCGCACGTGGCTATAACGTCATCGGCAGACAGCAGACCAGCCTTCACTGTAAACACTGTATTTTCGATAGCCATGGATGTTTTATATTCATTTGTTACTTTAAGTAACAACTCGACCTCGTCGTCTGTCCTCAAAAAGACCTCTCTTGCTTTCTTTGCCATCGCGTTCATCGTTCAACCAGCGTTTGTTGACTAACAATAACCAAATGCCGAGCGAGACACGTGCTTCCTGTTTATACTTGAACGCGCATGCTCAGAGTGTGCGAATGGTCACGTGATATACGTTTCTGGTGGAGTAGTGTGGAGAGACATCTGCTAAAGACGCTTGGGTAAAACGCTAGTGTGGACGCGGATCGTTTTCATGCTAAAACGCCGTTTTAAAACTAAAACGCACTAGTGTAACAGGGCCTGAGTCCATGTTACATGACTGTGATGCTCAAACAAACAATCCAACATAGGGCTGGGCAATAAACTTGGTATCGGAATTTATTGACCGAACACCATTGCCAGTAACGATAAAAAAAATATCGTTTCAATATGAAGCGCTATAGTTTCAATAAAATGTTGCTGCTGAGTGCACACCTTGGAATGAATGCCAATAAGCTTAGGGAGTAAGTTTGTCATTTCCAATGGAGACGCTTAACTTGGTCGACTTGCATATCTAAGCAAAGCGCACTTATGGAAAGCCAATTGAGTTAAATTGAGCCTGTTACAAAACATGTGTCATACTGAAAACTCCGATATTTTTGCAGTTTAAGACGTAAAGATGGGAAGAAAAAATAAACAAATAAATAAATTACAGCGCTTTGCATTGCAAATAACATTAGTAAATTAAGTGTTTAAATTAAAAAAATAAAGAAATAATGTATTGTTAAAAAATATTCAATAATTATCGATACCGAATGATACGAAACATAGAATTAGGGATGGGTACCGAAACTCGGTACTTTATCGGTACTAGATCATAAGACCGAAGTATCGATAAGCTCTGGCGTTAACAGTTCTGCTTTCGGTACTGGAGAATTACTGCTGAATAAACATTACATAGGAGTATCATAATTTTAACTGACCAACCTTTTCCAGTTTGCCATATTTGATATTCGTCTGCACAGTTGGCGATCTCACATAAGAAATGCTTCCGGCGAGCATGTCAAGTATAAAAGCCTATCAACTGTGCACACACATAGCTCGCGACACAAACTCACGCGCACACACAGCTCGTAAGCTTACGGAGTGAACCAAGCGGGTTGTATTTCCCAAGTGGACAGCGACAATGCCGGTTGCAACAAGTTGTTGTCTTGTATGGAAACGCAAGCAATCTGGCAGAGTGAAAGTATCTTTCAAAAGCGCATTAACTGCAATGAAAAGTATAGAACGTTTTTGACTGCTTAGCTACTAACGGTAATGTTACATCATCCACACTGTTATGCCAGCAGTCAAGCACCTAAATTAGTATAACATTAATAGTTAAATAAACACAAACATTCGATTACAACGAAAACAGCATTTTTTTTCGTCTGCAGTAGCCTAAATAAATCTTAAACATTAAAAATGCTGTTACATCAGCTGTATTTACAAATATAGGCAATGAATAGCCCAATAATAACTACGCTTATTTAAAAAATTATTTAAAAAAAACAGCTAGGCCTGTCACAATAATCAATATATCGACTTATCTCACAATACATGGACATGACCTCAATCATTTTTGGTGATGCAATATATATCGCCCATACGTAAAAACCAATTCTTGCAACATTTTAGCTGATTGCACAACCTCTCCATCTCTATTGGAGGTGTCAGTGTCAGTATGGTTAAAAAAACACTATAGTATTTACCATAAATGACTAATGTATACTTTGATGTGGGTGCCTGACAACTGAAAGTAGATCTGGTAGCAGATATCGCAGCCTCTGTTACTGTTTACCTTGCTTTTTTTTTGTTAATGTTAATTATTATTTATTTGTTTGGGATATGCACTTTCACATTCTGATTCCAATGCCTAATTATTAAATTGTTAAAATGACAAAATAAAATATGATGCGTTCTTTGGAAGAGTGTACTTGCATATGATGATATTATATTGTCATTCTGGCATTAAATAATGAGCGGCTTAAAATGGTCTTACAATTACAATAATATCGTTTATCGCAATATATTTTGCAGCAATATATTGTACAACAAAAAATAGATATCGTGACAGGCCTAAAAACAGCTTATTTTTACATTGCAAGATGCTCCAAAACACAGATGCTTAAAAACACAGTTAACTCCCAAAACACTGTTAACTCATTTATGTGAACGCATGAATGAAAAATCAAAAACATTATCTCATACTGCATTTTGCATGTTAAAAAAGGGTATTTTTAACTGCACAATAAAGGCCTGACTTCTGCCAGAAAAGTCAAACGTGTTGATTTTTCTCCAGAAGAATGGTTAAAAGTCATTTTCCTTCAAACCACTGTACATTCTTTAAATTTGTTTTACAATTATTGGTTTTGTTTAATTTTTACATTAAAAACAAAATCATAAAATAAAGTGTTGTTAATTTTGTTCAATTTGTTTGTGTTTTTTTTTTTATGAAAAAAAAAAAAACACACAAAAAGTACCAATGAGAGAACCTTTAAAGTACCGAACCAATAAGTGGTATCGATAAAAGTAAAACGATACCCATCCCAACATGTAATCGTGATCTTTTTTTTTTTTTCCATATCACTTGGCCCTAATCCAATGTTTTGAAAGCATCAGTGTTTCAGCCTACACATTGCATATTGAGATCAATAAAAGTATTTACATCACAAGCTCAGCTTTAACGCATTAAATATTCTGCAAAATCTGGAAGAAAAATAAAAAAAGGAAATCACTGATTAATGACTGCTATTAAAAACCACTCCTATGAAGATTATTTCAAATTAGTCATTAATAAAGTTTATTTATGCATGCTGCTAAACTCAGATTTAAGTCTAATGATCTCAAATAAAAATATCAAGAGCAATAAAGAAATGAGCATCTGTGATTTTAGTAAAAACAACACTTTGTAGATGGTTTTACTTGTGCAACACAACAAAGCACCTTGCATCTTGAACAAATTCACAATATATCCATTTAACATTTACAAAAAAATCTAACCAAATTATACTGCAAAATCCAAGCAGCTTTTATCCATCTTAATATAAATCATTTATCTGCTCACGTCCTTGTGGATTTATAGTGTTAATGGAAGTGAAATTGGTAACGCTGAACCGAGCCACATTTTAGCAGGATCAATAAAGACCCCTGGGGGGTCACTTTCCCCTGCTGCATCTGCTGAAGGCGGGATTCAACCTCCTGTCTTCCCACGACCCCTGACCTGAGACAATATCCCTCCTTCCCTGCATCACTTTCCCCTTTTTATCTCCAGTCTGTGTAACTTATCTCCAGGTATCACCTAATAACGCACATTTGATACAATGTTTCCTTTTAGAACCTTGACTTTTAGATGTCATTAGAGAATGTTACAATGTATCCATGGGCTATGGAACATACTATGTATCAAGTGTGTCACATTAGAATGTATTCCTTTGGAAGGCTTTAAAACGTTGTGTATCATTTAAGAACGATACAAGTGTGTCACGATTAGAATGTATTCCTTTGGAAGGATATAAAACGTTACAATGTATCATTTTAGAACAATACAAGTGTGTAATTTAGAATGTATTCCTTCGTAAGACTATAAACCGTTACAATGTATCATTTTAGAATGATACAAGTTTGTCACATTTAGAATGTATTCCTTTGGAAGGACATAAAACGTTACAATGTATCATTTTAGAACAGTACAAGTGTGTAATTTAGAATTTATTCCTTCGTAAGACTATAAACCG
>CAIGQQ010031697.1:4676728-4697452 GCA_903798035.1 Danio albolineatus
ATACATATATATATATATATATATATATATATATATATATATACTGTTAAAACAGAAATATTATTACTGTACTTATTTATTTTATAGAAAAAAATAAATATGTAGTTTTATTCTCGTGTTTTGAACCAGATGTCATAATCGAATAATCAGATGATATATGGACCCTTACTTCCTTAACTATTTATTTAAAACAATTATGTTTTGCACATTGGATTGTGATTTATATTGTGCCAATGGTACTTTTTGGATTAAAAAAATGACAATACAATGACGAACAAAGATGACAAAACAATGATGAACTGACAGTCATTTCAGGGTTTAAATACTTTAATTTGTGTTGAAGTTGAGGGTGTCTAAATCAGTTGCTTCTCTAAATCGATAAACAAAATTTTACATGTTTTAGTTATTTCTAAATATGATGTTAAAGAATTTTACTATTATTGTAACAATTTGTGTATTTTTCTAATGTTTTTAAAACTTTTGCACATCAAGGCTACATTTATATATATTTATATATATATATATATATAGTAAAAACACTACCTGACAAAAGTCTTGTCGTTGATCCCAGTTGTAAGAGCAACAAATAATAACCTGACTTCTAGTTGATCATTGGGAAAGTGGCAGAAAGTAGATTTTTCAGATGAATCATCTGTTGAGCTGCATCCCAATCATCACAAATACTGCAGAAGACCTACTGGAAACCACATGGAGTCAAGATTGGTGAAGGAAAACTCATGGTTTGGGGTTACATTCAGTATGTGGGTGTGCGAGAGATCTGCAGAGAGTCTGCAACATCAACAGCCTGAGGTATCAAGACATTTGTGCTGCCCATTACATTACAAACCACAGGAGAGGGTGAATTCTCCAGCAGGATAGCACTCCTTCTCATACTTCAGCCTCCACATCAAAGCTCCTGAAAGCAAAGAAGGTCAAGGTGCTCCAGGATTGGCCAGCCAAGTCACCAGACATGAACATTATTGAGCATGTCTGGGGTAGGATGAAGGAGGCATTGAAGATGAACCCAAAGACTCTTGATGAACTCTGGGAGTCCTGCAAGAACGCTTTCTCTGCCATCCCAGATGTATGGATGCAGTCCTCCAAGCTCATGGGAGTCATACACAATATTCATTCTTTCTCCACTGCAGCATGACTTTATATTCTATACTGGACATTTTTTCTGTTCAGTGATGAGACTTTTGTCTAAGCAGAGTCAGACCTTACTGTCCTAATTAAATAATTAAAAATCAAGGCATGATTATATTTTATTTAGCTAAAATAAGCGTAATCTAGAGGCCTTTCCTTTTTATATAAGCCACTTCTGATACCAAATGATCAACTAGAAGTCAAATTATTATTTGTTGTTCCTGATGATTACTATTTAAAATAGCAATTCTTTATTTTACTATGATCTAATATGATTTATTTTTCTGTAATGAACTTTCAGAATCGTTTTGAACTTTGTAATGAACTTTGCAGACACCAAAATGGGAGGTCTCAACCTTTGACCCAAATTCTTCTCTCTTAACATACGTTATTGATTCCTGCAGACGCTGCGCTGGTGCCTAAACCTGGGCATTCATGAGGTGACTGTATACGCGTTCAGCATCGAGAACTTCAAGCGCTCAAAGGAGGAGGTGGACGGCCTGATGGAGCTGGCCAGACAGAAGTTCAGCCGCCTGCTGACAGAGCAGTGAGTTACTCTTCTTCACGATCTGCTCGTCCTCGTACAGTTCTGCACAATGCATAATCCATATTTTGTCCCGTTTACGCAGGGAAAATCTTGAGAAGCACGGTGTGTGCATTCGTGTGCTGGGAGATCTGACTCTACTGCCTGAAGATCTGCAGACGCTTATTGCCAAAGCTGTGGTGTCAACCAGAGCGCACAACAAGTTAGTGTTTGTCACACAACTTATTTTGGAAGTTGCTAAAGGGCAGGACAATTTGGCGCTAAATTATGCTGTGATGTCATTGCCTGATAATGTAATTTAAGTAACTCAAAAATATACACATACGGCCACTTTATTAGGTACACCTTACTAGTACTGGTTTGGACCCATTTTGCCTTCAGAACTGCCTTAATTCTTTGTGGCAGAGATTCAACAAGGTACTGGAAATTTTCCTCAGAGATTTTGCTCCATATTGATATGATAGCATCACACAGTTGCTGCAGATTTGTTGGCTGCACATCCATGATGTGAATCTCCTGTTCCACCACATCCCAAAGGTGCTCTGTTGGATTGAGTTCTGGTGACTGTGGAGGCCATTTGAGTACAGTGAAGTAATTGTCATGGTCAAGAAACCAGTCTGATATGGTTCACGCTTTATGACATGGTGGGTTGTCCTGCTGGAAGTAGCCATCAGAAGATGTGGACACTGTGGTCATAAAGGGATGGACATGGTCAGCAGCAATACTCAGGTAGGCTGTGGCGTCGACACGATGCTCAATTGGTACTAATGGGCCCAAAGTGTGCCAAGAAAATATCCCCCACACCATTACACCACCACCACCAGCCTGATCCAATGATACAAGGCAGGATGATCCACGCTCTTATGTTGTTGACTCCAAATTCTGACCCGACCATCCGAATGTGGCAGCAGAAATGGAGACTCATCAGACCAGGCGACGTTTCTCCAACCATCTATTGTCCAGTGTTGGTGAGCCTGTGTGAATTGTAGCCTCAGTTTCCTGCTTTTAGCTGACAGGAGCGGCACCCTGTGTGGTCTTCTGCTGCTGTAGCCCATCTGCCTCAAGGTTGGCTGTGTTATGTGTTCAGAGATGCTCTTCTGCAGACCTCGGTTGTAACGAGTGGTTATTTGAGTTACTGTTGCCTTTATGGAACCAGTCCAGTCATTCTCCTCTGAGCTGTGGCATCAACAAGGCATCTGCGCCCACAGAACTGCCACTTACTGGATATTTTCTCTTTTTCAGAGCATTCTCTGTAAACCCTAGAGATGGTTGTGAATGAAAATCCCAGTAGATCAGCAGTTTCTAAAATACTCCATGCCACGTACAACCATGCCACGTTCAAAGTCACTTAAATCACCTTTCTTTCTCATTCTGATGCTCGGTTTGAACTGCAGCAGATCGTTTTGACCATCTACATGCCTAAATGCATTGTGATTGTGTGATTGGCTGATTAGAAATTTGCGTTACGAGCAGTTGGATAGCTGTACCTAATAAAGTGGCCGGCTAGTATACAAAATAATGAGTTTCATCAAATTAACTGGCCATTTCAGCAAAAACATTGTTGTTTATTAGTCACTTTTAAAATTTGTTTAAAAGTTGCTAGGGTGGTATAAATTGCTAAGTTGGCAACACTGATGCTTGTTTGTTGTAGTCAGATCTCAATATAGATTTACGGATTAATTTTATGATATTTCCCTGAAAAAAAAAGACTCGTTAAACTTAAATATGAGCTTTGTTTATTTAATTTTTCTTATTATATTCATTTATTCATTTTCGGCTTAGTCCGTTTATTAATCTGGGGTTGCCACAGCGGAATGAACCGCCAACTTATCCAGCATATGTTTTACACAGCTGATGCCCTTCCAGCTGTAACCCATCACAGGGAAACATTCATTCACACTCATACGCTACAGACAAATTAGCTTACCCAATTCCCCTATAGCACATCTTTGGACCTGTGGGGGAAACCAGAGCACCTGGAGGAAACCCACACGAACACGGGGAGAACATGCAAACTCCACACAGAAATGCCAACTGACCCAGCCAAGGCTCGAACCAGTGACCTTCTTGCTGTATGGTGATTGTGCTACCCACTGCACCACCGTGATGCCCCTATCTTATCATATGTGTGTGAAAATTGTTTATGTTTCATATATATACCGTATATGTGATGTTGTTCACACTACGCTTTGATTTAATTCACATTACAGGATTCAAAGACTGAATAAAAATGCAGAATTGATTTCAAATAGAAACTATAGCCATTACTCTCATCGTTGATTATTTAATACATCCTAGGTAATTAAACCAACCCTAATATCTGTAACATTAGTGTGTGCTTTTGCATCATTATCTCATGTTTCTCTGCAGGTGTTTTCTGAACGTGTGCTTTGCTTACACATCAAGACATGAAATTGCAAACGCAGTGAAGGAAATGGCATGGGGAGTCGAGCAGGGACTGATCAAATCCAGGTAAACTCCATTTCATCGAAACGAGCGCAGCAAAACAAAAGCAGCAAATGTATTATTATTAATTGTGTTTTATTTCTCAGCGACGTGTCCGAGGCTCTCCTCAGCGAGTGTCTTTATAGCAGTAATTCTCCAAACCCTGATCTGCTCATCCGTACGTCTGGAGAAGTGCGTCTCAGTGACTTCTTACTGTGGCAGGTAACGGAGATTCCATTATTAGTCAGTATCATGGCATATGCTTACAAGCGCTCGCTCAAGTATACAGGATTTCTCAGGATATAAAGGATGCCATATAAATTGGAACAGTCTGTATTCTTCTGAAAAAGTGCATCGAATGAATTTAGGCTGTTAATGAGCCCCTATTAAGGATTATAAAGGTTGTATTTTGGTTTGGGGAGTCCCTGATAAACATGGGTCAAATAACACGTTTATTGTCTTATAATATGCATGTAGTTTGACCTAATTATCCCAAAGACTAGTCATTTTTCCAAACCCCTTCTTTGCGTGACGTTATCTGCTGTGATTTGTCTAATGACCCAGTCTCTGGTGATTGGTCTACTGCATGTAGTGTGCTAAAACTAGACCTGTCATGACTTTTTTGTTGTAAGTATATTACGATAAATGATATTATTGTCATTTTCAGGCCATTTTATGCCACTGATTATATAATGCCAGAATATAATATCATCACAATGCAAGTACACTCTTCCAAAGAACACATAATGTTTTATTCTTAGGAATATTTGATTTAATTATAGTCATTTTAACAGTTGAAAAATGAGGCGTTTGTAATCAGAATGTGAAAACATGCACTACCAGCCCACTTTATTAGGTACACCTTACTTGTACCAGGTTGGACCCCCTTTTGCCTTCAGAACTGCCTTAATACTTCATGGCATAGATTCAACAAGGTACTGGAAAATTCCTCAGAGATTTTGGTCCATATTGACATGATTGCATCAACCAGTTGCAGATTTGTCGGCTGCACATCCATGATGCGAATCTCCCATTCCAGCACATCCCAAAGGTGCTCTATTGGATTGAGCTCTGGTGACTGTGGAGGCCATTTGAGTACAGTGAACTCATTGTCATGATCAAGAAACCAGTCTGAGATGATTTACACTTTATGACATGGTGTGTTATCCTGCTGGAAGTAGCCATCAGAAGATGGGGACACTGTGGTCATGAAGGGATGGACATGGTCAGCAACAATACTCAGGTAGGCTGTGGCGTTGACACATTGCTGGTTGGTACTAATTGGCCCAAAGTGTGCCAAGAAAATATCCCCCACACCATTACACCACCACCACCAGCCTGAACCGTTGACACAAGGCAAGATGGATCCATGCTTTTATGTTGTTGATGCCAAATTTTGACCCTACTATCTCAATGTGGCAGCAGAAATGGAGACTCATCAGACCAGGCAACGTTTCTCCAATCTTCTATTGTCCAGTGTTGCTGAGCCTGTGTGAATTGTAGCCTCAGTTTCCTGTTCTTAGCTGACACGAGCGGCACCCGGTGTGGTCTTCTGCTGCTGTAGCCCATCTGCCTCAAGGTTGGACGTGTTGTGTGTTCAGAGATGCTCTTCTGCAGACCTCGGTTGTAACGAGCGGTTATTTGAGTTACTGTTGCCTTTCTATCAGCTGGAACCAGTCTGGCCATTCTCCTCTGACCTCTGGCATCAACAAGGCATTTGTGCCCACAGAACTGCCGTTCGCTGGATATTTTCTCTATTTCGGACCATTCTGTGTAAACCCTAGAGATGGTTGTGCGTGAAAATCCCAGTAGATCAGCAGTTTCTGAAATACTCAGACCAGCCCGTCTGACACCAACAACCATACCACATTCAAAGTCACTTAAATCACCTTTCTTCCCCATTCTGATGCTTGGTTTGAGCTGCAGCAGATTGTCTTGACCACATCTACAAGCCTAAATGCATTGAGTTGCTGCCATGTGATCGGCTGATTAGAAATTGAGCCGTTAGGTGTGCCTAATAAAGTGGCCGCTTAGTGTATATCCAAAAAATAATAATAAATGTTAACAAAAAAAGTGCAAGGTAAAGAGTAACGGAGGCTGCGATATCTGCTACCAGATCTATTTTGAGTTGAAAATATACTACAGTAATTTATAGTAAATACTAGAGTGTTTTTAACCATACTGACACCTCCAATAGAGATGGAGATGCTGCACAATCATGCTGCTAGAATTGGTTTTTATGTATGGGCGATATATATTGTATCACCAAAAATGATTGAGGTCATGTCTGTGTGTTGTGCGAATAGTCAATATATTGATAATTGTGACAGGCCTAGTTGAAACGGAACAGGACTTTAGGACAGTGTTGAAGCAACAACCACAACCAATCCATACCGATAACCAATTCCACAACAGTAATCATTAAATTAATCTGTCGTCTCATTCTTACCCTAATAAACTTTTTCTAAATAAATAAACAGCAGGCAAAACACCAATCAAATGTCTTCTTCTTGCATGTATTTCCTGAAAACGTTCAGTTTTACCTACACACAGAAACACAAAACCTTCTTTGTGTTGTAATGAAGTCTGTAGTGAAGCTGCTCTCTCTATGATGATAAAATGATATCTCTTTCCTCCCTATTAAACCTTTTCCTCAACTATGCTATACTCCACAGACCTCGTATTCGTGTCTGGTGTTCCAGTCGGTCCTGTGGCCCGAATATTCCTTCTGGAATCTGTGTGAGGCTATTTTGCAGTTCCAGCTGAGCCATCGATCTCTCCAGGTGTGCCTTAACACTTCTGTTGTCTTGTTTGTAGGGTGATTTGTTCAGCTTATTTAATATACCTGCTGCATTGGGTGCCATTCACTATATATGCACACAGATTTGCTTTAATGTCTCGATTAGACACACAGTTGAAGTCAGAATTATTAGACGTCCTGTCAATTAGTTTTTCTGATATTTCTCAAACAATGTTTAACAGAGCGAGGAATTTTTCACAGTATTTCCTATACTATTTTTTCTTCTGGTGAAAGTCTTATTTGCTTTATTTAAGCTAGAATAAAAGCAGTTTTTAATTTTTTTAAACCATTTTAAGGTCAATATTATTAGCCCCTTTAAGCAATATTTGTTTTGGATTGTCTACAGAACAAACCATCATGCAATGAGTTGCCTAATTACACTAACTTTACCCTAATTAACCTAGTTAAGCCTTTAAATGTCACTGTAAGCTGAATACTAGTGTCTTGAAAAATATCTAGTCAAATATTATTTACTGTCATCAGGGAAAGATAAAATAAATCAGTGATTAGAAATGAGTTATTAACTATTATCTTTAGAAATGTGTTGAAAATAATCAACAGAAATTGGGGAAAAATATAAAAATTCATATTCAACTCTGTCAATATTCAGTAATTCAATAAATATTGTGGTAATGAACATGCACAATATTGATATCATGAGCACTTCAAAATAATGTAAATAAATATTTATTACTTAAACTTTTACCAATACTTAAAGACATTGATTATATTAAAAGTTAGTTAAAAAGGCCTACAACATGCTGAAATATTGATTGAACTATGATTTCTGGGACTATTGTACATTAACACTTGCTATAAGACACCAATAGTTAAAATTAATTCATTTATTTAACTAAACTCACAATGAAAATTATAATGAAAATCTTTTATTGATCTAAAATGATGTTAATTTCTGAGTTAATGCCTTAAAACACATTAAAATCTAATAAGCCAATAACTAATAAATTTAGTGTTTTTTAGTACTATTTGCAATTCTGGCTATTCCTCACTGATTTGGATTTTGATTTTAATCCCTTAACTAACATTTACTAATGAGATTTTATTGTAAAGTGTCACCTACTGTATTTTATAATGCTTATACGACTATTCCTTTAAATAAAAAAGGCGAGTTGTTATGAGCGTTTTGGCCAGCCTGAACACACAGGATATTGTATTACAGCATGTGCCATTGTTGTGTAATGCACAAGTGCATTTTTGCGAACGTTAACTATAAATGTTTCCCTAAATGGTTTCTTGATGGCATAATTTTAGGAAGTTCAGGCAAGTTTAGGAAGAGCCCCTATTATACATTAAAAAGGGTCATATTTTGGTTTTGGGGGTCTCCAACAGCAGGCTAATATGCATGCATGGTCAAAAAACACTTTCATTGTCTTATAATCTGCATTTATTTTTACCTAATTATCCCAGCGACTCCTATAATAATCGTTCAGCGATTCATTTGTTCCAAAACCCCTCCTTAGCGCGATGCTAAACTGCGCTGATTGGACCGATGACCCAGTCTGTTGCGATTGGTCGACATCATCAAGCGTGAGAGAATGCCCACCACGGCTTATCAATATTGAAGTAGCCATAGTGTGTGCGTGAGCATATCTTCCAACACTCGTTTTTCCCGGGAGTCGCCCGTATTTCAGACACCTCACCCCCGAAACTAACCCCCCGGTCTCCCAGCATATTGCTCTATTCTTAACCATAAGTAAAAACAGCGACACACATTCAGTATTAGTGCACACAGCGGCAAAAGCTGAACCATTTTGAAACAGGACCGCCGCACGTGTGTAGGAGAGCTGATGTAGCCATAGCAACGACAAACAGCAGTGAAACACAGCTCACAAACGCATTTTAATCCGTAAATAAAGCGACACGCATCGCGTTTACAACGTGCTCTTAGAGGCGATATGAGAATACAAGTTAACCAGATGCACTACAAGCGGTTACAAGTTACAAAACACAATACATCATTTAGAAGCTAGAGAAAACAATGAGGCGACTGTTTTAATCACACTTACTCACACTTGTTGGATAGCAGGCCAGATTCACCTTCAGGCCACCGGGAAATGTCCCAGTGCTCCCTATGGCCAGTCCGCTCCTGCATACATCAATAGTCTTTTCTGATCCTTCCTTTAACAAACGGTCGACGAATCCTCCGTTGTAAGCGTGTAGATTTCAGAAGCACTCCTCAGAGGGAACACAGCACAAGGCTGTGCTATAATGCTGAGGCATTTCTGCAGAAATAAACCTCAACCACTGACTCTTCACAGTCTCATCTCTGGTTCATCTGCACACTTCCAATAACATCCAGCCGAGCAAATGTCTTCTACAGTGCTCTTCTCTGTGTTGCCAGATGTAGCTGACTGACTCCAGTCCAAACCCTATCCAAAAAGGTTTTTACCTGCACAATCAAATTCAAAACCGCTCAATCTGGCAACTTTTGCTTGCCGCTGTTGTTTGTGGGCGGGGTTGGGGGGTTTCGAATCTTCCCCGGTCTGCGCGTGCACAAATGGGCGGAGCTTATGTTTCATATTCACGTCATGCCGAAACGGCTAAAGACTCGTAATCACGGCGATTCGTTTGAGGAACTATGAGTCGACTCTTTTATAGATGAATCAATAGTTTTAAACACTGTGTATTTTCAGATTTAAGCCTTAGCTGGACATTTCACTTCACTTAGAGCTGTGTTACACACTGCATACAAGCTCATTTTCAAAAACCCATAATAGGGGCCCTTTAATGATGCAAAAGCATGCCCCCTAAAGCAGGTGCCCTTTAAAGCAGTTAAGTCAGTATTAAAGTTAAATAGGTTTGCTTTGAGTTTACACACATTCTTCAGTTAAGTTTGTGTTTTAGAGATCACAACATTTGCTCAGGAAGCACATATTTCCTCAGTATTACAGTATATTAATCGTAAACATGCTTACGCAAGATTTATTGGTTCCAGTATTGCTCCTAAGTTCAGTCAACATAAAGTGCCATGGAATTTTTAATGGCCACAGAGAGTCAGGAATAGTGATGGGAAGTTCGGATCATTTTACCGACTCGGATCTTTAAGTCTCGTTCATCGAGATGAACGAATCTTTTTTCGAGTCATTTCGTTCATTTCGTTCAATTTGCCAATATTTTATTAAACTGTTACGAATTGCTTCCAAACACATGTACAACTAGCCCAAATGTTAATCACACTACAAACAAATCATAAATAGAACGCTATAAGAGAAAATAATCATTCACTGTTTGCCTGCTCTTTTGTCTATGAAGATATTTTTGCCTCTTTGCTCAGCTCACCTCTTCATGTCTTCAAATTTCAGTGGTTCGTTCACGTCACATGGACAGTCCATATAATCTCAACCAATGTACACAGTCTGAGCCGAAAGGAGCCATGACTAGTTCACCTTTCGAGTCTTCTGGTTCGTTCATCACGTGCCAAAATGTAAAGAGACATGACTCAGACCGAGGACTCAGGAGGTGAACAGATCAATTCTGTTTCCGGCTCTAAATGCATACGATTGGCTTCTGTGTCTTTCACGTGTTGAACAACTCGGACCGAGGACTTGGGAGGTGAACGGTTCAAATCTCTTTCCGGCTCTAAACGCATATGATTGGCTTTTGTCTTTCGCGTGATGAAATAATTAAAAGACTTGAAAAATGAACGAAACCTGCACATCTGTGCGCAATCTGCGCATGCGCGGATGAACGAATCACTCCCTGAGAGGACTCGTCGTTCCCGAGTCATATTAAAGATTCGTTCAAAATGAACGAATCTTTCAAGAACGACCCATCACTAGTCAGGAGCTCGGTTTAACATCTAATCTGATAGACGGTGTATTAAGCAAGTTTTTAAATGACAACTTGCATGGATATAAAGTCCGAACCAGCTTTGTTCAACAACAAAAACAGGCCTCTGATCTTTCCTCAACCCCAAACATACCCTGCAACCCAGAGTTGTGTGCAACCAGCCTCATTTTTGTCTCCTAACCCTGATGCCATCTGTGTGTTGTGTTGCAGAAAGCCCGGGAGCTGCACAGAGAAGAGCAAGCGCTTCAACAGATGGAGTCCGATCGCACCTGTGTGGCTGAAATCCTCCAGCATCGCGGCAATGGAAAGCCTATGGACGGTCAGAGTCGGCAGAACGCACTGCTAAACTACAGCAGCAGCCGAGAGGAGAGGGTTCGAGGCTTTCTGAGCGCCCTGCAGCACAAGAGAGACGCTTTCTTCAATGATTTAAGCAGCCAGGCTGTTGTGGCTTAGCGCTGTTTATGTGCTGATCTGTACATACTGTAGATCCGGAAGGACGCTTCACCCCGTTTTATGGGGCAATGGTTATGTATACTTGATATTGGAATAGAAATCAGCTTGAATCTGCTAATAAATTCACTTTGATTGACCACAGGGGCTTCGTTTATGAACTAACACACTGTTTGATATCAGTGTAAGTGTTTTAAGTGTTTTATTGATAATTATTCAATCAAAAAAGTGCATGCCAGTAACAATTTTAATGTCATTTAAGTTTTCTTACTGTGTAAAGAAATACACAAGGCAATTTAGTATAAGGGTTAGTTGACTGAAATTAGTTCATTCATTCATTTTCCTTAAGCTTAGTCCCTTATTTAACAGGGATCGCCACAGCGGAATGCACCGCCAACTATTCCAGCATATGTTTTACGCTGTGGAAGGTCTTCCAGCTGCAAATCAGTACTGGGAAATATCCGTACTAACATTCGCATGCACACTCATACGCTACGATATGCCAATTTGTGTTTGGACTTGTGTGGGAAACCTGAGCACCCGGAGGAAGCCCACGCCAACATGAAGAGAACATGCACACTTCACACAGAGATGCCAACTGGTCCAGCTGAAACTGTGAGGCGACAATGCTAACCACTAAGCCACCTGAAATTAGATTTATAAGGAATTTTAATGTACACAAAAAAGCATATCAAATATAAGTAGTGTCCATTTTTAAATAACTTTCAATTGTTATGGAGTGTAAAGGATATATTTCTGTATTATTTAAAGATATTGACCCTAATAAATTTGATTATTCTGTCATTCATTCGTTTTCTTTTCGGCTTGGTGCCTTTATTAATCTGGGGTCACCACAGCAGAGTGAACCGCCAACTTATTTAGCATGTTTTACGCAGCGATTGCCCTTCCAGATGCAACCCATCACTGGAAAACTTCCACTACAGACAATTTAGTTTATTCAATTCCCCTATAGCACATGGACTGTGGGGGAAGCCCACACGAACACAAGGAGAACACGCAAACTCCAGACATGCCGACTGACCCAGCCGAGGCGCGAACCAGCGACCTTCTTGCTGTGAGGTGACAGCACTACCCATTGCGCCACTGTTAATTTAATTATATGTTATACATTATAAATTGAAAAATGCTGACAAATGGGTGAAACCTAGAGTTTTAAAGAATAATGGTTAAGTATTTACCAGTGATTAATATTTTGGGGCCAAACTGTTCACCCAAAAATAAAAATTATTTTTTGTCGTTATTTACTCACCACTTACTTGCTTCAAGCCTTTGAGTTTCTTTCTTCTGTGATATCTTGAAGAAGGTTGGAAACTAGTAACCACTGACTTACATAGTGTTTGTTTATTGTACACTCACCGGCCAGTAGTACTGGGTTGGACTCCCTTTTGCCTTCAGAACTCCTTCGTGGTGTAGACTCAACAAGGAACTGGAAATATTCCTCAGAGATTTTGCTCCATGTTGACATGATAGCATCACGCAGTTGCTGCAGATTTGTCGGTTGCACGTCCTTGAAGCGAATCTCCCGTTCCACCACATCCCAAAGGTGCTCTATTGGATTGAGTTCTGGTGACTGTGGAGGACATATGAGTACAGTGAACTCATTGTCATGTTCTAGAAACTAGTCTGAGATGATTCACGCTTTATGACATAGTGTAGAAGTCAATAGTTAAAGGTATTTATCTTTTTTTTTTAAATATATATTTTCTTTTGTGTTCAACAGAATATACGTTTTTCATAAAGGTTTGTACTCACATGAGAGGGAGTAAATAGTAATTTTTTTTGGTGAACCATTCCTTTAAAGTGCCATCAAATCATTCCTGACGAGGAGGTTTGGACATTTTTACACGTTCTTTGTGAATCTTGGTATACTATTTATTCACTCATCTTAAAAAAATAAATAAATAAATAAAATTAATGAGACAGATTCTAATGTCAGACTTCTTCTGTTGTTTTGATGCATGAAACCCCTTTTCCATGTCTTAATTTGATGCGGGTGAAACATTTATGTATATATTTAAAGATATGTAAAAGAACACATGACTTTTGTTTTGAATTTAATTAAATATGAACAAATTTGAAAAAGTGGGTAAAACCTAGGGGGATTTGAAGAATAATGGTAAAGTATTGACAATTAATCAGTATTTTGGGGCCAAAATCGTAATCCTTAAATAGAGTATTTTAAAAATGCTATCAAATTATTCATGTTTTAATTATTCCTAATGAGACGTTTTGGACATTTTAAACCGAATTACATTTTACTCTGTTATCTGGAAATCTTAGTATTATTTTGGCTTTAAAAATAAATAAATAAACGAAACTTTTTCTGTTGTTTTGATACATAAAACCCCATTTCCATCTCTAAACTTGTCATAGAGTGTTACCTATATTTCTATATCTATTTAATAATAGGCCTACCATAACTATTATTAGTAGTAGACCTAGCCTTTAGCTTTAAAAAAAAATTAAACCCAATGCATTGTAATGTCAAACTTTTTCTGTTGTTTTGATAAATCAAACCCTATTTCTATCTCTGAACTTATCATGGAGTGTATCATATATTTCTGTATAATTGTAAAGATGTCCTACAAGAATAAGTGGCCTTGATTAGTTTGATTGTGTGTGTCAAATGGGTAAAACCTCTAGATTTGAAGAATAATGGTAAAGTATTACCAATTAATCAATATTTTGGACGTTTTTACGCTCAATTACATATTACTTTGTTATCTGGTAATCTTGGTAGGCCTATTATTTTGGTCTTACAACATTAATAAACCCAACACATTCTAATGTCAATCCTTTTCTGTTGTTTTGATACATAAAACCCCATTTCTGAACTTGTCATGGAGTGTAGCATATATATCTCTGTAAATATTTAAAGATATGTACAAGAATAAGTGACCTTAATAAATGCAATTATATGTATCAAACCGGTAACTTTTAGATTTGAAGCGTAGCGGAAAAGTATTGACAAATAATCCATATTTTGGACATTTTTTGCACATTTTTACACTGAATTACTGTGTTATCTGTAAATCTTGGTAGGCCTTTTAATTTAGCTTTAAATATAAATAAACCCAACACATTCTGAACACAAATGTTCAGCTGATTCAATACTTAAAACCTCATTTCTGTCTCTGAACTTGTCCTGGAGTGTAACATGTATTTCTGTATATATTTAAAGATGTCCTACAAGAATAAGTGGCCTTGATAATTTGATTGTGTGTGTCAAATGGGTAAAACCTCATTGAAGAATAATGGTAAAGTATTGACGATTAATCAATATTTTGGACATTGTTTTGGACATTTTCACACTGAATGACATGTTACTGTGTTATCTGGTAATCTTGGTAGGCCTATTATTTTGGTCTTACAACATTAATAAACCCAACACATTCTAATGTCAATCTTTTTCTGCTGTTTTGATAAATCGAACCCCATTTCTGAACTTATCATGGAGTGTAGCATATATATCTCTGTATATATTTAAAGATAATTGACCTTGATAAATTTAATTATATGTGTCAAACCGGTAACCTTTAGATTTAAAGAATAACGGCAAAGTATTGACAAATAAACCATATTTTGGACATTTTAGGGGCATTATTTTGCACATTTTTACACGGAAGTACTGTGTTATCTTTAAATCTTGGTAGGCCTAATAATTTAGCTTTAAATATAAATAAACCCAACACATTCTAATGTCAAAAATGTTCAGTTGTTTCAATACTTAAAACCTCATTTCTGTCTCTGAACTTGTCCTGGAGTGTATCATATATTTCTGTATATATTTAAAGATGTCCTACAAGAATAAGTGGCCTTAATAATTTGATTGTATGTGTCAAATGGGTAAAACCTCTAGTCTAGAATAATGGTAAAGTATCACCAATTAATCAATATTTTGGACATTTTTACACTGAATGACATGTTACTGTGTTATCTGGTAATCTTGGTAGGCCTGTTAATTTTGTCTTAAAACATTAATAAACCCAACACATTCTAATGTCAATCTTTATCTGTTGTTTTGATAAATCAAACCCCATTTCTGAACTTATCATGGAGTGTAGCATATATTTCAGTATATATTTAAAGATATCCTACAAGAATAAGTGGCCTTGATAAATTTGATTGTATGGATAAATTGTATGGCCCAAACTCCTTAAATTGACTCTCCTAAAATGTAATCAAAATGATTACTGTTCTACATGCACAACCTGACTAGATGTTTTGGACATTTTTATACCAAGTGACATGTTACTGTGTTATCTGGGAATCTTGGCAGGCCTATTATTTTGGTCTTTTATATTGTTTTGATAAATCAAACCCCATTTCTGTCTCTGAACTTATCATGGAGTGTATCATATATTTCTGTATTTATTTAAAGATGTCCTACAAAAATAAGTGGCCTTGATTAGTTTGATTGTGTGTGTCAAATGGGTAAAACTTTTAGATTTGAAGAATAATGGTAAAGTATTAACAGTTAATCCATATTTTGTACATTGTTTTGGACATTTTTACACTGAATGACATGTTCCTGTGTTACTGGTAATCTTGGCAGGCCTATTATTTTGGTCTTACAACATTAATAAACCCAACACATTTTAATGTCAATCTTTTCTGTTGTTTTGATACCTAAAACCCCATTTCTGAACTTGTCATGGAGTGTAGCATATTTATCTCTGTATATATTTAAAGATATGTACAAGAATAAGTGACCTTAATAAATGCAATTATATGCGTCAAACCGGTAACCTTTAGATTTGAAGAATAACGGCAAAGTATTGACAATTAATCCATATTTTGGACATTTTTTTGCACGTTTTTACACTGAATTACTGTGTTATCTGTAAATCCTGGTAGGCCTTTTAATTTAGCTTTAAATATAAATAAACCCAACACATTCTGAACACAAATGTTCAGCTGATTCAATACTTAAAACCTCATTTCTGTCTCTGAACTTGTCCTGGAGTGTAACATGTATTTCTGTATATATGTAAAGATATCCTACAAGAATAAGTGGCCTTGATAATTTGATTGTATGTGTCAAACTTCTAGATTTGAAAAATAATGGTAAAGTATTAACAATTAATCAATATTTTGGACATTTTTACACTGAATGACATGTTACTGTGTTACTGGTAATCTTGGTAGGCCTATTATTTTGGTCTTACAACATTAATAAACCCAACACATTCTAATGTCAATCTTTTTCTGTTGTTTTGATACATAAAACCCCATTTCTGAACTTGTCATGGAGTGTAGCATATTTATCTCTGTATATATTTAAAGATATGTACAAGAATAAGTGACCTTAATAAATGCAATTATATGTGTCAAACCGGTAACCTTTAGATTTGAAGAATAACGGCAAAGTATTAACAACTAATTCATATTTTGGAAATTTTTGGACATTGCTTTGCACATTTTTACACTGAATTACTGTGTTATCTGTAAATCTTGGTAGGCCTATTAATTTGGCTTTAAATATAAATAAACCCAACACATTCATATGTCAAAAATATTCTGTTGTTTCAATACATAAAACCTCATTTCAGTCTCTGAACTTATCATGGAGCTTAACGTGTATTTCTGTATATATTTAAAGATGTCCTACAAGAATAAGTGGCCTTAATAATTTGATTGTGTGTGTCAAATGGGTAAAACCTCTAGAATTGAAGAATAATGGTAAAGTATTAACAATTAATCAATATTTTGGACATTTTTACACTGAATGACATGTTACTGTGTTATCTGGTAATCTTGGTAGGTCTATTATTTTGGTCTTACAACATTAATAAACCCAACACATTCTAATGTCAATCTTTTTCTGTTGTTTTGCTACATTAAACCCCATTTCTGTCTCTGAACTTATCATGGAGTGTAGCATATATTTCTGTATATATTTAAAGATATCCTACAAGAATAAGTGGCCTTAACAATTTGATTGTATGTGTCAAATGGGTAAAACCTTTAGAATTAAAGAATAATGGTAAAGTATTAACAATTAATCAATATTTTGTACATTGTTTGGACATTTTTACACTGAATTATATGTTACTGTGTTATCTGTTAATCTTGGCAGGCCTATTATTACATTAATAAACCCAACACACTCTAATGTCGATGTTTTTCTGTTGTTTTGATACCTAAAACCCCATTTCTGAACTTGTCATGGAGTGTAGCATATATATCTCTGTATATATTTAAAGATATGTACAAGAATAAGTGACCCTTAATAAATGCAATTATATGTGTCAAACCGGTAACCTTTAGATTTGAAGAATAACAGCAAAGTATTAACAAATAATCCATATTTTGGACATTTTTTGCACATTTTTGCACCAAATTACTGTGTTATCTGTAAATCTTGGTAGGCCTTTTAATTTAGCTTTAAATATAAATAAACTCAACACATTCTAATGTCAAAAATGTTCAGTTGATTCAATACTTAAAACCTCATTTCTGTCTCTGAACTTGTCCTGGAGTGTAACATGTATTTCTGTACATATTTAAAGATATCCTACAAGAATAAGTGGCCTTGATAATTTGATTGTGTGTGTCAAATGGGTAAAACCTCTAGAATTGAAGAATAATGGTAAAGTATTACCAATTAATCAATATTTTGGACGTTTTTACGCTCAATTACATATTACTTTGTTATCTGGTAATCTTAGTAGGCCTATTATTTTGGTCTTACAACATTAATAAACCCAACACATTCTAATGCCAATCTTTTTCTGTTGTTTTGATAAATCGAACCCCATTTCTGAACTTATCATGGAGCGTAACATTTAATTCTGTATATATTTAAAGATATCCTACAAGAATAAGTGACCTTAATAAATGCAATTATATGTATCAAACCGGTAACCTTTAGATTTGAAGAATAACGGCAAAGTATTGACAATTAATCCATATTTTGGACATTTTTTGCACATTTTTGCACCAAATTAGTGTTATCTGTAAATCTTGGTAGGCCTTTCAATTTACCTTTAAATATAAATATACCCAACACATTCTGAACACAAATGTTCAGTTGATTCAATACTTAAAACCTCATTTCTGTATCATATATTTCTGTATATATTTAAAGATATCCTACAAGAATAAGTGGCCTTAATAATTTGATTGTGTGTGTCAAATGTGTAAAACATCTAGATTTGAACAATATGGTAAAGTATTGACAATTAATCAGTATTTTGGGGCTAAACCAATGACTGTATGGGCTAAACCTTTTAAAATGTCATCGAAATGATGCCTGCATTCATATGCTAGGCTACCTGACGAGATGTAATGGACATGTTTACACCGAATTAAACACTAGTGTGTTATCTGGAAACCTCGGTATTATTTTTGTTTTAAAAAATAAATAAAAGGGACACATTATAATGTCAAACTTCATCTGATGTTTTGATACATAAACCCTCATTTCCGTCTCAAAACTTACGACGACGTTAGCAGTTTTTGTCTGTTCGTTTCATTATTTACATTAAATTCCCGGTGTGTTCTCCGGTCTGGCCAGCAGCGGCGCCATTAACACCAAGACGAGCAGCAGCATCTGTATGTGCTCTGAGAAAAAAAAAACCGGTAAACTCTAGATGGGATACAGCTGCGGATACTCAGCTTAACGTCTGCGACTGTGTACAGCAGTAATTTCTATTTCACATTAGTGTGAGGCTTGGATTTAGGTGTAGATGTCAATAAACTACAATTTAATGAATAATTTAATAAATAATATGACTAATACGCAGTGTTATTACTGTTTATGCATTACTCAGACGGTTAGGGTAAGGGTATACGTTAATAAAATACAGCTTATAGGTAAATAATATAAATATTTCTCGATAACTTCCGACCGCTGCTGTATCCCTTCTGAAACCCGAGCGGGGATATCAGTCATTGTTGCTTTAAGAGATAAGCGACGCCCAGCGACGCGTCATGCTCCTCGCGCCCAATCGCCGAGCGGAGTATGTAAAATCTGGTTTAAACCGGTTTCTATCTTAAATTTCAATATAAAAACTTAATAAAACATATAGAGCCGTTATTGTATTTTACGCGAGACGCGGTGAGGCGTGTAGGGAGACGCTGCTGACGAGCATACCACATACACCCACATCCAGATTTTTTGCCATTTTTTCGGGGTTTTTCTGCAGCCAAGATGCCCAAAAGAAAGGTAGGAGTGCACTGAGATGCTTTTATTTTCAACAAAAATCGAAAAAATCGATATTTGTGTACTTATGTGTGTATTTTCTTGCATTTTTGCTGCTGTTATCCACTGTGATGGTGTAGTTGTTTTTTTTTTAATAATGGCGGACGGTCGATTTTACATATTCACTGTCAGGGATACTGACGAAAACACGAGCAAAAAACGGCGAAAATAAAATCACACGAGCTTTTTCAACACCTACGAATGTTTTAACCTATTTATGCATTATGATTTTGATAATTATTCGAGGAAAACGCATTAGTAACATCCTGTGTGATCGCCTTATCACTCGATAATATAAATGGAGGGAACTTGCAGGTCCTACGACACTGGTCGAGCTATTGCTCAACTATCACTCCTATTTCCACACACAAACACTCATAGTGTGTTAAATATTATCCTTTTAACATCGCATATATTATTTTAATGATTATGATGTTTGAAGCACATTTTTAAAATAATATCTCGATAGTAATTTGGTTTAAAAATCACATTTTAAACGTGTGTGTGTATGTTGTCGTTTTTATTAATAAAATTATGAATTGCACTGTTTTATCGCGTCGGTTAGGCTGGTCCTGTCATTGTTGATGTGCTGTATTCCGCCTACTCGAAACGTCAAGCTGCCATCTTTACAGCACCTGTGTGTCTTCTGAAGACGGCGCATTGCTCGTTATACGCCTTTAAACTGCATGTTAGTGTTATTTTTGTACATCCCATCGAAGTGTTCCATCGTGCTTTTACGCAAGTTGCGGATTTTTCGTGATGAAAACAAAGGAACTGGAGGATCGCCCCTCTGTCGATTAAAAGGCGCGTAGTGATGCAGACAAACAAAAGGAAGCCGTCTTTGCCCGCGCGCTCTGACAGCCCGGATTTGAATTTGAATATGCGCGGGAAGACAGCAGAAATAAAGTCATCCGTTATGAAAAATAGCTGCGGCTTGTCGCCTGTGACGTAAAGACTCGAAACTTTAACAAAGGACTTTATATCTCGTATATTCCGGTCATTGTATCTCTTATTACATTTTATTTTTGATTATTATTATTTTTTTGTTTTTACATTTTGAATTCTTTAACGGTTTGTATTGTTTGTTTTGTTCATTTAGATTGACGGTGAGAAGGGCGCCAAAGGCAAGGAGGAGGTTTGTCAAGTTTATTTACACTTATTTTTCCATATATTTATTTATTTATATTATTATAATTATTAATAAATAAATTATGCTGCAAGTCTAAATATATTTATGAACGTTTAAAAAAAAAGAATGTATGTATGTGTATGTATGTATGTGTATATATATATATATATATA
>CAIGQQ010031697.1:4714487-4730495 GCA_903798035.1 Danio albolineatus
AATAATAATAATAATTATTATTATTATTATTATTATTATTATTATTAGTAGTAGTAGTAGTAGTAGTAGTAGTAGTAGTAGTAATTATTAACCTACTTTTTCCCCAATAGACATCTACATCATTGTTTATTGTATGCTGCATATGAAGATTGAACATTCTGAGCTTACTTTTAACTACTATGAAACTATTTCAAGCTCATAACTATAAAATATTTACACTATATTAAAGTCCAAGGACATTACAGATCATTCTGAAGTTTCAGTTTAGTTTATCTTCCAATTCAATGCTTCACAAATGTCCTTAAAAATCCCTACCTAATGTCTGAATTAATTAATTAAAATTAAACTACTTAAAAATAAAAATAAATGCAAAATAAATAACTAAGCAAAATTTTAAACAAACAAACAAATAAATTATATTAAATAAATAAAAATAAATAAAAATAAATGACAAATACTAAGTAAACAAATTAATAGAATATTAAATACAAAATATATAATATTAAATAAATAATAAATAAATAATAAATACTAAGTAAATAAATAAATAAAAATAAATGATCAATAAGTAAACAAACATAAATAAATAAAATAAAAAGACAAATAAATAAATAAATAAATAATATAAAATACATCTAAATAAATGATAAATAAAACGGAAGCAAATAAATACAAAATTAAATAACTATAAATGAATAATATTAAATAAATAAAATAAATGATAAATATTAAGTAAACAAATTAATGATGTTTATTTATTCTGTAAATTTTGAGACTTATTCTGAAGTTTCAATTTGGTTTCTCTTTCATGTCACTGCTTCACAAATAATCGAAAGTGTTTTTTCTTCTGCTTTAAAAATCCCCGCCTAATGTCTGAATTAATGAAAATTAAATAAACAAATAAATAAATTAAAACAAACAATGAAATAATATTGAATAAATAAATAAAAATAAAAGATACATACTAATTAAACAAATAAATAAACACAAAAGTAAATTAAAAAAAGATAAATAAATAATATTAAATAAAAATAAATGATAAATACTAAGTAAATAAATAAATGAATAGATAGTGAAATGAATTAAAGAAAAAAATAAATTAACTATATTAAATAAAAATAAATGATATACTAAGTAAATAAATAAATAAATAGATAGTGAAATAAATAAAAAATAAACAAATAAATTAACTATATTAAATACAAATAAAAGATAAATAAATACTAAATACACAAACAAACAAAAAACAAACTAATAAATAATTAATAATAAATATAAATAATTAATAATAAATAAGTAAATACTAAGTAAACAAATAAATAAATACAAAATAAATAAAAGCACTAAAAAACAAATAAAAATAAATACATAATATTAAATAAATAAATATAAATAATTTATCATAAATGAGTAAATACTAGGTAGACAAACAAAAAATAACTAAACACAAAATAAATAAACTAAAACAAATAAATACAAAATAAATTAATATTGAATAAATAAAATGAATGCGTAAATACTAAGCAAACAAATAAATGAAAGCAAAATAAATAAGATAAATAAATTAATTAAAAAAACAAACAAACAAATAAATAATTAATAAATGCTTAACAAATAAATAAATACAAAATAAATAAAGATAAATAGCTAAAAAATAAAAGAAAAATTACAAAATAAATAAATAATAAACAATCAAATAAATGGATAGATTAATAAATTAACACACACAGACATGCACACAATACAACAATTCAATACTTTCCAGCAATAATTCCATCTTCTAATAAATGCAACGGAGTTTCGTGCAAGACTCCGACTTCCTTTTAAAAAGCGCAATATTCATTAAGCACTTGATGTTTTTAATCTTAAGCAGATTTATCCTCTTACCATTCTTAGACGCTTCTAAACCTGCTCGCTTTAATTATCATTGCACAGAGACTTGTTAAACCATCTTTACATTTGTCAGCTTAATGAGATTGGTTTGTGGTGGTTAAGCGTGAGTTTATGAGTCATTTGTTTGACTCTTTTATCCGCTCATACTGTCATAATGCTGCATATCCAGTTGTGTGTAATTAATCTAAAATGACACCATGTTCTAGCTTTTGGCCCTCAGGCAGGGGTGCAACCTCTACCACAAAAATATGACGCTGTTAAATTTAATATTGACATCTTGCATTATTAAAATTGTGAAGTAGTACATGAGTTAATGCAATACTCTTTAAATTAATCTTATTCATCGTTTAAATTAGTCATTTATTAATTTTCCTTTGACTTAGTTCCTATTTATTAGGGGTCGCCACAGTGGAATGAACCGCCAACTATTCCAGCATAAGTTTCACACAGCGGATGCCCTTCCAGCTGCAACCCAGTACTGGAAAACACCCATACACCATACACTACGGACAATTTAGCTTGCCCGATTCACCTATAGTTCATGTTTCACACAGCAGATGCCCTTCCAGCTGCAACCCAGTACTGGTAAACACCCATACACCATACACTATGGACAGTTTAGCCTACCCAATTTGCCTATAGCGCATATGTTTTACACCGCGGATGCCCTTCTAGCTGCAACCCAGTACAGGGAAACACCCATACACACTCATATTGTGTATCCCAATTCCCCTATAGTGCATGTGATTGGGAAACCGGAGCACCCGGAGGATATCCACGCAACCACAGGGAGAACATGCAAACTCCACACAGAAATGTCAATTGACTCAGGCGAGGCTCAAACCAGTGACCTTCTTGTTGTGAGGCGATGGTGCTACCCACTAAGCCACCGTGCGGCCCGCATGCAATTATATATTTTTAAATAAAAACATAATGTGTCTTTAATGCATGCTGCCATTGAGTCTTTTATAGTCGTGGTGTTTTTGATTGCAAACAGGCGGTGTAATGTTCCTCTCCTGCTGTCTGAACATGACTTTATAGGCTGTTAATATTTAATGATTTCATTCACCCACATGCACAAGCACAACATTGTGGGTTTTGAAAGGAAGTCAGAGTATTGTACGAAGTTCAGTTGCATTTACAAGAAGTTGGAATTATTGATGATCTTGTATATGAAATCTATTGTGTTATAATGTTTATTATACATGTATACAATATTTATATATACATATACACACACAGTTAAAGTCAGATTAGCCCCCTGTTTATTTTTCTCCCCAATTTCTGTTTATCGAAGAGACTATTTTTTTCTAAACATGTCTAAAAATAAATAAAAAAAAATCGAAATAAAACAAATAAGACTTTTCTCTAGAAGAAAAATTTTATTAGACATACTATGAAATTTTTTTTTTTAACTTTTGTTTTTTGTAAATATTTTTTTTTACCATTTATTTAATTTTTATTTATTTATTTTGCAATATTTTTACATATTTTTTTTTATTCATTTTAAATTATTTAAAAAATATATTTTGGTCTTTTTTTATTTAAATTTTTTATTTATTTATTTATATTTATTTCATTGGTGTTTTTTCATTTGCTTTTTAATTTCTTTTTTATATCTTTGTACTTTTTTATTAAAATTTTTAATTTATTTTTAACAAACTTTTATTCAAACATTTAAAATATTTTTATTTTGTTTATTAATGTTTCATTTGTTTATTGATTCTATTTGTTTTTTAAATATTATTATTTTTTATTTGCTTTTTAAAACATTTTTTATTTTAATATTTGTTTTATTAATATTTATTTTATTATTTATTGTTTTTTTATTAATGTTTTTTTATTTGCTTATTTTATTTCTTTTCTTTTTATATCTTGATTTGTATTTTTAATTTTAATTTAATTTATTTTTAACATTAATTTTATTAACTTTTTTTTCTTTTGTTTATTAATTTTTCATTGGTTTAATTTTTTTATATGTTTGTTTATTTATTTTAATTTTTTTACATGCATTTTACTTTTTAATTTAATTTTATTTATAGTTTTTATTTGCTTATTTACTTATACATTTTTTTTATTCATTTATTATTATTATTGTTATTATTATTTTATATATATATATATATATATATATTTTTTTTTTTTCTTTATTATAATTTTTTTTATATGTATTTTTTATATGTATTTATTTTTCCGTCTGTTTTCAGAGGCAGGTAGCAGGAGAAGTCCAGGCCCCGGTGCATGACCGCTCCGTCAACCAGATCGCCATGATGCTGGCCATCATGGGTCTCAGCCTGTCCTATTACAGCGCCAAACAGATGACGGAGAAAGTTCGCCATGAGCCTGCGATATGAAGACACACACAAACACACTCCGAGATGACACGGAGACACACCCAAGCCAAACTGAATATGCAATTTCAGACTCTGTCACAGTTTCTGGATCTAAAATCACAGCACCGGGTTTCTACTTCAGGATTCTCTTGCTTTAGTTTAGCTCTCAGTGGGGTTTCTGGAGGGGAAATCTTGTGGCTTGAGTTTCGATAGTTGATGTCGTACATGCACCAGAGCCTCAGTTACTAAAGTTGTAGGCTTTTCTCAATACATGGAGGATATAATGTGTTTTAAAGGGAAGGAGCTCTGCGTTTGAGATGTACCAGTCGACTATTGAAACACAGCCCAATGCACAATGGTGGTTTTAGTTCTGATATGCAATTGAGGAACGTCTTTGAGCTGTTCAGTACTACTCTTTTATGTTAGACACTTTATCGTTGGAGGACCTTGTATTTTCATTATGATTTCATATCATCTCGTCTGAGTGACTCCCAACACTTTAGATGTTAACCGTGTGCAATTGCATGAAGATTTTAGTGAATCTAATGTACTGTGTTGTTTTCTAATGCTTTTTTTTTAATTGATAACGTGATGATGCCGATGAATGTATTGTATGATGTTCTGTTTTTAATGATCAAATAAAGCTGTGAATTTTTTTTCCCAACACAATTAAGTTGTGATTTCAGTCTCAGATTTTGTCCGACTCATGGGTGGTGATGAAACTGCATTTCTGCTGAGTCGAGATGTACACTGAAACCATTTACCAAGGTTTTGCTGGCAACACATGCGTGCTGCTGAGCAGGAAGTGGGCAAAGCCTCAGGCAACAACTTCCTCTTTCTGCACACGATATTTGTCTGCCAGCACGTCTGACCTATTTACACTGTAAAAAACCCTGGGTCCAACACAATTCATTCATGTTGTCCCAACACAAATTTTTACAAATTGAACATAAAACGATTACATTGTGCCAAAGAAAACCCCTCCAGAATAGTTGATTCACCTCATTTTAAATAAGTCGTTTGAACAAGCAGCAAAAATAACTTTCTTAAGAGGAAGGGCCAGAGGAAGTTGGAAATGTCATGCAATTTAATGCTTGTTATGGTATATACTGCTGTTTTAGATGATTACACACTTAATACACTTCATAATCATGTACACGTAGATATCACTTATGCAATAAAATTGCAGGTTAACTGTACATAATAACTTATATTTGATTGTAATGCAATAATGTGCACCACCAACTTTAGTTGATGTGTAGTGTAGATGTGTGAACATAAACAGCATCTCTGAATGTTATAATAATAATAATTCATTTTATTTGTAGTTGGCGCCTGTCTAGACACCCACAGTCGCCTTACAACAAGCATCGACAGCCAAAACAGAAACAAATGAAAACAAATTAATAAAACATTCCAGAACAAGCATTTTAAGTGTAAATATACATGTACATACATACAGGGAGTGCGGAATTATTAGGCAAGTTGTATTTTTCAGCATTAATTTTATTATTGAACAACAACCATGTTCTCAATGAACCCAAAAAACTCATTAATATCAAAGCTGAATATTTTTAGAAGTAGTTTTTAGTTTGTTTTTAGTTTGATCTATTTTAGGAGGATATCTGTGTGTGCAGGTGACTATTACTGTGCAGAATTATTAGGCAACTTAACAAAAAACTAATATATACCCATTTCAATTATTTATATTCACCAGTGAAACCAATATAACATCTCAACATTCACAAATATACATTTCTGACATTCAAAAACAAAAACAAATCAGTGACCAATATAGCCACCTTTCTTTGCAAGGACACTTAAAAGCCTGCCATCCATGGATTCTGTCAGTGTTTTGATCTGTTCACCATCAACATTGCGTGCAGCAGCAACCACAGCCTCCCAGACACTGTTCAGAGAGGTGTACTGTTTTCTATAAAACCTTAGAAAAATCAGTCTTGAGATATTTCTTGGCCCAGTCTTGACGTTTCAGCTTGTGTGTGTTGTTCAGTGGTGGTGGTTTTTCAGCCTTTCTTACCTTGGCCGTGTCTCTGAGTATTGCACACCTTGTGCTTTTGGGCACTCCAGTGATGTTGCAGCTCTGAAATATGGCAAAACTGGTGGCAAGTGGCATCTTGGCAGCTGCACGCTTGACTTTTCTCAGTTCATGGGCATTTTGCGCCTTGGTTTTTCCACACGCTTCTTTAGACCCTGTTGACTATTTTGAATGAAACGCTTGATTGTTGGATGATCACGCTTCAGAAGCTCGGCAGTTTTAAGAGTGCTGCATCCCTCTGCAAGATATCTCACTATTTTTGACTTTTCGGAGCCTGACAAGTCCTTCTTTTGACCCATTTTGCTAAAGGAAAGGAAGTTGCCTAATAATTCTGCACACCTGATATAGGGTGTTGATGTCATTACACCACACCCCTTCTCATTACAGAGATGCACATCACCTAATATGCTTCATTGGTAGTAGGCTTTCCAGCCTATACAGCTTGGAGTAAGACAACATGCATACAGAGGATGATGTGGTCAAAATACTCATTTGCCTAATAATTCTGCACTCCCTGTACATACACATACATACAAACACACACACACTCTTCAGCAGTGTGTGCAGCGTCTCTCTATAGGCAGCTTTTCCTACGTTCTACATCTCAGATAATGAACTCGCAAAAGATATGTGAACTACTTACACATGCTTCTTCCGAATATATGTGAAAGACGTCATGTAATGCGTTGAGTTAAGCTCGCCTAATGTTACAGCAGAAAAATTTACACGGGTCACAATCGACATCTTGTGCTTTATTCTCCTGTCAACAGCGTCACTCTATATTACAGAAAAATTATTTGATTCCAGCATCAGAGAAAAATAAAAATAAACATCTACATGCATCTACAGACAGTTCACACACTCACACACACACACGCATACATACATACATACATACATAAAATGGCGATCTCTCTTAAAGGAGCGGCACCCATTTTCACTCGTTACAGACACTTGTCAGATGTTATTTTAGAGAGAAGGCATGAGGTTCATCCTTTTCACTCTCTGTCTGATAAGCACTCAAACAGATATTGCTATTTGGGCGTCCGAAGTTAGCTGCTCTGACTGACTGTTTACAAGCACAAAAGCGCGCGCTTGTAGGGGCGTGGCCATAGACTGTAAAAGATATGGACGTAGTATCAGTGATGTTTCTGAAGAGCACAAAAGCCAACCATTTTGTTTGCACGTCACTGCTCCAGCTGGGGGTATCCAAATAAGGGCAAAAAGGCGGGGCATGAGTGGAGCTACAGATGCCTGCTAGCATTTTGCTTAGTTTTGGGAGAAAAGCATAATACTTCATCACCTACGACTCATTTGTGTTCTGACCACATGTGCTTGGTTGTGTACTATATTAATAAAGTGTTTAGCCTTTTAAAAATACTGTTGTAATGCACCGAGCCACTAGACATTGTTCTTACAACGTGCAAATTACTTCCAAATACTTCAGATATAGTCTGTGTTAGTAAATGCAGGGCTATTGATGAAATCCAGGCATAACACTGTATGACAACGCTTGAGATGACTGTTCTAGAGCTAATCAATCTGTCAGATTCTGGAGAGCATTACAGATCTAAAGAACATTATAAATGATAAATTATCTTAAATAAAGCAAATACATTTATAGAGATGGTATAAGTATATAATTTCACTCACCTGGGAAATGGAGGCCATGTGAATGGTTTTGTGAGCACAATCAAGTGCACACAGCATGCCATATCATCTGATAATTGTAAGAAATAATCCCAAAAGGCAGCTGACTTTGTAAAGCCACATAAAACAACACAGAAATACGATGAATATGTCGAGTTCTGAGGTGAGGTGAAGTGACGGCGACCAGCGAGACCTAGCTGTCACTCAAGCGGCCACGCCCTTAATTATGCAGACTTAATATAACTTAATATAAACAAAACGGATGAGTTATAAATAAATTCACCCCCTCAGAGTCGTCATGAAGGGTAATATTAGCTACATGAACTAAAATCGCTCTTTGTACCAGGCTGTAAACACCTTTTCTCTGCTGTAAAGTCGGCCATTTTAACACTGGGCTCATTAGAGATTTGCTCTATTATGGAGCCAGGACTAGCGGAATTTCGATGAATTGCAGGTTCAGTTACTTCCATGTTGGCTTCCTGAGGGAGAGCGGGAGGTTGCCGCTTGGGCGTGACGTGGTGACGTGGAGCCAATCCACGAATCACAGCACATAATAGAGTGGGGGAACTATGACGTCACCTTGTAGGCCAATCGGCTGCTAGCATAAAACTGGTTCCCTCGATAAAATCCCTATAGGATTTTCCCATAGGCTTTTCGAAGTTTGCAAATAATAAGCTCTGTGTTCAAACACTGTTCATTACACTTACACGTTTTGTCCAGCCGGATAATCCTCACACGAAAATACAACTTTTAGCACTTTTGGGTCGTAAATGCAAACGCAAGAGCTGAAAAGCTAACATTAGGCTATAAACGGACTACAGCCTTCGAGGCGCTCGCCTGTGACGTCAGCACCACTCTGCTACAGACAACTCTTCAAGCTTATTTTTTAGAAATATGGTCAATCACAAAGGTTTAATCTCTCGGTGTATTATATTATAATCCACGCTATAAATTATAAACAAATAAATACGCAAAAACACATAGACATACGTGCTTTTTGGACAGTTTTTACGTGGGAAATACATGTTGTTTTGCTTTACGGTTGTTGTAAAAGGTTTAAAACTGTTTGTATAGATGTGCCTATATAGTATCATGATAAGACATTTAAATAAGCGTATCGCTCGTGTGCATACAGCCCGCTTACCTTATTAATACACGATAGAAGTGAGGCGTGAAGGACAAGTCTATCAAATGCCTGCAAGTTCCATCATGGACACAGAACAACATTTAATATTCTTTTTTTGTCACGAAGCACACCGAAATGCAGCCCATAGTCACATATGCTATACATTTGGAGGAGGAGTGTATGACAGAGTTAAATGTGTTCAGATGAAGAAAAAACGACGAAAAATCCCTTGATCACGTTAAAATAACAGTTCACATGTATGCATTTCTTACACATTTATTCACACGTTTGCATTACTGAGAGCCGGAAAGAGACAGACTGCACTGGTCAGCAGTAAGTTATCTTCATAATATCGTTTAATGAAAATAAATGATCAACACATAAATCTGTTCTGGCAGTCTTTACAAGTAAAGGCATTATCTACACACAATATGAATTCACAATTAGAAAAATACTACAAACTATAAAATACTATTCATGTAAATACTTAAATAACAGTCAAATCCTAATGCCCACCGCAAGCGGGCCGCGCTCCAGACCAGTGCAGCTGGATGACGTATAATATCTCCGACGCCGCCTGTAGTCCCGTTTAGCAACTTAATAGCAACCGTCTTTTAAAATAAGCAGAACTGAATTAAAAAATCAAGAGTGTGGTTTAACTGATGTGTTTTATGTCGTAGAATAAAACGTGAAAGTATATCGAGTTTGTGTTTGCCACGAACCTTATTTAAGCGATTTAACTGAAATCCCATTCAAAAAACCCATTGATTTTTGGACGAGGGAACCGGAACTGCTAAAATGCTAACTCGCTTCCGGATTTTTGCATACAAATTGATGTCATAGTTCCTCCACTCTATGTTAGCTGACCAATAAGACTCTCTTGAGGGCGGGCCTTTCAGAGAAACCAGGAGATATGACAGTCCTGTTAGCAGAGTAGCTTTATATAACCAAAGTAAGATTTATGAAAAAATAATGTGATTTTCTACAAGTGAAGCATGAGCACACATTGCTTTGCATCTTATAAACACAACCAAGCCTTAAAATACACTGTGGACCACCTCTTTGAACATTTGTGCAAACCCAGAGACAGGCACCAAAATGAGTCTGTTTGGTTTCCATCATTTCGCCATGCATCAGACTGTCTGGAAGGGAAAGCGGATGTGTTGGCGAGCGTCTGCATGGATGCTCCAGCAGATGTGATGTCTTTTGACGGGTCGAGGCCGCATTGCGTGACACGTGCTTTTCTGCCTATCACCTTTAGCTCCTCCTTTAGGCTCTGCTCTCTGATCACTGGGCAAAACTGCCCCTAAAATACTGCTGGGGCAGTTATGACACGCTGGCTTAGGACGTGAACTTCAAACCTCTCCTCCCATTGGCTGCCGCCTGATGCATCATTGATGTCGTGGCAGATGCAGAAACAAAGGGACAGGATCACGTTGGGGCCAGCATTAATACACATGGTTGCTTTATAAAAACACTCAGAAAGAGATGCATAAAGATATGATTGCACATGCAGGTCTTTTCTGTTTGATGCTTTGATGAAGGCATATAATAGTGGTAAAGATAGACTGAGATTTAAATATTGATATCGTATATATGAATGTTTTGTCTTGTTTTGTTTTTATATTGTATATTGTTATATTGTGAAAGACTCATGTTTGTTGCTCATGTAATGTGCCTACATGTCTTTCATTAAATTAATTTCAATCATCTGTACAGGTTCAGTTGTTTTTATTATTTTATTTAATGGATTTATAAACAGCAAGGGGAAAATGATGCTAAATGCAAACATTTAGATGCAATTAATCATTAAATTTGTGCATAGTTATATATATATATATATATATATATATATATATATATATATATATATATAAAATCAGCCAATCACATGGCAGCAACTCAGTGCATTAAGGCATGTAGACGTGGTCAAGACGATCTGCTGCAGTTCACAGCGAGCATCAGAATGGGGAAAAAGGGTGATTTAAGTGATTTTAAACGTGGCATGGTTGTTGGTGCCAGTCTGAGTATTTCAGAAACTGCTGATCTACTGGGATTTTCACGCACAACCATCTCTAGGGTTTACAGAGAATGGTCTGAAAAAGAGAAAATATCCAGTAAGTGAGTGACAGTTCTGTGGGCGCAAATGCCTTGTTGATGCCAGAGGTCAGAGGAGAATGGCCAGACTGGTTCCAGCTGGCAACAGTAACTTAAATAAGCACTCGATACAACCGAGGTCTGCAGAAGAGCATCTCTGAACGCACAACACGGCCAACCTTGAGGCAGATGGGCTACAGCAGCAGAAGACCACACCGGGTGCTGCTCCTGTCAGCTAAGAACAGGAAACTGAGGCTACAATTCACACAGGCTCACCAACACTGGATGATAGACGATTGGAGAAACGTTGCCTGGTCTGATGAGTCTCCATTTCTGCTGCCACATTCAGATGGTCGGGTCAGAAGTTGGCCTCAACAACATGAAAGCATGAATCCATCCTGCCTTGTATCAATAGTTCAGGCTGGTGGTGGTGGTGTAATGGTGTGGGGATTATTTTCTTGGTACACTTTCGGCCCATTAGTATCAATTGAGCATCGTGTGAACACCAAAGCCTACCTGAGTATATTTGCTGACCATGTTCACCTTTTTATGACCACAGTGTCCCCATCTTCTGATGGCTACTTCCAGCAGGATATCGCACCATGTCATAAAGCGTGAATAAAAACACGTTTTTTTCCTGGTTTGTGGCAGCGAGGTAGAAAGGGAAGTTGATTGTTATTTTATTTGGGGTTCTTTATTTTAGCAGGTAAGTTAGGATTATGTTCCCGCAAGTTTGCTGTCATTTTGTTTGTTATTTTGGCCTGGATTCCCTTCCGAAAAGATGCTTCTGATATCTTTATTATTTAAAAAAATAAACCTTGTTATTCATTGATAAACTGGTTGTGATTATTGTGAGCTGGGACAGGAGAAGGGGAAAACCCTAAATTTATTATTTAAAGGGCACCTTTGATGAAAAATGTACTTTTTAAGCTGTTTGGACAGACATATGTGTAGGTATAGTGTATATACGGTCACATTGGGCTGATATAAACACACCCAGTCCTTTTTTTTCAATTCAACAGCATAAAAACGGTGGACCAATTGGATCGGTTTAGAGCCCGACCGCAACTTTACGTTAGAGTGCGGTCCCCCCGCCCACCAAATTGATTGACAGCTGCGGATTAACATGTCTCCGTAGTAACGCGTATAATCATATCAACAAGACAGGACGTGCGCAAAGCAACCGGGAATAAAAGATCTGTTCAGCGCTCTGTGATCATCAATCATCATCAGATGTGATCAAGAGTGAGTTTCACAAGTTTAACACGTGTTTAAAACGAACCAGCGACCTTCTTGCTGTGAGGCGAAAGTGCTACTCACTACGCCCCCGTGGCGCCCCAAACCAAATGTTACAAATTATAAATAATTGCTTGATTGATTCTTTTCTGAAATCCTACTTTTCCCTCAAAATGAATAATCATAAACGCTTCTTGATCATGAAACCATGAATCTGGCTCTTACAGCAAAAAAAAATTGATCTAAAAGGGACCAATTATACAAAAATCAATTTTATAAGGGGTTTAAACACAGTTGTGTGGCAACAGACTGTGAATATAACCAGCTTCTAATGGGAAAAAGTCTAAATGTTGATGGTAAAAGTCTTTGATTGACATCCTCTCTTTGTACAGTATGTGTCATCAGAGCGTGAAAGCCCCGCCCACTGGGGACCATCTCTCCCTTATTAGCATATGGTGCTAGTCATGTTTTTGAATCTGCCACTATACTGGCACACAGGTATCTGTAACTCCGCCCTCTTTTGAAAAGACCACAATTTCATTTGAATTTAAAGCGACATTCAGCAAAATGCCTCAATCAACTTGGATCAAAGGCTAAAAGAGTTATAAAACATTATTTGTGTGGCACTTTGAGCGTAAACTTCACCGACACACACATCAGAAACTTATTTTACATCTTGTAAAAATGTGCATAACACGTCACCTTTAAATCAAACCTGGTGTAAAACAAGATCATGAGCGGTCCAGTATTTCAGAACACACATGAATGTTTTCAACTGTTCTCACAAACACACACACACACACACACACACACACATTGACTGGGGTTTTCATGTGCTGGTCAGCCTCGTGTCTGTCGCTGATGTCCACCGGCGTCAGTGGTTTGACTGCAGTCTAATTCTCTGTCTGAGATCAGTGTGTGTGTTTGTGTGTGTGTGTGTGTGTGTGTGTCCTGCAGCATCTCTGTGTTTTTCTGCCCTGTCAGATGCTCCTCATGCTATTCTGTAATCTGTCATCATCACTGCAGTGCTGCTGTATAATGCAGCACTTATTATATAAATCTTTATAAGCTTCTTTCTTCGGTTGAACACTGAAAATCTGTACCCATTGACTTTTATAGTAGGATAAACACAATAGTTACAGGCTTTCAGCATTCCTCAAAATATCTTCCTTTCGGTTTGGAATAAGTGAAGGGTGAGTAAAAGATGACAATCATCATTTTTTGGGTGAACTGCACCTTTAAAACTGTTGAACACAAAAGAAGATATTTTGAAGAATAATGAAAATCTGTAGGCGGCACAGTGGCTCAGTGGTTAGCACTGTGGCCTCACTGCAAGAAGTTTCGAGTCCCAGCTGGGTCAGCTGGCATTTCTATGTGGAGTTTGCATGTTCTCCCCGTGTTAGTGTGGGTTTCCTCTGGGTGCTCCGGTTTCCCCCACAGTCCAAACACATGCGCTAAAGGGATAAACTAAAATGGGCGTAGTGTATGAGTGTGTGTGAATGAGTGTGTATGGGTGTTTCCCAGTGATGGGTTGCAGCTGAAAGTGCATCCGCTTTGTAAAAAAAATGCTGGAAAAGTTGGCGGTTCATTCCATTGTGGCGACCTGGCCAGACTTTAGTTTGAGCTGAAACACGTTCCTGGCCATAGATGTGCTATTTCGAGAACTGCAGCTTTGGGAAGATTATATATAGAGTTTGAGCCCAGTTGCACAGCAGAGGCGCTGAAATGATGACTCAGGAAAATGAGAAAGAAGACCTCAACGTAATCTTGTCATTATCATATCTTCTTCAGCTTAATTTAATCTGGTCATAATTGTAAGATACACTCTGCCATCTGTTAGCCCTATTGAAGATAATCTAATGAAGTTTGAAGGAAATTAATTTGATGCTGTTTTTAATTGTATAAAAATGATTCATTGGATTTAGTGCACTGTAAAACCCAACAGCCAACTTCATCAAATGAAATGCATGTAGCTAACTCAAAGTTTACAGGAAGTTAATTTAACTCATTTGAAAAGAGCTTTGAGCTCAGTGTTGAAGGGAATGAGTTAATTAAATACTCCTTTTAAGTTACAGTAATGAGGTAAGTTCACAGTACTCATATAGATTAGTTTTTAACTCAAATAGTTTGTAGCAATTGGTTTTCTCAAACAGTTTGAGATGCATTAACTTACATTGGGTTTTACAGTACTCAGTTGGTTTGAGGTCTCTTCACTTATAAGGTTTTACTGTCCTCAAATTGGCGCCACGGTGGCGCGTGAGTAGCACGTTCGCCTCACAGCAAGAAGGTCGCTGGTTCGATCCCCGGTTGGGGCAGGTCCTGGTTGGGCCAGTTGGCATTTCTGTGTGGAGTTTGCATGTTCTCCCCGTGGTTGCGTGGGTTTCCTCCGGGTGCTCCGGTTTCCCCCACAGTCCAAAGACATGCGGTACAGGTGAATTGGGTAAGCTAAATTGTCCATAGTGTATGTGTGCGAATGGGAATGTATGAATGTGTTTCCCAGAGATGGGTTGTGGCTGGAAGGGCATCCGCTGCGTAAAACAAATGCCGGATAAGTTGGCGGTTCATTCCGCCGTGGCGACCCCGGATTAATAAAGGGACTAAGCCGAAAAGAAAATGAATGAATGAATGAATGAATGTCCTCAAATTGCTTCGCTTACTCAAATGGATTAAGTTTACAGCACTCATTAGGATTAGATTTGAGCTCAAATGGTTTATTGCAATCGGTTTGCTCAAATGGTTTGAGTTACCCAAACTTATTGTGTTTCACAGTGTAAATATGTTTAAGTGGTTGCAATGCAAAGTTTATATGGGCTGAACTGAAACAAACAAGTTGAACATTACTAAATTATTTTTTTTGTTTAAATTCAGCCCATATAAACTGTTTGCAACCTTGAAATAATTTAGTAAAGCTAATCATTTTTTCAGTGTAATAACTCAGTGTCTTTTTCCCAGAGATGGGTTGCAGCTGGAAGGGCATCCGCTGTGTAAAACAAATGCTGGATAAGTTGGCGGTTGATTCCGCTGTGGTGACCCCGGATTAATAAAGGGACTAAGCCGACAAGAAAATGTATGAATGAATGAACTCAGTGTCTTTTACATGTTAAAAGTAGTTTTTGTGCTAACCATCTAAAAATTTCTATTTTAGAAATTATTTCTATTTCTGTGACGATGCGGCAGAACAACAGCATATACTATTATCACAAAAATCACCTCAGGTACAGATTATGAGCTTCATTCAGTGTTGAATGCTGTTAAACTTCATTTGGACAACATTAAAAGTGATTTTTTTTAATTCAACATTTTTTAAATCTCAGATTACATATTTTCATTAGTATTGGTTACATTTTTTTAGTGCTTGATTAATTTCAATTAATCATTCAAGATAAATGTTTGTTTTTACATAATATTTACATGTGTACTTTGTATGTTTGTATATATACATATATGTACAGACACACACACACACATATATATATATATATATATATATATAATATAAACAAATGTTAATACAATATATTCGTGCATATTTATACACACAAATATATACACAGTATGCACAAATATATTTTGAAAATGTAAAGTTTTGTTTTAAATGCGATTGATCTAAATCAGGG
>CAIGQQ010031697.1:4760411-4784608 GCA_903798035.1 Danio albolineatus
GCGAGACTCAGCACATACGGGGCTCCTGCTTTGTTCAGTTCACTCATCAACTTGTTGAAGCTTGAGTGAATTTGCTCCTCAGTTTTTTGTCCAGGCACCACAGGACCTTTCTGTGTACATTAACAATATCATATTAAATTATATTAATTACAATCTACAGTTTTTCAGTTATGAAGTAATTAGGTTAATGTTTCATGTAACACTTATTGTGAACCTTGAGTTCAGCAGGTAACTCAAACTTCTGTGTTTGTTGCATCATTGCTTGTCCATGTTGATCTTTGACTCCACATGTTATCTGGGGTTTTTGAGCTTGTTGCGTCATCGATTGATGAGCTTCTGAAGTCGCACCGGCTGATTTGGGAAGACTGTTAAATCCCAAGACCTACACAGAGTGAAAAAACAACAGATAACGATAAATATTTGTTTAATAAATACACTTAAGAAAGCTTAAAATGCACTTAACGGAACATATGCAGTGTAAAAAATATCCGTAAATCAACGTTTTCCGTATTTTGTGATTAATCTTAAAATTGTCTCCATTTATTTCTGCTTTTGAGTTGCATTATGGGAGCTTGATCCTTCCTCCAACAACTTTTAAACCTTGAAAATAAAAAAAGTGATTTTTATGGACGTGTGATAGTTTGCAGTGAAATATTGATGGTGTTGTATAGGCCTGTCACAATATCTTATTTTTTGTTGCACGATATATTGCATCAAAATATATCGCGATAAACAATATTATTGTCATTTTAAGACCATTTTAGGCCACTCATTGTATAATGCCAGAATGGCAATATAATAGCATCATAACGCAAGTACACTCTTCAAAAGAACACATAATATTTTGTTCTTAAGAATATAAGAACATAGGGTAAATAAGAATATAAGAAAATAGGGCCGAGAGGGAATTTGGCCAGGACGCTGGGGTTACACCCCTACTCTTTACAAAAAGTGCCATGTTATTATTTTTTTTAAAAATATGTATTGTTTTTACATGCAGGCAGCTTTTATCTCTTGCAAGATATGAAATTATGGTGCTAATAATAATAATAATAACAATAATAATAATAATTAAACATTTTAAGCATTTGGCCCAATCAGTGACTTCTGGTTGGTTTCGAGATGGGCCGACCCAATCACAGGTTACCCGGATGTAATCGAAATCTGGCAAGAATGTCAAACAAACAATAAGTGCAACACAAGCTAATTGTCAGAGATGGACCATTAAAAAAAGGAAAGGCGGTGCCGTAAAGCTCAGAGAACGCAAAAAAAGGCTCTAAAATTAGACGCTGCTCTGCCAAATGCATTAACTGAAATGAATAAATCTGTTATAAACGGGTTGTTTTTGTTCCAGTCACATATATTAAATGTTTAAATATCTTTTACATTTAGTACTGCTTATATTATTTTACCACCTGTACACCAATACAAGTACTAAATGTGCATGTTTGTGGTTGGGGCTGTGACGGTGTGGTAATGTGGGCTGGTGTGGCTACAGTGCAGGGCTGACTTTTTGTCCCAGTCCGCTCCTGGCTATAGGTGAATTGAATAAACTAAATTGCCCATAGTGTATGAGTGTGTGTGTGAATGTGAGTGTGCATGGGTGTTTCCCAGTACTAGGTTACGGCTGGAAGACATATAAAACATATGCTGGAATAGTTGGTGGTTCATTCCGCAGTCGCGACCCCTGATGAATTAGGGATTAAGCTGAAGGAAAATGAATGAATGAATGAATATACAAACACAATCAGGAGATCAATATAAAAGAAGTAAAATACAAGTTACATTAACTACGTTCTTACAAAGAGAAAAATAAGGAGAAAACAAACGAAGAGGTAAGTAAATTACAACAGCAGCCAAGAAGTGCATGAAAATAAACCACTAAATTAAGAGCAGTGAAAGCTAAAGCTATCTAAATCTAATAAGAGCCAACAGATAACAGGTCTTTATATAGTACCAATACTTTATATAGTAGTACTTTTATATAGTAGTTATTTTGTTGTACACATTTATGGAAAGATTTGAGCAGTGAATCAACCTCGGGTGCGCTGTTTCTTTAAACTTCAATTGCATATGCGCTGCGTAATGTTGCGTAACTTCCTGGTTTTCATCGTTTTCTCTCTCGCTATAAAAGTTAAAAAGTACAAAAAATCATTCATACTGTACACAATCACCTTAAACATCTGATCTGCGGTGTTTCCTTTGGCACCGAGCGACACCATGGCCAGAGCCGAGGAGATGCTGACAGGAGAATAAAACACATTTCCTGATGCGTTTCCTCCGCTGATCTTCTTGAACAGGTTGAGGGAAAACTGTGTGTTTGCTGCAGACAGAGACTCCATTTTCACAAGCTGCACAAGAGATAGCAGAAAAAAATGAATATCAGCAACAAATAAAGTGTTTTAGGGTGCTTTCTGATTAAATCCCAGACCCAGCACTGCTCGGTTTCGTTTCCATAATGTAAACAACATCACGTTTTTAGCTTTAAATCTCATGTGACATCACTTTACTGATATCAGTTCAGCAATTTATAGACAGTATTTACCTTAGGAAAGCAGGTTAGCAGTTTATGCACATGATTTTAATCAACAAAAGTACCCAGTTTCGTTTCTATAATGTAAATAACATCAGTTTTTTTTGTCAGTAAACGCTTTATATGTCACATGACAGCACTTCCCTGATATATCAGAACAGCAGTTAAGCAATTTATCGACAGTATTTACCTCAGGACAGCAGCAGGTTAGCAACTTACAGACGGGATTTGCTCAACAAATGAACTCGGTTTCGCTTCTATAATGTAAACAACATCACTTTTTTTGTCAGTAAACGCTTTATATTTCGTATGACAGCTCTTCCCTGATATCACAACAGCAGTTCAGCAGTTTATCGACAGTATTACCTCACGACAGCAGGTTATGGACAGGCTTTTACTCAACAAAAGTACTCGGTTTCGCTTCTATAATGTAAATAACATCAGTTTTTATGTCAGTAAACGCTTTATATCTCCTATGATAGCACTTCCCTGATGTCATATACAGCAGTTGAGCAATATCGACAGTATTTACTTCAGGACAGCAGCGGTTTAGCAACTTGCAAACAGGCTTTGCTCAACAAAAGTACTCGATTTCGCTTCTATAATGTAAACAACATCACTTTTTTGTCAATTGACGCTTTATATCTCTTGTGACAGCACTTCCCTGCTATCAGAACAGCAGTTCAGCAATTTATAGACCCGTATTTACCTCAGGACAGCAGGTTAGCAACTTACAGACTTACTTAACAAAAGTACTCGGTTTCGCTTCTATAATGTAAACAACATCACTCTTTGTGTCAGTAAACGCTTTAAATCTCGTATGACAGCACTTCCATGATGTCATAACAGCAGTTCAGCAATTTATCAACAGTATTTACCTCAGGACAGCAGGTTAGCAACTTACAGACAGGCTTTTACTCAACAAAAGTACTCGATTTCGCTTCTATAATGTAAATAACATCAGTTTTTTTTTGTCAGTAAACGCTTTATGACAGCACTTCCCTGATATCATAACAGCAGTTCAGCAATTTATAAACCGTCTTTACCTCAGGACAGCAGGTTAGCAACTTACAGACGGGCTTTTACTCAACAAAAGTACTCGATTTTGCTTCTATAATGTAAATAGCATCACTTTTTGTGTCAGTGAACGCTTTAAATCTCGTATGACAGCACTTTCCTGATATCATAACAGCAGTTCAGCAATTTATCGACAGTAATTAGCCTACCTCAGGACAGCAGCAGGTTAGCAACTTACAGACATGCTTTTACTCAACAAATATACTCGGTTTCGTTTCTATAATGTAAATAACATCAGTTTGTTTTTCAGTAAACGCTTTATGACAGCACTTCCCTGATATATTAGCAGTTTAGCAATTTATAGACAGTATTTACCTCAGGACAGCAGCAGGTTAGCAACTTGCAGACATGCTTTTACTCAATAAATATATTCTGTTTCGTTTCTATAATGTAAACAAAATCATTTTTTTGTCATTCAACGCTGTGCATAATTTTCCTGATATCAGAACAGCAGTTTAACCATTTATAGACAGGCTTTTACTCAGTACAGCAGTTTAGCAATTTATAGACAGGCATTTACACAATACAAGTACTTCTAAACAAACTAAAAAAATAACTACCAGTAGAAATGATGAGGTTGTCCGTATGTCTGAGGTGAATTAGTTCAGTCAGTGTGTGTTGACTGTCATGTTAATAAATGTTGCCTCGCCCTGAAATGCCCATCCTCTAAACCACAGCCAGCCCTCCTGTAAAACCCAAAAGGCTTGTTTCGAGATGCCAAACTCCTTTCTTTTGATAGGAATGCACTGTAGGCGGCTGTCGAGGAAGGGAGGAGTGGGAAAGTGCTGTCATTTCATCATCTGCTGGTAGATAGAGGCTGTACGCAATGAACAAAAGCAAACATTGGCGTTCCTGGTTTTTTGTTAAGGATAAAAAGAGCTCTCAATCATGTCAGTATTCAGCTAGTTCACTCTAAGAATGGTTGGGTCATAAATTTAATGATAAAAAAATAACCCAATGTTGGGTTTGTGCATATTAAATCCAATGTTTGAGTTCATTTGTTCCATTTAAACTGACAGATTTGTTTGTCCATATTTTGCGACCAGCATTTTTAGAGTGTTGTAAAGTCTAATAATAATAATAATAATAATAATAATAATAAAATTAATAATTATAATAATGGCGACACGGTGGCTCAATGGTTAGCACTGTCGCCTCACAGCAAGAAAGTCTCTGGTTTGAGCCTCAGCTGGGTCAGTTTCTGTGTGGAGTTTGCATGTTCTCCCCATGTTGGCGTGGGTTTCCTTTGGGAGCTCCGTTTCCCCACAGTCCAACACATGTGGTGTAGGTGAATTGAATCAACTAAATTGGCTGTAGTGTATGTGTGTGAATGTGAGAGTGTATGGGTGTTTCCCAGTACTTCTTAGTGATGCAAATCCTGCTATAGTTTTTCATTAGATTGCGACAAAGTGTGGCAAGTTCATATTCTTATTCATGTAGCCTACAGTCATGCAACTATTGCATTTGGGCAGACGCGCAAATAGTTGTGAAGTGAGTTACCTGTTCCAGTGAGAGGTAAAATAAGCATGAACTGTGAGTCACATTGGGTGTGACCGAGGACACAAGTGTAAAAACACACTTTCATCATTGTACAGTAATACCACTGGCTGGTGTTTTGCCAAGTATGTTGTAAATTATGACCAAAGAATACAGTTGAGAGTGACGCAGTGGGTAGCACAATCGCCTCACAGCAAGAACGTCGCTGGTTCGAGCCCCAGCTGGGTCAGTTGGCATTTCTGTGTGGAGTTTGCATGTTCTTCCCATGTTGGCGTGGGTTTCCTCCGGGTGCTCCGGTTTCCCCCACAAGCCCAAACACATGCGCTATAGGTGAATTGGGTAAGCTTAATTGTCCATAGTGTATGTGTGTGAATGAGTGTATGGATGTTTCCCAGTGGGTTGCAGCTGGAAGGGCATCCGCTGCGTAAAACATATGTTGGATAAGTTGGCGGTTCATTCTGCTGTGGTGACCTCAGATTAATAAAGGGACTACGCCGAAAAGTAAATGAATTAATGTTTGAGTGTGAATGAATGTGTATGGATGTTTGCCAGTACTGGGTTGCAGCTGGAAGGGCATTCGATATGTAAAACATATGCTGGATAAGTTGGCGGTTCATTCCGCTGTGGCGACCCCTGATGAATAAAGGCAGAAGGAAAATGAATTGATGAATGAAAATGCAATTTGTATCTCTAATATAATAAATAGTTGCTGCAAAGTTTTAGCTGCTTTGACACAATCTACATTGTAAAAGCGCTATACAAATAAAGGTGAATTGAATTGAATTGAAATAGTAAGCAAGTAGCGCCATCGCTTAAAAAACAAACGGAAAAAGTCTCAAATCAAAGCAGTAATTGCATGCATCAAAGAAGCATAAAGTGATGCATTAATGTAAAAAAATAAATAAATGTTTTACTCAGAATATTTAATACAAATGTATTAAACATTGATTATAATATCTAAACATTATTTCACACTAAACGTTCTTGTTTTATGTGAAAATGAATACAAAATAAGTTTATAGTGAGGACTATTTAAAAAAAAAAGCGTGTCCTACTTAATCTTAATACAATTATTAGAAAAAAATATTATAATAAATCAAGCGAAAAATTGTTTCATACTGAGAACAAGACACATTTTTGTTTATTTTATTTGAAATGTTTAATTAAGGGTGGCTCAGTGGTTAGCACTGTCACCTCACAGCAAGAACGTTGCTGGTTCGAGCCTCGGCTAGGTAAGTTGGCATTTCTGTGTGGAGTTTGCATGTTCTGCCCATGTTCGTGTGGGTTTCCACCGGGTGCTCCGGTTTCCCCAACAGTCCAAACACATGTGCTATAGGAGAATTGGGTAAACTAATCTGGCTGTTTAGTGAATGAGTGTGTGTGCGAATGCGAGAGTGTATGGGTGTTTCCCAGTATTGGGTTGCGGCTGGAAGGGCATCCGCTACGTAAAACATATACTGGAATAGTTGGTGGCTCATTCCGCTGTGGTGAGCCCTGGCAGAAAATGAATGAATGATTGAAATAATGCTCTCTCATTTACAAATGTGGCGTACACATGAAATGGGAATGTGCGTATACCACTTAACCACGCAAAGTTTGTGATATATAAAAAAACTAAACTGACTTGAGTGTGCACAGCTTTAAGTAAACTCTAAGTAAACATTCATTCATTCATTTACTTTATTTTCGGCTTTGTCCCTTTATTAATCTGGGGTCACCACAGCAGAATGAACCGCCGACTTATCCAGCACGTTTTACCTTCTAGCTGCAACCCATCACTGGGAAACATCCATACACTCTCATTCACACACGTACACTACGGACAATTTAGCTTACCCAATTCACCTATAGTGCATGTCTTTGGACTTGTGGGGGAAACCGGAGCACCCAGAGGAAACCCACGTCAACACGGGGAGAACATGCAAACTCCACACAGAAATGGAGTGAAATGCCAACCTTCTTGCTGTGAGGCGACCGTGCTACTCACTACGCCACCGTGGTGCCCCCTAAGTAAACATCGAATTCATTGAACTACTTTGAATCATCATAAATTAACATTTATTCTGCTTTATGTTCACCTTTAGGACGGTTTGCAGGGTTCAACGCTAAGGATTTTTCCTACTGGCCCGATCTGGTCAGTGGTTGAGATTTTTACTTGCCCTGCCGAAATTTTCACTGGCCCCACCAAAAAAAAAAAAGTTAATAGCTACTTCTTAGCCACATATTTTAAACAATGTCAAAAATAACGTCTACGAATCTGGAATTTAAATACTTTAAAAATATTAATACATGTATGATGAGCAAAATTCTAAGTTTTATGCAAACAAAAAGAGCAGTATGGAAAATGTGCAGGTGTTTTATTGCAGTTTAATGAACTGTGCATTCATTCATTCATTCATTTACTTGTTGGCTTCGTCTCTTTATTAATCATTGATCACCACAGCAGAATGAACCACCAACTTATTCAATTCAATTCACCTTTATTTGTATAGCGCTTTTACAATGTGGATTGTGTCAAAGCAGCTTCACATAGAAGGTTATAGTAAATTGAAAATGTCAGTTAAGTTATTAGCTAGTAAATTATTAGCTAGTATATAGCTGAGTTCAGTTCAGTTCAGTGTTGTTTAATATTCACTACTTAGAGTTCAAACACTGAAGAGTAATCCATCGGTGCGCAGCTCTAGCTGCAGTCTAGTCGCTGGAGACTGGAGAACTCGAGGCTCGTCTGTCCTTGGAGGGTCACAGGAATCCTTCTCTTGCTTGTTACTCCGCCAAGCAGCTGCTCAGGATACAGCGAGGTCCAGGGTTAAGGAGCCTTGGGATCGTCTCGTCACGGGTCTTGGATAGCATCCGTGGTGCTGCATAGTCTCTGGGGGCCTCGGGATGAGTGTCCCCAGTTGGAGATAGAGAAAAAGAAAATAATTAGCGTAGCTGCAGTTCATAGTGTATATAAATGAGATGCGTGGAGCACATTCATGCATCATACCGCTAAGTGACGTATTGAGTGTATGCTTTATTAAAAGGATTGGTCTTTAATCTAGTTTTGAACTGAGAGAGTGAGTCTGAGCCCCGGACATTATCAGGAAGGCTATTCCAGAGTTTAGGAGCCATAAATGAGAAGGCTCGACCCCCTTTATTTGATTTTGCTATTCTGGGTACTACTAGAAGCCCTGAGTTTTGAGATCTTAGAGAGCGGGTTGGATTGTAGCGAGACAGAAGGTTGGTTAGATAAACAGGAGCTAGATTATTTAATGCTTTATATGTAAGAAGTAATATTTTAAACTCAATACGAAACTTAACAGGCAGCCAGTGTAACGAGGATAAAATTGGGGTGATATGATCATATTTTCTAGACCTGGTAAGAACTCTGGCGGCTGCATTTTGTACTAGCTGAAGTTTGTTAATAGAGGAGGCTGGGCAACCAGCGAGCAGAGCATTACAGTAATCCAGCCTGGAAGTCATAAAAGCATGAACTAACTTTTCTGCATCTGAGATGGATAGCATACTTATCCAGTGTTATACACAGCGAATGCCCTTCCAACTGCAACCCATCACTGGGAAACATCCATACACACTTATTCACACACATACACTAGGGCCAATTTAGCCTACCCAATTCACCTATACCACATGTCTTTGGACTGTGGGGGAAACCGGAACACCTGGAGTAAACCCACACCAACACGGGGAGAACATGCAAACTCCACACAGAAATGCCAACTGGCCCAGCCGGGTTTCGAACCAGCGACCTTCTTGCTGTGAGGCGATTGTGCTACCCACTGCGCCACCGTGAGGCCAAAACTGTGCAAAACACACCATTTTTTTCATTGTGTTGAACCCACTTAAATGTCTGCTTCCAAGACGTTAGAAACAGATGTTTTCTTTAATCCTCATATTTGATGTTGTCGTCTCTTTGCTGTACTGGTTGTTACCAGGTTACAGAAAAACAACAACATGCTCACAACATCCAATCAGATAAGAGGAACCAAAGAGCAATATGGCATTTACGACATCACAGAGAGGGCAGCATTTAAAGGCTTAAAAGCACAAACTGTTTCTATATTAAAAGACGCACGCAATTGACAAATACTCGCATTAATTTAAATCAAACTTTAGTGACAAGGCAGCGCTGGCCCGATCAGGCCTGTAACAATCCTGTCTACTGTCCCGAGCGTCTTTCACGCTGACCCCGGGCCATCGGGCAGTCTTTATTGTTGAGCCCTGGTTTGTATGCAAACCCCAGAGCCGGACAGTTTTTTGTTTATTAATTTGTTTATTTGGAAGCTGCGGTCACACTTGCTGAAAAATGGCTTAATTAGAATTTGTTGCATTGGAGATTTCATTGAATTAGAAACATTTCTAACTTTTTTGTAACTTTTATTCTGCATTATGTTCACTTTCAGGAAAGTTTTTATGCAAAGTTTTATAAGTGAGAGCCCTGGACAGTTTTCCTGTTCATAAAGTGTGGTTTGTTCATGTTTGTTTGCTGTCAGGCAGACATTATACTTACAATTGGTTGTGAAGTGACATTTTTTTCTAAGAAAAGTGAGTAGGCTGTGCTGGAAGCCACAGTATGAGGTGTGGGCATGTACAGTAAGTGTGAACACATGCTTCTTTCACCATCATACGGTAGTTCTGGTGAAATCAGAGTGTTACACTGTTTTTGGTTTTGTGCCAAAGGCATAAATTAGGGATGGGCAAACCTGATGCTGGAGGGCCGGTGTCCTGCATAGTTTTGCTCCAACCCTTATCAAACACACCTGCCTGTAGCTTTCGAGTGATCTTGAAGACTCTGATGAGTGTGTTCAGGTTTGTTTGATTAGTGTTTTTTTTCTCATTAATCTTTTTATTGTTTTTATCATAAATAGAACAAAAAAACAAAAAAAAAGGGGGATACAAAGGCCATTTCACAATACACATACAGTCGGATACAACGTAATACAATATTATCCTGAAAGCAAAAGAGAAAAAAAAGTAGAATTATTATTATTATTATGAACATTTTACAGAGAAATATGTAGGCTCCACAACATATGCCAAACCAATTCCACCTATAATGAGTTACAAGTCAGCATTACTGATATAAAACAAAACTGGGTTCCAGATTTTAAAAAATATGTTTAGTTTGTTTGCCATCCCATATCGCACTCTTCCATGGGCAATAAGCTCCTAATCCAGGTTTCAAAGACAGGCACGTGTTCTGACTTCCAATTTTGTAGAATTATTTTCTTCGCTAATATCATACACAAAGATACTGCCTGTGATATATGTTTATCTCCTAATTCTGAGGTGTCTCCAAAAATGCCCAGTTTTGGCTCTGGTGACAGATTAATCTTAAATACTTCGGATATAAAAACGTTTTGCCAAAATGAACAAATTTTATGGCATGACCAGAATGAGTGAGTCAGCGTACCTTCAAAGTTTTTACATTCATTGCACAGTAAGCATACATTTGGGAAAATCTTATGTAATTTAACCTTTGAATAATGAAGTCTGTGGATAACTTTGAATTGAATCAGTCTGTGTCTTGTGTCAATAGAACAGTTATGGATTTTGGAAAGATAATCTTCCCATGTCTCATCTGATATCTTCGTATTAAGCTCCTTCTCCCACTCTTTCCTAATTTTGTCAGTATTTAAATTAAATCTAATAATAAGTAATAAAAAAAGAGACAGTGCCTTTTTTATTGGGTTATGTTTTGTTATACTTTCAAGTATCTGGTGTATGCTTATATTTTCAAAACCAGGAACATTTTTCTTAGTAAAATCCCTTATTTGTAAATATCTAAAAAACTCAGAGGATTGAAGATCAAATTTTTATTTTAACTGACTAAATGAGCCAAATTTATTGTCAACATATAAGTCTCTTATATGTACTAATCCTTTTTCTTTCCAGTGTGAAAATGTTTTGTCTTGAGTTTGTCTCCAAGGACAGACGAGCCTCGAGTTCTCCAACCTCCAGCGCCTAGACTGCAGCTAGAGCTGCGCACCGATGGATTACTCTTCTGTGTTTGGACTCTAAGTAGTGAATGTTAAACAACACTGAACAGAACTGAACTCAAACATTAATAACTAAACTGACATTTTCAATTTACTATAACCTTCTGTGTGAAGCTGCTTTGACACAATCTACATCGTAAAAGCGCTATACAAATAAAGGTGAATTGAATTGAGTTCCAGGAGTAAAGTGTTTGTTTGATTAGTGTTGGAGCAAAAGTCTGCAGCGACACCAGCCCTCGAGAATCAAGTTTGCCCATACCTTGTATAAATAGTATCCAAGATGTTTCTGTGAATCATTTCAGGGTTTAACTTTTAGGTACTTTAGGTTGGGGCCATATGTCATTTATGGCAGGGCCATATGTCATTTGGTGCGGGGCTATCAGTTCAATTCAATTCATCTTTATTTCTCTAGCGCTTTTACAATGTAGATTGTGTCAAAGCAGCTTCACATGGATTATAGTGAATTGAAACAGTGTCAGTCCAGTTTTCAGTGTTGAAGTTCAGTTCAGTGTGGTTTAATATTCACTGCTGAGAGTTCAAACACTGAAGAGTAATCCATCGATGCGCAGCTCTACAGGTCCTGAATCATGCGAGCCAGTGGCGACAGCGATGAAGAAAAAACTTCACCAATTGGCGAAAGTGAAGGATTAAAAAACCTCGAGAGAAACCAGACTCAGTTGGGCATGATTATTTCTCCTATGGCCAAATGTCTTGTGCAGAGCTGCAGTCTAGGCGCCGGAGGCTGGAGAACGCTGGACGTCCATCGTGGAGATCGTTTCCATCGTATCACTGTATCAGTCGTTCAGGGTGAGCTATCAGTTCATGTCTCTAATTTTGTCCTTTCATCAATCTTCTTTTATTTTGTTAGTAACATCCATCTTTCAGCGATCCAATCAGTTCCCAGAAGACAAAATCTTGCACCACCCTACATTTAAAAAAAAAAACCCTTTTTTTTCAGGACTTCAAATATATGTACAGCATAATAAGGGAAAAAAGGACAATCTTAACTTCAGTTTGATGGTGACATCGCTTTTTAATTACAAATTTTCCCTCAGTTCCCACATACATTGCACTGGAAGTTTCGGTGTAGCGAGAAGCAATCGTAGCGATGGGTTGAATTAACATAACTTCTGAATGAGTGTGATGTAGCAACATTTCTTTGCCGTTCGTTGCTGTGAAACGGTGAGTAATATGTTCACTGCAAAAAAAAAAAATCTAGACAGCGCACTTAGTTCTTTCTAAAGCATTTGATTTGAGTAATAGTGGACTGTCTGCTTAATATCTGTTGATACTGACTCTCAACAGACATTAAACTGACTATAAGAAACTTTGCAAGTACATGTCAACTTACACTACCCCAACCCCAACCTAACAGTCTACTTATAATCTAATGAGAATTAGGCCCCGTTTACACTAATGTGTTATCGTTTTAAAATGCATAAGTTTTGCTACAATTACGGCATCCGTCCACACTACGCCAGAGTTTTCGAGCCCCGAAATGAAGCGTTTTGGAAACGCTGGAGAGGACGTTTTCATTCTAAAATGCTGCTGCTCCGTCTCAGTGTGGATGGGGGAAACGGAGACGTCTGAAAACAGAGGCGTGGCTGCTGAAATTCGCTACTCGATTGGGGCTTTTGGGTCATTGTGTAACCTTCCCTTATTAGTCAAGCCACTTTCACATGACTATAACGCCACCGGAAGACGGCAGACCAGCCTTCCCTGTAAACAACAATATGGACACAGAAATGGGAGCGTTGTTTGCACTATTGTCCGTTTTAGGTGCCATTGTGCAGTTAAACTCTGCCTTTTTTTGCTACAACAGCTGCATATATTCGCAAGAGGCAAGCTACTGTTCGAGCACTCGCTAATCGCTCGCGTTTCAATCGGAGTAAGCCCTATTTAGAATGCCGAGCGAGACACACGCTTCCTGTTTATACTTAAATGCGCATGTCCAGAGTGCGCGAATGGTCATGTGATATACGTTTTTGATGGAGTAGTGTGGACGGAGATATGTTCAGAAATGCTAGTGTGGACGCGGATTGTTTTCATGCTAAAATGCTGTTTAAAAACTAAAACGCACTAGTGTAAACGGGGCCTTAGTTGGCATGTAGATGCAATGTAACTTAACTTCAACAAACAGACCGTCAAAATAAAGTGTGACCTTTGATTATAATAGGAACACATCAGCAACATTAGCATCTCTAAGGAGAACAGAAACGTCCATAAAACAGAATGCTCTTGGTGGGATTGTGTCGGATGAAGAACAGGAACGGATGATCAGCATTAAAAGACAGTGGTGGGATATAGCACAATAACTGAAAGGTGGCGCCGGTGGCCGCAGCCGCTTCGGTTCCTTCTTCATTGACTTCAACAAAGGCTTTATGAATGACCTTGGACAGCACCAGGTCATTGCTGGAGGACATGCCTGTTAGATTAACCTTCTGCGGGTCAAACACATCCTCCATCCCCATGCTGACCAGAAGACTCTTCATGTCGTAGGTTTGCTCCGTCTTGAATTTGGGCAGAGTGACTTCAACTTCCCGTTGACGCATGACTTCTGGTTTGGTCCACTGCATGAGCTTCTCATAGGTGAGTGCCTTCTCAAGCTGAAGAATAAGAAATTCATGACAGGGTTAAAACTATAATGTTTATTTTGCTACTGCAGATTCTAGAGCTATTCTTTAGGTAAACATATAATCTGCGCAAGATAATGGTAATCTATAATAATGCACAAAAAGACAGCTCCGCCTCCTACTTAATATTCTGTTTCAGTATAAAGTACACCAACATACTGAAATAAAAGTCTCAGCATCTTCCGGTTCACGTGTACATTAAATAAAAACCTTTTGAAAGCTCTATGAGTTAAAGGAACTCAAAGCGCATCGGTATTTTTAATGCCCAACGCCATCTGTTCAAGAAGAATTGATGTCTTTCATGAATTCTGTGACAGGAAACCACGTCTGGTTACAAAAAAAAGTCATTTTAAACACTTCACTGATAATATAGAGTGAATTTAGAATGAAAGTATGCGAGTAGATTTCTGTTTGTAAACCATAAACGCAAAACTGTATTCACATGTGTTACTATAATACCTCATTGATCGTTTTCAGTCACATGATCAGTGTGGAGACCTGACGGACAAAAAACGTTTGAGATCTCGTTTGAGATGGCTAATATCTGCGCAGATTCGTTCACAGCGAGATGCATGCCGGTTAGAAACGTGTCTGACTTGCGTGCGCCTTGCTCTGATGTCACGCTGACGTGCGCCAAAAAACTCTCGCGGCGGTGAGTCGGATGTCTCGGATTGAGCAGTCGGCTGCAGTTGCATAAACGACTGCATAAACGCCAGTGGTTGTTTCTCAATTCCAAGAACGCAGAGAACGGACTTGTGTTCTTGTGGAGAGCGGTCTTGCCAGGTCACATCGGAAGAACAAACTCGGGAGACCGCGAGGACAGAGAACACATCCAATGAGATGCTGCGTTCTTCCTGATGGTCACATGACCCTCAGGCATCTTTAATAAAAAATTATTTAAACATTACAGCATCCATACGATGATTTGTTTCCCCCCGTTTCACAATATATACTCTGCATAAAGACTTTACAAATATACGCTGCACAACACAAATAAAACAGATTTTAATACGAATTTCAACCATAAACACCCTTAATGTGTTTATGCCTTTAATAAGATTTTTATGGTAGTTTACTTTCACCGTCTCATTTAGGGAAACTCCTGAGGTAAACACAGCACAAACCAGTCATATTTTCATCTGTTTCAAGCCACAAACAATTGAATCAAATATAAACAGAACAAAACATATGCTCACAAACTGTAAACTGCGGGCCCTTGCGATCCATATTCACCTTATTTTCTGTGTGCGAGCGGGCGCAACCATTGGAATCTTTTTGGCTCGACTCTTCAGTCTCAGGCCCCGTTTACACTAGTGCATTTTCGTTTTAAAACGCATAAGTTTTGCTACGGTTACGCCATCCGTCCACACTACGCCGGAGTTTTCGAGGTGCGATAACGGAGCGTTTTGAAAACGCTGGAGAGGCCGTTTTCATTCTGAAACACTGCTGCTGCGTCTCAGTGTGGATGGAGGGAAACGCATACCTTTGAAAATGGAGGCGTGGCTGCTGAGATCTGCTACGTGATTGGGGCTTTGGGTCATTGCGTATACTTCCCTTATTCGTCAAGCACACATGGCTATAACGTCACCGGCAGACAGCAGACCAGCCTTCACTGTAAACACTGTATTTTCGATAGCCATGGATGTTTTATATTCATTTGTTACTTTAAGTAACAACTCGACCTCGTCGTCTGTCCTCAAAGAGACCTCTCTTGCTTTCTTTGCCATCGCGTTCATCGTTCAACCAGCGTTTGTTGACTAACAATAACCAAATGCAGAGCGAGACACATGCTTCCTGTTTATACTTGAACGTGCATGCCCAGAGTGCGCGAATGGTCACGTGATATACGTTTCTGGTGGAGTAGTGTGGACGGAGATATGTTGAGACGCTGGGTGAAAACGCTAGTGTGGACGCGGATCATTTTCTTGCTAAAACGCCGTTTTAAAACTAAAACGCACTAGTGTAAACGGGGCCTCATTCACTTCCATTCATTTTTAGATGTTAAAAACAGCTCACTCTGCTGCTTGATGTTGCAAACTGATATTTTCTTATTATATTATTCTACTTTGTCTTTATAGTCATGAATACACTTGTTTGTAGAGCATGACTGTTTTCTGCCGTTTATTATTCCTAGTCATTTCTCCCATAGGCGACTGAATCGGAAGTTCAAAACAATCGCAAAAACGAGCGACTTCAGCATTGAAGAATAGGGTCAATACTGCACCCGCAGCTGTTTTTCAGACATTTAAACACCTCATCTCCCTGCCAGAGCTACAATTTGGCGAGGTTTACATCTATCTTGAGGATATTCCTCAGCAGTTTTATTATTAGTGATGGCTTTATACTGTAGCTTGTGTCTGATTTTATATTTTGGTATTCAAATTTTTGCATTTAACATGCGAATTAGCATAGAAAATGTATATAAAGGACACAAACGTACTGACAGTTATAGGTACCATAGATTGTTATGGGTCAATGATGCTAGCACTCTGCACAATTTGTTCCCCTACTGGTGTGACGACACATTCAATTCAATTCACCTTTATTTCTATAGAGCTTTTACAATGTAGATTGTGTCAAAGCAGCTTCACATAGAAGATTATAGTAAACTGAAACAGTGTCAGTCCAGTTTTAGAGTTGAAGTTTAGTTTAGTTCAGTTCAGTGTGGTTTAATATTCACTGCTGAGAGTCCAAACACTGAAGAGTAATCCATCGATGCGCATGAAGGCTATCAATCGACAGACCAATTGTATTTAATCATTATTATATAATTTTTTATGGAGGGGGTCCAGATTGGGGACCAGAGGATTCCATCTTTGTTATTCGCAGACGATGTTGTTCTTTTGGCTTCATCGAACATGGACCTTCAGCATGCACTGGAGCGGTTTGCTGCCGAGTGTGACGCGGCTGGGATGAGAATCAGCACCTCCAAGTCTGAGGCCATGGCGATCCACCGGAATAAGGTGGTCTGCCGTCTCCAGATTGGAGGAAAGTCCTTACCCCGGGTGGAGGAGTTCAGGTATCTTGGGGTTTTGTTCACAAGTGAGGGAAGGATGGAACGTGAGACTGACAGGCGGATTGGTGCAGCGGCAGCAGTAATGTGGTCGATGTACTGGACTGTTGTGCTCTTGATTTACTGGTCAATCTACGTTCCTACTCTCACCTATGGTCATGAGCTTTGGGTCATGACAGAAAGAACAAGATCTCAAACACAAGCGGCCCAGCCCCGAAAAAGCGGTAAAAAATTAATGATTGAATAAATGAAAATTATTAAATAGAAAAGTGCATTTTATTTTGGGGAGAATTTTCTCTGGTATTTTACAGACATATCAAGATATCACTCAACCTGTCGGGAAACCAAAAACAGTTCAACTGTATCTGTTCCAAACCTTTTTGAAATTTTTATTAAGGTCTCACCTTCTGAAGGCCAGTGGTTGTGTCTTCAATCTCATCAGGAAGGATGATCAACATACTGAGATTCTTCCCCTCATATGGCAGCTCCAGAACCTGACTGTTCATCTCTGGGATTCTGCCAGCTGGAAACTCTGCTGTCTTATGCATCATCTTCACTGGTTTAGTTTGATTCTGCAATGCAAAAATGAAAAAAAAGTCTCATTTTTAGATAATAAAATTCAACAAGAATCTGCAATCTCACCTTGTTCAGCCTAAACTGTCCATCTCTGGTGGCTTCCTTTGGGAATTTCTTCTCCCAGTTCCCCTTGAAGTAGATGGCGTTCACCAAAACCAGTCTCGTCATTGCATCAATGGATCCTGACGGCAGCAAATCCTTGATCTTCTCTACAACACAAATGGACATTTTCCTCTTTTAGCCTTAGTTTTAACTGAGAAGTTTGAAATATTAAAGTCCTATCAAGCTCAATTTCTTACCTTGTGTGTTTTTCTCCACCCATGTGTTGATGTTGACACGTGCGTCCTCTGGTTTATTTCTGAAGTCCACCTTCTCCAGTCCGGCTTCATAGTATTTTTTTGCATCGTTGAGGAATTTCTGTGACATTGTGAATCAAATGAGTTGCGAAGGAAATTAGAGTTGAGAATATGAACAAGTCTAGAATGATTTGCTTTGAGTCTTACCTCAACAAACTGGTAGGTTTGCTCTCCGTAGAGGCGGTTGGTGAGACTCAGCACATACGGGGCTCCTGCTTTGTTCAGTTCACTCATAAACTTGTTGAAGCTTGAGTGAATTTGCTCCACTGATTGATGAGCTGCTGGATTTTCTCTGGCTGGATTGGGAAGACTGTTAAAGCCCAACACCTACAGAGAATAATCAAATTGATAACGATAACTCAATTATTTGTGTATTACTTTAGAAAGTTTATAATGATAAATCCGAATCCATCCTGTCTTGAGCTCAAACATCAAACCATTAAATGATGAAACAGTTCATGGACTTATAATTAACAGTTATGGGTCATCAGAGTGCATGTAATTGAGTTATCATTATGGTTACAGCCAGTGGTGTAAAATAACTAATTACAAATACTCTGCACTACTGTAATTGAGTAGTTTTTCTCAGGAATTGTAATTTACTGAGTAGTTTTATAAATGTGGACTTTTACTTTCCCCTGAGTACATGTTTAGTGCAGTATCGGTACTTTTACTTCTCTACTTTCTTTCAACCTGCAGTCACTACTTTATTTCTGTCTTGTCTATGGTCATTGTCTAAAGTAGAAAGATCAGTCCTGTGATTCCTGTCCAATTAAATCACACAGAAAGTAAATCACATCATACTGAACAACCTCAAGACATGGGCACTTTATAAATGCAGCAAACCTTTCGGAAACATTAAAAATGTCCAAGAAGATGTTCAAAATCTGCACACGCAATGATCCAGAGACTGTTTATAGACTGCATGACACTGAAAATGATGGATGTCGCCTGTATGAGGACTGAAATCACCAAACAGCCTTAAACAATCACTAAATGGAACAAATGAAGAATGGAAGGAAGGGCCAAATAAAATGAAGGACCAAACAAGGAATGGAAGGAAGGATTGAAGAACCAAATAAATGAAGGTTTCAAGGAAGGACTGAACAAACTAAGGAAAGAAAGAAGAAAGGAACGAACGAATGAATGAACAAAGGACCTAATGAAGGAAGGAACAAAAATATGAAAGAAAGAATGAGCGAACAAATGAAGGGAGGAAAGAAGGAAGATATACTCGTTACATAAACGCACTAAATCACACTTTAGCAGTGTTTAGCGCACAAGAGAATCTGCGCTTGAACAGTGTATATTTGAGGGCGTGAAAGAAGTTTTGTGCATGAACAGAGGAAATCGGCGCGCAAACAAAGAGATTGGCATGCTCGTATTAAATGAATGCGATCTTGTAATACTGCGATCACGTCATTTGAATTGGGTGAATTGGGTAAGCTAAATTGTCCGTAGTGTATGAGTGTGAATGAGAATGTATAGATGTTTCCCAGAGATGGGTTGTGGCTGGAAGGGCATCCACTGCGTAAAGCAAAAATGCTGGATAAGTTGGCGATTCATTCCGCTGTGGCGACCCCAGATTAATAAAGGGACTAAGCCGACAAGAAAATGAATGAATAAATGTGTATATATATATATATATATATATTTTTTTTTTTCTGGGTTTTTTGGCAAATGCATTTTTTAAAGAGCCACATGACACACACACACACACACACACACACACACACACACACATATATATATATTTTTTAGGATAAAGTTCGCCATATCAGAGTTCTACAAACAAATACAGACAAGACATAAAGATATCCACTAAGATAAACACAGCATTAGCATGATTTATATGCCACAAGGATCGCGGATTGTTGGAACTGATCCATTTTTCAAAAACAATTTATTGGCGAATCCCGAGTGGAATTGTCCCGCATTCTCAAAGCAGTCTGCGCTAAAATGGTTACCGCAACCATACGACAGTGTAGGTATGTTTTCAGGCACCTGATCGTTAAAGATAAAACTCAGCCACTTAAGCCTCTGTTGCTCATTTCCAGGAAGACGATGAAGGCTCTTGTGTTGAGCCTTGCATCCAAAAACAGCGCTAGGGTGTTCCTTTGGTGGCATCGCTTCAACTCACACTAAGAAAATGGCGGATGTGAAACAACAAACTAAGGATATTGTAATGCGAGCCTGTCAATCAATATGGGTGGGCGGGGGGACCGCACTCCTACGTCAAGTTGCGGTCGGTCTCAAAACTGCTCCAATTGGTCCACCGTTTTTATGTTGTTAAATTGAAAAAAAAAAAGGACTGGGTGTGTTTATATCAGCCCAATATGACCGTCTATACACCTACACATATGACTGTCCAAACCAGGGGTGTCCAAACTACGGGCCGTGGGCCATCTGCGGCCCGCAATCAGTTTAGTGGCGGCCCGCGAGGCTTTTTATAAATATTAATAGAATCTGGCCTGCTGTAGAAAAATAGATGTAATTCAATAAATAACCACCGGGTGTCGCCATCACGCGCCTTCAATTAGACCACACTGAAGTAAACATAATTGATATCCACGTTTTGGCGAGCCATGGAGCAACCAAGAAGGAAAATCCATAGTGAGTGCGGGAAATGTCCGAGTTTTACAAGAGTTTGGATTCATCCAAATTTCCCTTGATGAAACAACGTCACTGTTCACATTAACAGAGTTTATGGTGAGTAAAATATATATTATGATTTTAAAATGTAGAAAATAATTCCATAATAATACACACACATACATATATATATACACTCTAAAACAAAAGTGCTAAATAGCACCAAAACTGGTTCTTTGGTTGTAATGAGGGGGGAACCTTTTTTGGTGCTATACAGCACCTTAAAAAAATAGGTGCTATATAGTACTTTTGTCAAATGATGCTATATAGCACTTATATTTTAAGGTGCTCTTAATGTTACTTTACCCTTCCGCAAATAAAACTGGCATAATAGTTATGAGAATTAGCTATAAGAACAAGTGCTTACCAGTATTAGTGGTGCTATATAGCACTTTAACCCCCCCAAAGAACCACTGAAAAACCTTTATGGTGCTTTAAAGGTTCTTTACACAGTAAAAGTGCTAAATAGCACCTCAAATACCGTAAAGAACTACTGAAGAACCACTGAAGAACCTTTTTTTTAAGAGTATGTATATATATATATATATATATATATATATATATATATATATATATATATATATATGCGTGTGTGTGAAATTGTAAAATTTGGCCCAGGACAACATTTTGTTTTTTGCATCTGGCCCTCGGCCCAAAAAACTTTGGACACCCCTGGTCCAAACAGCTTAAAAAGTAGATTTTTCATCAAAGGTGCCCTTTAAACTTCAGCTGCATATGCGCTGTGTAATATTGTGTAACTTCCTGGTTTCGTTCGCTCTCTCTCTCTCTCACTCTCTCTCTCTCTTTCTGTAAGAGTAAAAAAGTACAAAAATCATTCATACTGTACACAATCACCTTAAACATCTGATCTGCGGTGTTTCCTTTGGCACCGAGCGACACCATGGCCAGAGCCGAGGAGATGCTGACAGGAGAATAAAACACATTTCCTGATGCGTTTTCTTCGCTGATCTTCTTGAACAGGTTGAGGGAGAACTGTGTGTTTGCTGCAGACAGAGACTCCATTTTCACAAGCTGCACAAGAGATAGATGAATCAGCAGCAAACCAGAGACCAGACCAGTCAATCGATGCCTGATTTAATGTGATATACTTGATGTAAACGGAAATGTCCTACTCAGCCGGTGCCTGGACAAGAAATGAGTTGTCATGACATCTCTTTCCCGATCGCAGAACAGCCGTTTAATAGAGGGATGTAAACAAAAACAATGGTTCCAGCATATTTCCTGTTTTATATTTGCAATTTCTACAGCTTCTGAGAATCCAAAAAGAGCCACATACTGATAAACAATCGTATGCTAGCTGTTTTAACATCAGGTTTTGATTGTATCGCCTCTTGTTAGAGTTATGAAATAGTTCGATAACAAGCAGGAGATGTTCATGGGCCGACATGACCACATTGAAATGGTCTGTAGTTTATATGTAGACAGGATTTTATTCAATCAATTATAGGAAAGGACATTCAAATGAACAGAACATGCATTACCTTAAAACTTTAATCTTCAGTGTGGAAGTAATCCTTTTTCTGCGATTCGTTTTAGGACTGGAGCTGAAAATGAACAGGAATAAGAAACGGCAGTAAACCGTCGAACTGAAGCTTTCTAAGTGTGTTTATGATGATGTAGAGCTGAAGGCGTGTTTTCAGATACCAATCTCGGGGCTTTCTTTAGAAGTGTAGGCAGCTGTGGAGAGGAGGAGGAGGAGTGGAAAACATGTGCTGGCAGATTAAGAAACACAAACATACTCACATTTCTGGTTTCTAATAACGCAGATGCAAGATTTGTATCATTTTATTTGAAATTCATTCATTCATTTGTTTTCTTTTTGGCTTAGTCACTTTATTAATCCGGGGTCGCCACAGCGGAATGAACCACCCACTTATCCAGCATTTGATTTACGCAGCGGATGCCCTTCCAGCTGCAAACCATCTCTGGGAAACACATCCATACACACACACATTCACACTCATACACTACGGACAATTTAGCCTACCCAATTCACCTATATTACATGTCTTTTGGACTTGTGTGGGAAACCGGAGCACCCGGAGGAAACCCACGCAACCACGGGGAGAACATGCAAACTCCACGCAGAAATGCAAACTGATTCAGCCGAGGCTCGAACCAGCGACCTTCTTGCAGTGAGGCGAACGTGCTACTTACTACGCCACCATGGCACCCTTTATTTGAAATATACTGTAAATGTTCATGATTTCTAAAGATGTCAACATCATGTTTCACTTATGTCATGACAGAACAGAGGATCCCTATTTCAAATCTTACTAGTGGCAGATGTTCGAAAGACCCTTCGGCTAACTTCGTTAATTATTACGTCTTAAACAAAGGCGTTTCACAGAAATTTTGAGCGGGCTTGGCATCATGAGACTTTTAATGACTCACTAGTCATGTGCTCGCCTTAGGGCATCCGGTTTGCCGCCCAGAGAGAGACCAGAGATCTCTGGATTTTTAATGCATACATGAAATTGAAGACAAACTCTTGAAATATGCAAAACGAAGGCAGATGCATCTTTTGAAATAATGTGCTATAGGTTTTCCTCAAATGTTGTGTGAATTCCAGCAAACCAGTTTAATCAATGTGTTGTTTTAACCCTTATAACAGATAAAAGTTCTGTGTGTGTCTGAAATGTTTAGTGTTTGGTATGAAACTGAAGCTAGTGACATTTTCAATACAGAGATGTAAATGAAAAAAATTGTATTTATTTTGTAACCTTTGATATAAGAGTTACAAAACTTACAAGGGATATTACCACGTGAAGCCAACATGCATTCTCTGGTAATGATTGATCTTCACTACATGATGTGGGGCGTGTACCCGCCTTTCATGGTCACTGCTCATTGGAAGATGGAGCCACAGGGATGGACCAGACCAGGTCGCTTAAAACCGCCCTGCAACCGTATAATCTTTGCTTTTTGTATCAGCTACGCTAGCTGTGCACTCTGCCCCCTCTCGCTCTGCACGGACACCGCTCCGCCACGCGATTGGGTCACCACGAACTTTCCGTGCAAGTTTTGACCCAGCTGAAACCGCACGAACTTCCGCAAGTCGACTCTCAGAGTCCGCGTCACCTCGGTAACCTAGAACAACAGCCAATCACGAGGGAGTGAGCCCAAAAGACGTCACCGAAGCGAGTCACCACCCAATCAGGACCGATGTGCTTCACAAGCCCAAGTCAGCGAGGGAGATTCAAGATTTTCTTCAGCAAAATCGCAAGTAACACGAATTAACGTTGTCTCTAACTGATCTGGTGATGATTGATGTTAAGCAGTTAAAGATAAGCCAAATCTCCGCTTTTGTGGTTTCTCAGGTGTGATTCTAAGGTCTAGTCAGAAGTACTAGAATTGATTTGGGTCTGTTGTCAACTCATTTTGCATCCTCTGAACTGCCTCTGTGTGTATGTGTGAATGTGTGTGTGCGTTTGTTTGTTGTTTGCTTATTACGTAGTTAGTTTCATGTATCGTAGTGTAGCTCAATAAATATTTGTTCCCATTTTGTACGAACTGTGTTCACGTTTATGTGCTTATCAGTCATTGTCTCGAGCTGTAGATTTTGTTACCTTGCTAAAAGTTAACCCAATACTGTATTATGTTATTATCGTTGGCCACGTAAATAATATAAACAAGATTGGTGACACGCGATCTCTTCTATTCGCTGGGCGAATGGTAGATAAAGTGTGAGTCTTTTAATCTGATTCAATCTGACTCTATTGAGTCGAATCAATGATTCGAATCCTCAAGACCCGATTCATTGAAATGAGCTAATAAATCCCTTATCGGTCTATTTAATGTAGCTTGGACCCCTACATATATATATATATATATATATAT
>CAIGQQ010031697.1:4794608-4822437 GCA_903798035.1 Danio albolineatus
ACAACTATTGGAACTATTGGTGTAGTGATTATTTCCACCATCAGAGGGCACAGCTACTTCGATTACTTGAATCAGCTAATTAACTCAAAACCCCTGCAGAGGCTTTTAAATGTTCTCTCAGTCTAGTTCTGGGCTACACAACAAGGGGAAGACAGCTGATTTGACAGTTGTCCAAAAGACGACCATTTACACCTTGCACAAGGAGGGCAAGACACAAAGGGTCATTGCAAAAGAGACTGGCTGTTCACAGAGCTCTGTGTCCAAGCACATTAATAGAGAGGTGAAGAGAAGGAAAACGTGGTACAAAAAAGTGTACAAGGAATAGGGATAACCGCACCCTGGAGAGAAGTGTGAAACAAAACCCGTTTAAAACTGTGGGGGAGATTCACAAGGAGTGGACTGCAGCTGGAGTCAGTGCTTCAAAAACCACTACACACAGACTTATGCAAGATATGGCTTTCAGCTATCGCATTCCTTGTGACAACGCACTCTTAAAAAAGTAAATGACCCCCCCCTCCCACACACACATAAATATGAGATAAAATAGCTCAAAATGCAATATAAAAAAAAATTATAACGTCTCCATAACATTCCATAACATTAGACGTTGTGTATATGAAATGCTGACTGATAAAGAAATGAGTATACACATTTTACAGTACCTTTGTATGCCCTCCTTTACTATTGAATTGGTTTTGTACACAACACAAGACTCAAATATGGTAAAGCAGCTCAATACAGACAATTTACTCAGTTATTTGCAAGATCCTTTATTTATTACAGAAACTCAGTCACCTACTATTACTACACCATCAGTGCATGTTCTCCATTAGGGAGAAGTGACACGTCCATAAAACAGAATGGCATTTGAAGGATTGTGTCGGATGAAGAAAATGAACGGGTGATCTGCAATGAAGGTTTTTGGGGGTGATAAGGGCATGGATGTTAATGTGGCGATGGCACCGGTGGCCGCAGCCGCTTCGGTTCCTTCTTCATTGACTTCAACAAAGGCTTTATGAATGACCTTGGACAGCACCAGGTCATTGCTGGAGGACATGCCTGTTAGATTAACCTTCTGTGGGTCAAACACATCCTCCATCCCCATGCTGATCAGAAGACTCTTCATGTCGTAGGTTTGCTCCGTCTTGAATCTGGGCAGAGAGACTTGAACTTCCTGTTGACACATCATGCTAGGTTTGGTCCACTGCATGAGCTTCTCGTAGGTCAGTGCCTTCTCAAGCTGAAGAATAAGAGAGTCATGGTAATGTTTGTTATTTTAGTGATTCTTAAGTAAGAGTACAGCATCACTGGTGTGATATTTTGCATTTGTATAGTGAGATTGAGCACTTTTGTATTCAGTGGCCATGGCACAAGCATCTGACAGCAGCTTTCCCCTTAAACCCAACCATAACTGTATATTATTGCCAAAATCAGAGGGGAATAATAGTCGGATAACAAGCATGTAGAATTGCATAAACCTAACCGTAAGCCTAAACTTAAAGGTGCAGTATGTAAGTTTGACACCCTGTGGTTGAATTAGGTATTGCACTCCTGGATCAAAACAAACACAAGCGCAGGTTGCCAGATTGAGGACAGGATCGAGTGATTTAAACCGTGTTCTAAATAAAAGCAAAGGCATGCGATAGAGGGAATATTCTCCATATTAAAAGGAGTTTTTGTCCTAACCAACACCTGGAATCGATATTAGAAACGGCTTCTGTTTCTCACAGCTGAACAACAGAAAACTGACAATGATCAGCTCAGGTACACCTCATGTGCTTTATTCAGTGTTAAATGCTAACAATGTGAGTTTGAATGCTGTTTTACATGACATTTATTGCCATATACTGAAAGCAGCAGCAGATAGTTCACCTCAGATCTGGAGAATAAAGTTAAACTGATGAACTTTAGAACTAAATACATATCAGCGATTAATACATATCATCTACATTTAATAATGCTAAAGAGGGTTAACATGTATTAAATAGATTATAAACCTGACCATTTCGTTGGAGTGCAGTGAGTGCACTATTCCGTGTTTCTGAATGGCTATATTTACATTTCTGTCGCGTTTCGTCTGGTGCAAACAGCCAAATTGCTTATCACTGCGTATCTCGACATGAAGTGTGTTGTTAGGAAATGCGGTTACAATGTAGCCCGCTCACCTAATGTTTACGCTTGTAATGTTTATATCATTTGCTAATTAATAACCTCATGTGGAACTCTGAATCTGTGTCTCATTTCAGAGTCTGCTACTGTCCACCGGAGGTCACATACACGAATGCATGCTTTGAAATTGAAATATGGGGTGCTGAAACTGGTGCTGAATTGGCTAAACTGGCATTGATCTGGTAAAAATTACCAAAACAAAGACAGCGTTCTGGCACGTAATGCGCATTTTGAAAGCAGAATATCTGACTTCAGCATTGTTTTTCAGATAAACAAGTTTGTTCTCTGCATGTTTGTGAAATATCTGCAAACATATTTTGTTTTTTATGCTTTAGAAGGGCCAAAAACTTACAGCACCTTTAACATAAATGGTAAACACGTCCCTTAATTCTGATTGGCTGATTGGAATGTTGTTCCAGGATCAAAATAGATGTTACTCCTAATTTGAGTACATGTCCTACTTGGTGAATTCAGGTTGGTGTCTATAGTTCAATTCAATTCAGGTTTATTTGTATAACACTTTTACAATAAGTATTAGGTGACGCAGTGGCGCAGTAGGTAGTGCTATTGCCTCACAGCAAGAAGGTCAATAGTTCGAGCCTCGGCTGGGTCAGTTGGCGTTTCGGTGTGAAGTTTGCATGTTCTCCCTGTGATTGTGTGGGTATCCTCCACAGTCCAAAGACATGCGGTAAGGCTAAATTGTCCATAGTGTATGAGTGTGAATGACTGTGTATGGATGTTTCCCAGAGATGGGTTGCAGCTGGAAGGCCATCCGTTGCGTAAAACATGTGCTGGATAAGTTGGTGGTTCTTTCCACTGTGGCGGATTGGATTAATAAAGGGACAAAGGGACTAAGCTGAAAAGAAAATGAATGAATGAATGAACAATAAGTATTGTTTCAAAGCATCTGCTGTGCAAAACATATGCTGGAATAGTTGGCGGTTCATTCCGTTGTGGTGACCCCTGATAAATAAAGCACTAATTCAAAGGAAAATGAATGAATAAGAAAGAAAGCTTAAGATTTGTCATTCTAACATGATAAAGCACAGTTAACCTGCTCTCCGTATAGTTAAACAGCACACCATATAATCTAAGGCCCCGTTTACACTAATGCGTTTTCGTTTTAAAGCGCATACGTTTTGCTACAGTTACGGCATCCGTCCACACTACGCCGGAGTTTTCGAGCCCCGAAATGGAGTGTTTTGGAAACGCTGGAGAGGACGTTTTCATTCTAAAACGCTGCTGCTCCGTCTCAGTGTGGATGGGGGAAACGAAGACGTCTGAAAATGGAGGCGTGACTGCTGAGATTCGCTACTCGATTGGGGCTTTTGGGTGATTGTGTAACCTTCCCTTATTTGTCAATTCCCTATCACATGACTATAACGCCACCGGAAGTCGGCAGACCAGCCCTGTAAACAACAACATGGACACAGAAATGGGAGCGTTGTTTGCACTATTGTCCGTTTTAGGCGCCGTTGTGCAGTTAAACTCTGCCTTTTTTACTACAGCAGCTGCATATATTCACAAGAGGCAAGCTACTGTTCGAGCACTCGCTAATCACTCGCGTTTCATGTGGCGTAAGCCCTATTTAGAACACCGAGTGAGACATATGCTTCCTGTTTATACTTGAACGTGCATGCCCAGATTGCGCTAATGGTCACGTGATATACGTTTCTGGTGGAGTAGTGATATGTTCAGAAACGCTGGGTGAAACGCTAGTGTGGACGCGGATCGTTCAACCCTGTTCCTGGAGATCTGCCTTCCTACAGAGTTCAGTTAGAATCCTGATCAAACACACATGAACCAATTAATTAGGACCTGAACAGCACTTGATAATTACAGGCAGGTGTGTTTGATATGGGTTGCTACTAAAATCTGCAGGATGGTAGATCTCCAGGAACAGGGTTGAGCACCCCTGATCTAAGCAGTCTCACCTTTTGAAGGCCAGTGGTTGCATCTTCAATCTGATCAGGAAGGATGATCAACATACTGAGATTCTTCCCCTCATACGGCAGCTCCAGAACCTGACTGTTCATCTCTGGGATCAAAGCCAGTGGAAATCGAGCTTTCTGATGCATCATCTTCACTGGTTTAGTTTGATTCTGCAAAGCAAAAACAGAAACCTCAGCTATTTAGCAATGAGTATAACCCCTTCTATTAAATTTTATACAAGATCCTGAAATCTCACCTTGTTCAGCTTAAACTGTCCATCTCTGGTGGCCTCCTTTGTGAATTTCTTCTCCCAGTTCCCCTTGAAGTAAATGGCATTGACCAAAACCAGTCTCGTCATTGCATCAATGGATCCTGACGGCAGCAAATCCTTGATCTTCTCTACAACACAAATGGACATTTTCCAATTTTAGCATTGGTTTGAACTGGTCAAACTGGAAAATTCCCTGAAAAGCACGATTTACAATGACATTTATTTATAAAAAGTTCATTCATGTTTAACCCTGTGTGTTTTTCTCCACCCATTTGTTGATGTTGACCCGTGAAGCTTCTGATTGATTTCTGAAGTCCACCTTCTCCAGTCCCGCTGCATAGTACGTTTTTGCATCACAGAGGAATTTCTGTAGCATTGCAAATTGAATGAGGTGCCAAGGAATTTTTCATTGTCGCTTACAGACGTGTTTGATCCTATCAGTACTCGCTTTGAGTCTTACCTCAACAAACTGGTAGGTTTGCTCTCCGTAGAGGCGGTTGGCGAGACTCAGCACATACGGGGCTCCTGCTTTGTTCAGTTCACTCATAAACTTGTTGAAGCTTGAGTGAATTTGCTCCTCAGTTTTTGGTCCAGGCACCGGCTGAGCAGGACCTTTCTGTTTACATCAAGTATATCACATTATATCACATTAATCAGGACATGCTGCAGTGTTTTACAACCACAGAGTCGTGATGTGAACGTTTGCTACTAAACCTTGAGGTCTGCAGGTAACTCAAACTTCTGTGGTTGTTGCAGCGCTTGTGGCTCATGTTGACTCTTGACTCCACATGTTATCTGGGGCTTCTGAGTTGTTTGTGCAGGAGTTGGTGTCGCTCCGCCAGGTTTGGGAGGATTGTTGAAGCCCAGGACCTACACAGCATTACATTCATTCATTTAGCAGATGCGTCAATCCAAAGTTAACACTGAGGAACATTATTAACAAGCATTATTATAGCAGTAAACAGAACATCTGACGTGAATGCACTGCTCAGTTAGTTTACATGCTGAAAAACAAAGATGTAACACGCATAAGCACACGCTCACCTTAAACATCTGATCTGCGGTGTTTCCTTTGGCACCGAGCGACACCATGGCCAGAGCCGAGGAGATGCTGACAGGAGAATAAAACACATTTCCTGATGTGTTTCCTCCGCTGATCTTCTTGAACAGGTTGAGGGAAAACTGTGTGTTTGCTGCAGACAGAGACTCCATTTTCACAAGCTGCACAAGAGATGGGAGTTTGTACAATGGCAATTGTTTAAATGTATCATCATCTTAGTTTGTTAATATTAAATTAGTTTTAATCTTCTATAAGATACAATCTAAATATACATGCAACAAATAAAGAAACACTACCTACAACTCAGCAGAAATGATGAAGTTTTTCCTGAATGTCCGAGACGAGTGAATCGACCGGTATGGGTGTTTTTCTTATAAATGTTGCCTCACCCTTTAAGTCCGGCCTTCCTTTAAAAGCAGTTGTAAAACTCCCACGTAATTGTTACATTTTTTTTCTTCAATAAATTATGCACTTGTCTTTTAGTAACTGAGTCACTAATTCTTCTTTTCACAAGTATGTGCGTAGCTGAAGAAAGATAAGCTATAATTATATTCATCATAATTAGTCATTCTGAATCATGCCATGTGAAAATCCTAATATTAATTAGCTGATGATAGCTGGAAGGAGTTGTCACTGCGAGATGAGAAGTACAATGCAAGTGTTGCTTTTTTAAAGTACTTTTATGCTATTATTAAGCTTGATGTGCTTTGCTTTGAGGGTGTATCAGATATTTGGTAACTTGTACATCATACTCAGAATCAGTTTTATTGCCAAGTGTGCTTCACACACAAGGAATTTGCTTTGGCTACAGAAGCTTCCAGTGTACATAAAGTGACAAGTGACAACACAGAATAAATATGAAAAAAAAAAGACGAAAGACAGAAGTATTGCATCGTATATTGTTTTAATGTGCTGTGTACAAGTGCGTATGAGAAAGTATTGCACGTTTAATGCACAATAGGAGAATATTTAACTGTTCATGAGGTAGATGGCCTGAGGAAAGAAACTTTTCCTGTGTCTGGCTGTTTTTGTGCTCGGTGCTCTGTAGTGCCGACCAAACGGTAACAGTTCAAACAGGAAGTGTGCTGGGTGCGAGGCGTCCAGGGTAATTTTTTGAGCCCTTTTACTCACTGTGGAAAAGTACAGTTATAGAAGTGTAGGAAGGGTAGTGCCAGTGATTCGTTCAGCAGTCCGGACTATTCGCTCAAGTCTACGGGGGTCAGATTTGGCTGCTGAGCCGAACCAGACGGTGATTGAAGTGTGTAGCTGAGCTAAAAAGAATAAAATATACAGCTGTTACGTATTAGTGAACTTCATCAAAACTTTATATTTTTTTTCAATTACTTTTGTTTTATATTTTCTTTTCGTAATCATAATGTGTATATAGTTTTGGGATAGACAGGTTTTTATGCGGAACTATGTTGGCGAATGTTGTTTTATGGAGAGCACATATTAGTGACGCACACAGTAACTCGTGCGGTGTTTGGGCAGCCATCTTCAGTGTTGAGTCTGCCACCGACGGAGTTAAATGCATGCTCTCTCGCTCTGCTAACGTGAGCCTGGTAAGCATTTTCAAGCGTATTTAATGAGTTCACTGTGGTAATTCATGTGACCGTGAATGTATAAATGTGATATAAAGCTATGATGTACTGAAAATGAATGTTAATAATCACATTTTGAGTGCTTAAAGTGACTTTCCTTTCTAATTGGCAGAGTGGAAAAAAAGATAGGCACGTGTTCCAGTATATTAATGATGCTCTGTGATTTTGCAGGTATGTTTACAGTTTAAAGTAATGTTTGAAATCTGTGATTTATATGAGTTTCAGTAAAATGAGGTCTGTTTGCAAAGCAATGTATTTTTGCGTATATTGATGCTTTTTATTTTATATTGTAAGCTAAATATTTGTTTGTGGATCATTTCTGATGTTTGACTGCTAATTTTTGTGTCGTCTATTAATTGGTATTTATTTTCTTTTACTTTTTTGTTTTTTTGTCAATTTGTTTGTTATTATAAATGCATCTTCAGTGTTGAGTCTGCCGCCGACGGAGTGAGATGCATGCTCTCTCGCTCTGCTAACGTGAGCCTGAGTGGGGAAAAAAGAGAAGTGTTTCAGCATATTAATTGTGCTCTGTGTTTTTGCAGAATAACCAAACTTGAGACCTCCAATATCACTGTCGTCTTATTGAAAACCACACAACCAGAGTAAAACTGCTATAAGTGCAGAGGATGGATTGGATGACAGCTGAGTAGAACTGCACGAGCAGCTCCTGTGGCAGGTTGAACTTCCTCAGCTGACGGAGGCAGTACAGTCTCTGCTGGGCTTTCTTCACAATAGAGTCTATGTGAGTGTCCCACTTCAGATCCTGAGAGATGGTGGTGCCAAGGAACCTGAATGACTCACATGATGGTGAGTGGGGGAGTGCAGGGGGGTTTCTCCTATAGGCCACTATCATCTCTACCACTATTATCAGCGTGCTGAGCTCCAGGTTGTTGTATCTGCACCATAAAGCCAGCCGCTCCACCTCCTGTCTGTATGCAGACTCGTCACCGTTCCAGATTAGGCCGATATGTAGAATTTAGATGTATGTATGTCAGGGGTGTCTAAACACGGTCCTGGAGGGCAGGTGTCCTAAAAAGTTTAGTTCCAACCCCGATCAGACTCACCTGGGATAGCTAATTAAGCTCTTAAGCTACGGTCACACTGGACTTTCCTCCTCATAGACTTTCATACGCACACAAATGCGTCCGACCAAAAACGCAAGCTTGTGCGACCAATCTTACAGTTTGCTGCATTGGAAAGTTCAAGCCGGTGAACTCTAACCTGCAAAATCGCATTACGTGGCTGCGTAAAGCCAATCGAAGATCAAAACATGACCTCTCTGTACAGAAAGTTAAAATATGGAGCATCTCCCTCTCCCCCCCTGATCTTCAGATCAGTGAGGATAATGTGCGTCAGGTCTTCAGTAAGCAGAAGAGAAGGAAAGCGCCAGGCCCAGACGGTGTCTCACCAGCCTGTCTGAGAACCTGTGCTGACCAGCTGGCCCCCATCTTCTCGCAGATCTTCAACAGATCATTGGAACAGCGCATAGTTCCATCCTGCTTCAAACGCTCCACCATCATCCCAATCCAGAAGAAACAAAAGATCACCGGACTCAACGACTACAGACCTGTCGCCTTAACATCTGTGGTCATGAAGTCATTTGAAAGACTGGTTCTAGCATATCTGAAAGACATCACTGGACCTCTGCTGGACCCCCTGCAGTTTGCCTACAGAGCAAACCGGTCTGTGGATGATGCAGTCAACATGGGACTGCATTATACCCTACAACATCTGGACAAACCAGGGAATTATGCAAGGATTCTGTTTGTGGACTTCAGTTCTGCCTTTAACACCATCATCCCATCACTGCTCGAGCACAAACTGATCCAGCTCTCTGTTCCTAGCTCTGTCTGTCAGTGGATCACCAGCTTTCTGACAGATAGACAACAGCTAGTCAGAATGGGCAAAATCATGTCTGACAGCCGCACCATCAGTACTGGTGCCCCCCAAGGATGTGTTCTCTCCCCACTGCTCTTCTCCCTGTACACCAACGACTGCACCGCAAAAGACCCCTCCGTCAAGCTCCTGAAGTTTGCGGATGACACTACTGTTATCGGCCTCATCCGGAACGGTGACGAGTCTGCATACAGACAGGAGGTGGAGCGGCTAGCTTTATGGTGCAGTTACAACAATCTGGAGCTGAACACGCTCAAAACAGTGGAGATGATAGTGGACTTCAGGAGAAACCCCCCTGCTCTCCCCCCGCTCACCATCATGAACAGCACTGTGGCTGCAGTGGAGTCATTCAGGTTCCTGGGCACCACCATCTCTCAGGATCTGAAGTGGGACACTCACATAGACTCTATTGTGAAGAAAGCCCAGCAGAGACTGTACTTCCTCCGTCAGCTGAGGAAGTTCAACCTGCCACAGGAGCTGCTCGTGCAGTTCTACTCAGCTGTCATCCAGTCCATCCTCTGCACTTCAATCACCGTCTGGTTCGCCTCAGCAGCCAAATCTGACCTCCGTAGACTCCAGCGAATAGTCCGGACTGCTGAACGAATCACTGGCACTACCCTTCCTACACTTCAAGAACTGTACTCTTCCACAGTGAGTAAAAGGGCTCGCAAAATCACCCTGGACGCCTCGCACCCAGCACACTTCCTGTTTGAACTGTTACCGTCTGGCCGGCGCTACAGAACACTGAGCACAAAAACTGCCAGACACAGGAAAAGTTTCTTTCCTCAGGCCATCTACCTCATGAACAGTTAATATTTCTCCTATTGTGCAGTAAATGTGCAATACTTTCTCACACGCACTTGTACACAGCACCTAATAATAATATACAATGCAATACTTTTCCTTACGCATTTGTACACAGCACCTTATAACAACATATAATGCAATACTTACTCTTTTGCACGCAGCACCTTATAACCTGTATATTTATAACAAATCTGTACATACATTTCAACATCCAGATCGTTGGACTGCATCTCTGTTAATGTCTATTGTCTTTTATAATATTTATTCTGTGTTGTCACTATGTCACTTTATGTACACTGGAAGCTTCTGTAGCCAAAGCAAATTCCTTGTGTGTGTGAAGCACACTTGGCAATAAAACTGATTCTGATTCTGATTCTGATTCTGAATCGCACGCTTTATTAAATGTCTAATCATCTTGTTTAATCTCGCCCCTCATACAACGTCAAGTGTGACCGTGGCATTACTAGGCTTTTTAGAAAAATCCATGCAGGTGTGTTGAGGCAAGTTGGAGCTAACATCTCCAGGACCAAGTTTGGACACCCCTGATGTATGCAACCCAGGCTCATTCTAAAAACCTACCAATATATACCTAGCGCCAAATACGTCCCAGGAGGAACGTTTGTTTTTTGCAGTTTTTGTGAATTCACCAGAGGCCAGTGTGTACGCTTTTTGAAATCTCAAATTTCTCTCGCGAGTGCCATTCGCGCCTGCAGTTCTCGCTTAAATTCACCAGAGGCCTCTGTCGACTAACTGACCCACCCACCCTCCTCCTTCCCTAAACCCAACCAATAGTGTTTTCAAAAGCACCGATTGACCCGCCCACCCCTTCCCTAAACCCAACCAGTAGTGTTTTCAAAAGCACCGATTGACCCACCCACTTCCCTAAACCCAACCAATAGTGTTTTCAAAAGCACCGATTGACCCGCCCACACCCTTCCCTAAACCCAACCAGTAGTGTTTTCAAAAGCACCGATTGATCCGCCCACTTCCCTAAACCCAACCGATAGTGTTTTCTAAAGCACCGATTGAATGTGTCTTTGTTGGATATATGTTGTCCGTATGTCATTCAGAAATCAGTGCTATTAGCGACACCGGTGACCATTCAGTGAACTGCATTTAATCTTAATGTGCAAAAATCCCCAACTTATCAAGCATATGTTTTACACAGCGGATGCCCTTCCACCTGCAACCAATCACTGGGAAATATCCATATGCACTCATTCTTACACATACACTATGGACATTTTAGCGTACTCAATTCACCCATACCCTGTCTTTGGACTTGTGGGGGAAACCAGAGCACCCGGAGGAAACCCACACCAACATGGGGATAACATGCAAACTCCACACAGAAATGCCAACTGAACAAGCTGAGGCTCGAACCAGCGGCCTTCTTGCTGTGAGGCGATTGTGCTACTCACTGTGCCACTGTGACGCCCTTATGTTTTATAGGTTGTTGAGGTGGATGTTTTTGCGGATGAAAGTGAAGAGCGTTGGGGAGTCGCGGAAGAAAGTGAAGAGCAGAAAGGGGGTGGGTGTGAGGAGGGGAATCAGTAAAATGAGGTGACGGATCCGGATCTAGTTTGTTCCGGCACAATTTAAGCCCTGGTCTTAATGCAGACTTAAAGGCTTCAAGATTCATTGCATGTAGATTTATTTGTTTTGGGAAACTTAATTGTTTTCAGTGGTGTAAAGTAACTAATTACAAATACTCAGACTACTGTAATCGAGTAGTTTTTCTCAGGAATTGTACTTTACTGAGTAGTTTTCCCTTGAGTACATGTTTAGTGCAGTATCGGTACTTTTACTCCACTACTGTCCTTCATTCTGCAGTCACTACTTTATTATTTCTTGTCTATGGTCATTTTCTAAAGTAGAAAGATCAGTCCTGTGATTCCTGTCCAATTAAATCACACATAGAAAGTAAATCACATCATACTGAACAACCTCAAGACATGGGCGCTTTATAAATGCAGCAAACCTTTCGGAAACATTAAAAATGTCCAAGAAGATGTCCAAAATCTGCACACGCAATGATCCAGAGACTGTTTATAGACTGCATGTCACTGAAAATGATGGATGTCGACTGTATGAGGACTGAAATCACCAAACAGCCTTAAACAATCACTAAATGGAACGAATGAAGAATGGAAGGAAGGACCAAATGAAAGGAAGGACCAAACAAGGAATGGAAGGAAGGATCGAAGAACCAAATAAATGAAGGAAGGATTCAAGGAAGGACTGAGCAAACTAAGGAAAGAAAGGAGGAACGAATAAACAAAGGACCTAATGAAGGAGGGAACAAAAATATGGAAGAAAGAATGAGCGGACACATGAAGAGTGGAAAGAAGGAAGGACCAAATGAATAAAGGAAGAATTTAAGGAAGGACTGAACAAACTAAGGAAGGAAGGAAGGAAGGAACAAATGAATGAGCAAAAGGACCTAATGTAGGAAGGAACAAATATATGAACGAATACGAACGAATGAGAGAACGAAGGAAGGAGGGAACAAACGAATGAATGAAGGAAGGAGAGAACAAACAAATAATTGAAGGAAGGTTGGAAGGAACGAATGAAAATAGGAAGATCCCTAAATACACCACATGTTGTTTGTGCAGGGATGTGTAAACGTAACATTCTGTAAACGCATCAACTTGTCTACAGTGTAACACTCACTACTCTTGAGTACTTCTGGGAGATCTACTTTTTACTCATACTTTGAGTAATATTTACTACAGATACTTTTACTCTACTTGCACTACATTTTTGGGCAAGTAATGGTACTTTTACTTGAGTATGATTTTTCAGTACTCTTTCCACCACTGATTGTTTTATGTTCAATCTACCTAAATTTGTTACATTTGTTACGTTAATCGATTTGTGTTGAGACAACATGAATAAATTATGTAGATTCCTGCATTTTTTTTAAAGTGCACATGCATTATCCCTGAAATGCTTTGCTAAACCAAACACCAATTTTAATTGGTTACAGCTCAAATATATAACCCTCAATTTTTGTGGCTGAGTTCACCTTTTAGCATACGATATCTTTAGCAAACGATATCCCATTAAAACTGCATTGGACAAAAACGTACAAATGGGGATTTTTAAGATGCAGGGATTGTTAAAAGTAAAACATTTCCATTTTTTAAAATACATTGTTGTCACGTAGGCCCCTTTGGATAAAATCATCTGCTAAATGCATAGATTTACTTATACACTCAAAAAAAGTCTCAATGGATGAACTCAATTTAATTGAGGGCAGGATTTCCATCCAATAAATTTGTTTAACTAAAAAAAAATCATTTATTCAATTAAATGCTATTGAGTTGGTCCAACATGATTTTATTAACATAAAAGTTTAAATACATTTGTATTTGAATCAACATAAACTCAAAGGTCTGATATCCTGTATGTCTGCTGTGTGCTGTACATTTCAAAGTCTCTTAGCTATCCTAAATCAAATAAAAGAGCCATTTTTGAGCATATTTCATGAGTTACAAATTCAGTTGTTTGAGACTAATCTCAGAACTCATTTTATGACAGTTTTTGCTCGCTGAGCAAAGCAACAAACTGCATATTTGCTAATTAAGCAGCCAACACCCAAAGCATGGGTGCTTCTGCAAGGCGGTAATCTCAAAACTTAAAGCATTACATGAAACTCTTCTAAATCTTCAAACTAAAGTGAAGAATAAACTCTTAACAAGTCTTTCTTTTAACTCTAAACACCTATACTTTTTTGTCAACATTTCCCTCTCTTAATTCAATCCCATGCAAAGCATGCTGGGAACTACAAATCTCTTAACAAGGTAGTTTGACCAACACATACCCTTCATGTTGTCCCAACACAAAATGCTTAGGTTAACTTAATAATTTACAAATTTAAGTGGACTGAACATACAGAAAACAAAGTAGCCAAAGAAATTAAAAGCATTGTGTTGTTTCAGCTCATTTTAAACAGGTAGTTTGAACAAGCAGCAATAATTTTTTTCAGTGTACTCATATGCATACAGACAATTTCACTTAAGCTTAATTTATCCTTTGACCCTTGCCACAGTTTTCTGCTCATATGTATGAGGTTTGTTCACCAGAAACTCTATAATGAGGTCTGTGATTTACATGCAAGCAGACAATTTCACTCGGTCATTTACTAAAGATTTTATTTAACAGAGATGAGCAGGCACTTATATTTATCATTCCATGATTATCATTTTCAAGGAGAACAGAAGCGTCCATAAAACAGAATGGCATTGGTGGGATTGTGTCGGATGAAGAAAAGGAACGGATGATCTGCATTAAATATCTGAGCTAAAGTACGTATTGAAACAACCGCGCCGGTGGCCGCAGCCGCTTCGGTTCCTTCTTCATTGACTTCAACAAAGGCTTTATGAATGACCTTGGACAGCACCAGGTCATTGCTGGAGGACATGCCTGTTAGATTAACCTTCTGCGGGTCAAACACATCCTCCATCCCCATGCTGACCAGAAGACTCTTCATGTCGTAGGTTTGCTCAGTCTTGAATTTGGGCAGAGAGACTTGAACCTCTTGTTGACGCATCACTTTGGTCCACTGCATGAGCTTCTCGTAAGTCAATGCCTTCTCAAGCTGGAGGATAAGAGAGTCATGTTAAAAATGGTACAGCTGTTATTTAAAACCTTTTGTGACCAATATGAATTCAAAAAGCTTGGCATATACTTGTCATTGCCAAATAATGAAGTTATTAACACTAATGGTTTCATGAAGAACCTTTAACATTTGCATTAAATTCCAAGCTTTTTTTGTCATTGGAAGGTTCCATTAGATTTTTTTTGTATTATTTTGCTGCATAAAATCTATGGAGTGTTATTACCTTCTGAAGGCCAGTGGTTGTGTCTTCAATCTCATCAGGGAGGATGATCAACATACTGAGATTCTTCCCCACATACGGCAGCTCCAAAATCTGGCTGTTTATCTCTGGGATGACGACAAATGGAAATTGAGCTTTCTGGTGCATCATCTTCACTGGTTTAGATTGATTCTGCAAAGCATAAGTTACATTTTATTGCCCTCAATTCTCATTTTTAGATATAAATTCAACAAGAGCCAGAAATCTCACCTTGTTCAGCTTAAACTGTCCATCTCTGGTGGCTTCCTTTGGGAATTTCTTCTCCCAGTTCCCCTTGAAGTAGATGGCGTTGACCAAAACCAGTCTCGTCATTGCATCAATGGCTCCTGACGGCAGCAAATCCTTGATCTTCTCTACATCACAAATATATATTTTCCACTTTCAGCATTGGTTTTTATACTGTGTGTTGTATCACTATTAATCTCAACTGCAAGTAATGCAAAAAGCATGAATGAGCTTTTATCTTTAAATAGTTGATGCTGTTTTATCACCCTGTGTGTTTTTCTCCACCCATTTGTTGATGTTGACCCGTGAAGCTTCTGATTTATTTCTGAAGTCCACCTTCTCCAGTCCCGCTGCATAGTATTTTTTTGCATCGTTGAGATATTTCTGTAACATTGAAAATTAAATGAGGTGCCATTCAATATTATACACTTAGCTGGTGATTAATTATAAAGCTAGTTTGGCATGCTGTCCCAGGAGAGAGCCCTGAGCTCATAAGATCCTCGAGCCTGGGGCTCCCTCCCGTTTGCAAGGCGAGGAGAGTTTGAGCTCAGGTAGATCTGGAGAACTCCCCTGCTGTAGTAGCTAATGAACAGATAGTGAGTCCTCTTAGGAGATAACTACTTACTAGGAGCATGACTATGGTGCCGATTTGGATTAGTCAATTACCTTAAGCTGCATGTTTTTGGACGGTGGGAGGAAACCGGGGGACCCCGGGAAACCCATGTGAGCATGGGGAGAACGTGTAATCTCCACACAGAAACATCAGCTGGCTTGGTAAGGACTAGAACCAGTGACGTTCTTGCTGTGAGGCAATAGTGCTAACCACTGGGTCACCGTGCAACCAATCTAGAAAAGGAGGAGGAGTAGGGGTGGAAGGGGGGGATTCTTCAAAATGAAGACGGCTGTGATATGGAGCTTAGGGTATTTATAGTAGCTTAGGAATCGTCTGATTGGTGAATCATTGAATAATGTGGGACCAGCTGTGATCAATCGTAAGCACGTGATCCTCTCGAAATTAGTTTATAAATAAACTTCACTTAAAAGCTGGATTGTAGTTTAATAACATTTCAAGAGTTCCCACTTTGATATGCTTGGCATGATTAGCAGGTTTGGCACGCTGTCCCGGGAGAGAACCCTGAGCTCAGATATTTGAGCCCAAGGCTCCCGCCCAGTCAATAAGCATATACAGGGATCTGAGATCAGAGAGCTCGTCTTAGAAAAGGGAGGAAAAGGAGGAGATGGGGTGGAAGGGGGGATTCTTCCAAAACAAAGAGCAGTAGGGAAAAAAACTATACATTTATTATAAGCTTGGATCACTCTGATTGGATCATTACTGATTACAGATGAGCAGCCAGTCATGCTCAATCATATCACGTGCTCCTCTCGAAATTATAATTGTTTCCTTTGAGTCTTACCTCAACAAACTGGTAGGTTTGCTCTCCGTAGAGGCGGTTGGCGAGACTCAGCACATACGGGGCTCCTGCTTTGTTCAGTTCACTCATAAACTTGTTGAAGCTTGAGTGAATTTGCTCCTCAGATTTTTGTCCAGGCACCGGCTGAGCAGGACCTTTCTGTTTACATCAAGTATATCACATTATATCACATTAATCAGGACATGCTGCAGTGTTTTACAACCACAGAGTCGTGATGTGAACGTTTGCTACTAAACCTTGAGGTCTGCAGGTAACTCAAACTTCTGTGGTTGTTGCAGCGCTTGTGGCTCATGTTGACTCTTGACTCCACATGTTATCTGGGGCTTCTGGGTTGTTTGTGCAGGAGTTGGTGTCGCTCCGCCAGGTTTGGGAGGATTGTTGAAGCCCAGGACCTACACAGCATTACATTCATTCATTTAGCAGATGCATTTATCCAAAGTTAACACTGAGGAACATTATTAACAAGCATTATTATAGCAGTAAACAGAACATCTGACGTGAATGCACTGCTCAGTTAGTTTACATGCTGAAAAACAAAGATGTAACACGCATAAGCACACGCTCACCTTAAACATCTGATCTGCGGTGTTTCCTTTGGCACCGAGCGACACCATGGCCAGAGCCGAGGAGATGCTGACAGGAGAATAAAACACATTTCCTGATGCGTTTCCTCCGCTGATCTTCTTGAACAGGTTGAGGGAAAACTGTGTGTTTGCTGCAGACAGAGACTCCATTTTCACAAGCTGCACAAGAAACAGGAGTTTAAATAATGGTAGCATCTCATTTATCATCGCATTACTCTCGGTCTGAATAACATGCAGAAAAATACCTCTAACGAAAATCGAGTTGAGCCAGAATAATCAGCAGAAGCTTCCCAGTGTGTCTGGGGTTGAATGAACTCTCTGGTATGACTGTTGTTCTTATAAATGACGCCTCACCCTAAACCACCCAGTCTTAAATCCAAATCCAGCCCCTGTGAGACTATAAATCATGTAATTAAATGTAGTTTCTGTTACTGATGTATTTGTTATGGAAAGCTAACAAAACCGATATATTAAGTGATGTCATTTACCCTTTGCTAATGCTGACTGCGATATATATAGGAGTTTTATTGGTTATTTGCATGGATGGCATTAAAAATAGACTTGTGTTTAATGCCGTTTGCATAATGTGACAATAAAATCACAGTGTGAATCAATGCACACAAATAAGCATTCTTCACACAAGGAATACCCTAGTAGCAAAGAATTCTGGCCCAGATTTGGCATGAATCTGGCAGAGCAGGCATTCATCCGGCACTGGCATACGGCATGTGGGCCAAACATGGCCCTGGTTTGGCAGAGGTGGCACCGTCTTTAAGTCGGCACACAATACTTGGGCCAGATGTAAAATGTAGTATTCGGGCCAGATGTTATTAACTGATATGTGGGCCATGTAAGTTTGGCCAGTTTGACCCACATTTAAAATATATATTTTTTATTTTCAAGAAAAGAAAAAATAAATTTTACCAATCAGGTCACTTTGAGAAAAAGCACGGCCATGGCACGCCTAAAGTGCAATGATTCATGGATTTATCAATTTCCTTGCTGTAGTAACACACCAACATATCTGGCCCAGTTCAGGCCCAATTATGGGTGATTAACTTGGCTAAGTCTTGGCCCAGATATGGTCCATGTTTGGCCCTTGTCTGGAAGCTAGACTTGGTCCAGTCATGTACCGTAATTCACTGCGGCGTGTGGGCCAAGCAAAAGCTGATTGTGTGGGCCAGAGCTGGGCCAGAGATATTTTGCTATGTGGGTATGTAAGTGGATCTCAGTTATCACTGACAATTATTACTCTTAAAATGTTGGTGAAACAAAAAAATCTGTAAATATCATGTAAAAAGTTGCTTAAGGGTGCTTTCACTCTAGCACTTTTGGTCCGCACCCGGATTCGTTTGATGTCAGAGTACGGTACGTTTAGCTAGTGTGAACACGTCTTCTGAACTCGGGTGCGCAACCGTGAACCGTACCCGAGTCCGCCTGAAAGAGGTGGTCTGGGGTACGGTTCGCGAACTCTGGTCCGGTACACTTTTGGTATGGATGCAATCGTACCAAATAACAGAAGTGAACCGCAGTTGATGACGCAATTCGGTCGCAATAGCGTGAAATTTCCAAGACATTTCACCTACCTTGTTGACAAGCGCAATTGACCCAGTGCAAACACAGTTATGATGTCTGATTGTCTCCTCCAAAAACGGCTTCTGCGAACATCGCGTGATGTTCTGAGCTATTTTAATAATTTTGCTGCAGATAAACGCAAGTGGCTTTCTGTAGTTTGGTTTTGGTAACTGTGACGAGGGGGCGTAGCCTGAGAGCCGTGGAAACAAAGCGAGGCCCGCCACAGATGAGAAACACCTGTGGCGCACAGCTGTCTCGAGTCCCACAGAAGGAGCTCTGGACTATAAGAGGAGGAACGAAGGCAGAGGGGGACGATAGAGGACCAGGCCCAGACATATTATTTTACTTTTGCTTTCAGTTTGACGGCAGTCTCCGTGAGGGGCTGCAGTCCGTTTGTTTTATTTGCTTATTAAAATTATTTAAAACTCTGTCGGTTCTCCGCCTCCTTCTTCGCGGCGGCCAGGTGGTCGCAAATTTACTACAGTGGTGCCGAAATCCGGGAGAAGGAGGGACACGTTGTCCAGTTGCCCTCGTCGCTGAGAGGGGTGGCGAGTTTTCGGGAGTTAACCTGAGATGGGAAGAAACCTGTTCGTCTGCCCAAAGTGCCGGGGCGGCCTGAGGCTGGCAAGGAAAGGATCTGCCTGCTGGCGGCTCCCAGCATGGGGAGGAACAGGGGATGTGGGGCTCCCCACCAGAAGGGAAAGAGCTGAAGGGAGCCATCCCAGAGAGCCCGGGGGGAGTCGCCGCGATCTGCCATGATGCCAAAGCCTGCGTCCTCCACCGAAGCAGGAGCGGAGCAGGAGTCCAGAAATGCCACCAGTCAGCCAGGAGAAACGCCGCCGGACACCAGAAGACAGACGGGTGGATAGATTGCTCCACAGGGCTCCCTTTATTAATCCGGGGTCGCCACAGTGGAATGAACCGCCAACTTATCCAGCATGTGTTTTATGCAGCGGATGCCCTTCCAGCTGCAACCCATCTCTGGGAAACATACCGCATGTCTTTGGACTGTGGGGGAAACTGGAGCACCCGGAGGAAACCCACGCCAACATGGGGAGAACATGCAAACTCCACACAGAAATGCCAACTGACCCAGCCGAGGCTCGAACCAGCGACCTTCTTGCTGTGAGGCGACAGCACTACCTACTGTGCCACTGTTACTGCTAATTAATATATATATTTTTTTCCTCTACTTGCAATACACTTTTTACACACACATACACTTATTTTACAACACGCTTTAAATGTCAATTTGCACATAACAGCTGCACATATAATGTTGTATATAGTAATACACCTGTACATACACTTGTCCATTTGTATATTTGCATTTAACACTCACTTCTATTTTTTGAATATATTTATGATCTGTTTTTTGTCCTGTCTCTGTAATTCTGTTCACTGTAGAAGCTCTGTCACCAAAACAAATTCATCGTATGTGTGAACATACCTGGCAATAAAGCTCTTTGTGATTCTGATATATATATAATTTTTTTTTATTACATATATAGCATTAATAATTACATCCGGAATTGTTTTACATAGAATTTTTTTTGACAAGGATAAAACTAAATCTGCAAATATAGGCCATTTTAAAGCTAATTTAATTTGTTTTATCTTGTTTTTGGGACAGTTAAACAATTGTTATAAATAAAAGCAACCCCTGGAAATAGCTAAAACCTTGAATTGAGGAAGGATAAATTATATAATCATAATTATGTGTACAATTATATTTAAAAAAATCCCTAATAAACCAAACCACACACACACACACACATACACAAATAAATAAATAAAAATAACAATAATAATAAATAAAGATGACTAATTAATATTTTAAACTGCTTTTAACCTTCTACTAACCCAGGTCTGTTAATGTAATGATTGTAATGTGTAGATTGTATCATAGCAGGGCATGTTATATAAACGTACAGTATGTTATGGTATATAAACAAATGACCGGTTTGTAAACATTCAGGATGTGCGCGCATCTAGGTTGCAGAAAAATATCCAAGGCTTTTGTTCTGAAGACACATATGAAAAATACTATAGTAGCTTACAGTAAATACTATATTGCTGTTGAACCATACAGTACAGTACGTGAATTATTCTGCTTTGGAAATATGGTAACACAACTACACTAATATGAACAAATTACAACTACATTATTAAAATAAATTCACAACTATATTATGCTACATTACACCACCGTATACTGTTGTAAAGTATATTACAGTATTTATTACCATTTATCGGTTCACAATAGTTAATAATACAGTATACGCTGGAGATATTATTACGAGTTATATTATATACGAGTATATTATTATGAGTTGTAAATACTGTAATACATTGAATAATGTGTAATGTACTCATTCATTCATTTTCTTTTCGGCTTAGTCCCTTTTTTAATCCGGGGTCGCCACAGCGGAATGAACCGCCAACTTATCCAGCATTTCTTTTACGCAGCGGATGCCCTTCCAGCTGCAACCCATCTCTGGGAAATACACTTCATTAGTTTGGTTTAAAAACACTATAGTATAGACCAGTGGTTCTCAACTGGTTTGGCCATGGGACCAACATTTTTACATGGTTATCAAGCCGCGACCCAAATTTTTAGGAATTATAATATAATTTTAGGAATTAATTAATTAAATAATTCAATTTAGGAATTAATTTGTATTTATTTGTTAACATACACAAGTAATGACAGATAAATCACTAAGACTTACAAATAAACAATATTTTATTGCTGCCACTTAACAAAATGTATCAAATTATAGAAATATTACAAAGTAAAAACGACAAATACTGTAAACAGCGGTTAGGGTAAGGAAAGGTTGTTACCACGAACTAAACTAAGCTGCTATCGCGTGTGCATTTCAAAATAAAAGTCCGGTCTGAGCAAAATAAATAAAAAAAACTAATGTTTTTTTTGACCACACACTCCGCGACCCACTAAAAATGATCCCACCAGTTGAGAAACCCTGGTATAGACTATAAGTGACTAGAACTGTGAGGAATCCAGCCTACTTGTGGAAAGGTAAAATAAATCAAACCAAATAAATAGCAAAGTCATCTTGGGTGTTTCTCTATAAGGTCATGTATAGTTCAGCAAACATGTTGTCATCTCTACAATTTGAGGCGAGTGCTTTGATTTGAAGCCAAAGAATTCCGATTTTGTAAGGTTTCAGGTTTTGCCACGGCTTTTAGCTGCTGATTTATTGTTGGTCTTCATTATTTGTGGCTCCCTTCACTAAATAGTAGACTTATAAGGAGTCACATATGCATCATCATTCAGAAATGATAATCTAGATCAGGCTCCAACAGGCAAAATGTGATATAATGGCTGTCAAATGTAGTTCTTTTGAAATATGTGGAGCTTTAAACCGCTCGGCCTACTATTCTTGCTCAATCAGTGAGAGGTTTTGATTCCCACACTGTGTACACTCGGATCGGCCCTTGGGTTTGTAAAGCCCCACCTGTGAACTATAGTGAAATGGCATTAGTTTGCACACACCCTGGTCAGAAAACATAATGACGACATTGTATGTTTGAGGATTGTTCACAGTTAGTTTTCTCATGATGTCACGCTCTTAAAGATACGCCCCTGTAGAGTTATTTTTCCAGGGTTGTACTACATTTTGGATAGGAAATTAAAACACTAAATTCAGCATTATTAAATATTATTACATGGCTGTCGAGAAGGGTGAAGCTGCAGGCCCGAAGACCCAACTACACGCTCAGACCTGCACATCCAGACCTATTGTTTTCTCAGACAGTGCCACCTGCTGTTGGGTTGGGTGAAGCTGCAGGTCCAGAGACCCAACTGCACGCTCAGACCAGCACTTTCTAGCAAGTAGTAACATCGGACACGAGTAAGGTTATTGATTTTTTTAAAGCGATTCCTAAAAATTACCAGGTTTTTTGGCATAAATCAATGTGGCATCTTATTACACCAACGAACATTTTTTTTTTTTTACCAACAACAAGTTATTTCAGCGTTTGATCATAATTAGCGTCAAAACATAGTATTATTTTATGATATTAACAGCTTGCTCTTATTTTATGTATTATTGTATCATTCTGGGACAATTTTCTAGCTATGTTTTCTGGCAAAATAAAAAACGTTAAAGTAAAAATGTTAAGATAAAATGCATAATATATATTGTACAATTATTATTTGTAGCATATTTTAGTGCTGTGTAGGTCTATTGTACTTATTACTGTTTTATCTATCCGAAAGTGCTATCACAGACAATAACAGTAACACAATAACAGTTTAACAATCATTAATAAGTTCTGTAATAATTACAAATAAGATCTTTGGAAATCAAAATATCAGTTAATCTGCATAAAATTTACTATATGAGCTCTGTCTCTTAGGTTAAAGCAAAAATAATTGGCTATATTTTTTTCTCAGATGGATATTACAATTCAAAATGGGGTGAGTGTTGCGTACCAAATGCTGCAGATAGTTCCAGTTTTTTGCTTGAGAAATTAAAAATCTCCCTAACAAGAATGTAAAGCATTTCAATTATTTGATGTTATTTTCTACGTAATAAACAATTTTTAATCCAATTATTATTATTTTCTTTCTAACATTTTCCCCTGTGTTCTTTACAGCTCGATGACTTGCAGGACCTCATGAAAAAGTACTCAAAAATAAAGTTTGTTGTGAGAAAATTACTCAGAATACTATAATTTATTGTATGTAAAGAAAGATATATCTATTATAATATTCATTCCCTCAACCCAATACTAAACAGTGTGATAAATTCTTAATGATTAAAAAAAAAAAAAAAATGACAGAAAATATTTAAGTAACTGAACAATATTTACAAATACAATTAATAAAATACAACAGAATTAATGAGTTAAATCATAATCTAGTAAGTTTAATATTTTATATAATATAATAATGTATTCAATCATAGCGTAATATTTTATAGTAAAAAATACAATTTATAAGCAGTTGAATACAGGTTAGGCGATCTTTCAAACAGCAGGTGGCATTGTGAAGGTCTGGAAGTGCAGGTCTGAACCGTCTGAGCGTGAAGTTGGGTCTCCGGGCCTGCAGCTTCATAATGTTGTGGCTGTCTGGAATGCTTAATTCTGATTGGTTAGTTACAACAATCTAAGGTACGCTATTCTGCTAAAATAACTTCTGAAATTAAAGGTGCCGTGAAGTGCTTTGAAATGTACATTATTTTATTCGATGTTTAATGTAAACTCAACTAAAACATAAAGAGAGGGCGGGAGATAGAGTAGCTCCTCCCCCTTAAAAAAACAGCCAATAGCGTTTTGGTTTTAATCACAGTTCTGCCAGTGGGAGTGGTTGAGCTCGAGCGCATCAAATGAAAAGCAAATGAGAAGCGTCTTGAAGGGGGCGGGGCATGTAGGCTTCTTGAGAGCATTTGAATGGTCAGAAGATTTGATGAGAAACTGAAGTATGAGGTGACTGTCACGTTCCGATAAGGAGGAGACAAGTGGTGCGTCCCAAATCGCATACTTATGGACTATTCTACACCATTTTGTAGTATAAATAGTGTAATTAGTGCATTCACACTGAGAACTCTAAAAATAATGAGTGCACTTTAATTACCCGGATGATGCACTCATTTGGCTGGTAAAATGAAGTGTGTAATGATGGACACTTCACGCACTCAACCACCGCAGCTGTGCTCACGTGGTGGAAGGGGCGGAGCTGTAACACTTGGGTGACACTGACAACAGAGGCGAGGATCCAAGTGCAGATTTAATTTAAGGTCAGTACAGCGGTGGTAACGGGGCAAACAGATAATCATAATCGTGGTCGTAAAACAGACAAAGTCAAAAGGCTGGCGGCAGGCAAGGATAAACAGATAGCAAGGCAAGGGTCGAAACACGGATAAACAGAAACAAAGGAAATGCGTTGTAGAGTCACTATACAGATAACAATACTCAGCAATGACTGAGCGTGTATGTGCTGCTTATGTAGTGTGTGTAATCAGTCTCAGACAGTCCTCCGGTGGTGTGTGTGCGCAATCAGTCGTGATATGGAACAGGAGTGTGTTTGTGCTGCATGACTGGAAATGTAGTCCTTAAACATGGCTGATTTGTAGTTCATGTGAATGTGTGTGTGTGAACCAGCGATCTCTGGCTGTGGAGATAGCTGGTGATCGTGACAGCAGCTATCGGGCGCTCATGTTTAATTACTTCATTTATTTCCTACGAGAGTGATTACAGCGCCTCCCGATGGTGAATGCGGTTATACTCATGCAGGTATTATTTGGTAGTTAGCTCATTTACTTCACTAATTTGGTAACCGTTAAACGTCATCAGGGAAACGGTTTGAATTTCCGCTAAGTAAAAAGACCATTAGTGCTCCATTTGGGACAACACTACATACACTATGCTGTTGAGTGTGTAAAGGCTGATTTATACTTCTGTGTCAAGCCCACGTGTATGCCGACGCTGACGCGCACCTCTCCAAAAATGTAACTACACGTCGAAACGACGCGTAGCGTAAGCTCTGTGATTGGTTGGCCTTGTCACGCTGACGAGAGTGGGTGGAGGTTAGAGCCGCGCGAGCCCGATGGAGCGAGTGTTTACAAGTGTTGAGTCCCGTGAAGGAGCTCTAGATGCTAACTGTTGCTTTGTGTTTACCTTATAAATAAAGTTGTTGCATGTCCACCAGTTCCCGCCTCAAAATGAGCGAGTTTGAGCCACTTGTACACTAAGGTAGCGTTCAGAAAAAACAAAACACCAGCGAAGAAACTCGACACAGAGGAACATAAACACCTCACTGCCAGCTAGTGTTTTGGAGGTGTTATTGCAGAGCAGCACATACAGCGCGCAGAAGTATAAATGCACGGCTACATGCATTGCATGAGCTGTGGGTCACGCCGATCACTCGACGCAGAAGTATAAACCAGGCTTAAAGGCTGATTTATACTTCTGCGTCAAGCACGCGCGTATGCCCCAGCGCAGCCTGCGCATGGTCGACAGGGCCGTCACCAACGCTGACGCGCACCTTTTAAAAAATGTAACTACACGTAGAAACGACGCGTAGCGCAAGCTCTGTGATTGGTCGGCTTGTCTTGCTGACAAGTGTCGGCGGGGGTGAGAGCCGCGCGAGCCCGATAGATCGAGTGTTTACAAGTGTGGAGTCCTGTGAAGGAGCTCTAGATGCTAACTGTTGCTTTGTGTTTACCTTATAAATAAAGGTGTTGCATGTCCACCGGTTCCCGCCTCAAAATGAGCGAGTTTGAGCCACTTGTACATTAAGGTAGCGTTCAGAAAAAACAAAACACCAGCGAAGAAACTCGACACAGAGGAACATAAACACCTACTGCCAGCTAGTGTTTCGGAGGTGTTATTGCAGAGCAGCACATACAGCGCCAGAAGTATAAATGCACGACAACGCACTTGCATGCGTCGTGGGTCACAGCAATCACTCGACGCAGAAGTAGAAACCAGGCTTAAGTGTATAAGTGTATAGTGTGCCATTGGGACGCAGTTGAGGACTCAAATGTAGTAACAAACAGGTGAACATAATAAACTAATTATGGGTTAACAAGGAGGATGGGACTAGACAATAGACTGGAGAGCACATGACACAAAGAAACAACAGAAGCCATGTGCTCACATAAAACGAGACTTGAACATGCAGCCTATGAGAGAACTCATTAAGCAGTAAACTACAAGCTGTGGATGTTTATATCATTTTTATATCTTCTAAATGTGAATTTTGTCACTGTTTTAAATGTTGTTAAGAGCTTTTCTATCTCCACCGCTGTTTTTGACTCTTTGGCGCCATCTTATGACTGAATAATACATACTGCAGGTTAGTGTATGCTCTGTTCAGCCTATTTGTTTCTGTCAGTTTTTTCATTTAATTAAAGAATTACTAAACTATTATGCCTCAAAACAGTGTTTTGTGTCTTACTTTAACATTTCTGGCAAGTAGCCATGCAATAAGTGGGATAAAGTACATCCAGGTGGTTTTTTCTCACAGAATAAAGCCTTTTATTCTAATGCAACAGATGCTGATAAACATGTCAGGATTTATTCTGCAATAACAATTGCCTGAGATTACCTTATTTATTTTACGGGCCAGTCGAATGCTTCATTCTTATTGGCTGATGCATCTTTTAAGGTGGCTGGAAGGGCATCAGCTGCTTAAAACAGATGCAAGAATAGTTGGCGGTTCATTCCGCTGTGGTGACCCCTGATAAATAAGCGAATAAGCTGAAGGAAAATGAATGAATCAATGTTGATTGCATTATTTATTGTGTACCACAATGGTGTTTAGTAGTTGAGTGAATGACACTGAGCATCTTCTGTATGTTAGAATGTTTCTCTACTTGTGGAAAGGATGTTTGTGATGAGCTTTACTTCATCATAAGACTTACTCATCCATCCTCATCCTGATTATGACTGTGGTTTTGTCTGAAATGTCAAATTAAATATTAAACAGGAGGGTTATCAATTCTGACTTCAACAGTATAAATACCAACAGTTTGGGTATAAGCTGGTTTTTGGATCAACTATCAGTTTGCATGCAGATGATTTGATTATATGATGTTCACGGTGGCCTGTGGTTGTTTGTGGGCTGTTGTTGTGATTGGTTGATCTGCTTGCGACAGGAGGAGGATTTGGTTCCCAGGCATGAATAGCTGTGCCAGAGCCCTCTGAATAATGGAAAGCTGTGAAACTCAATGCAGCACATCAAGAGCGCATGTTCTCGGAGCGATCGGCCAGATCTGCATGAGCTGCTCTCCAACAACTGTGTTTCTAAGTCAGCCCGCTACTCTGCTTACAGCCAGGATAGCCACAAACCTTAAAGAATCATGAAGTATCTTGTTTGCGTTCAAAGATGCTGCTGAAGTCTTGTTAATGCAGCGAAATAGCATTGCTAGCTTTTCATTAAAACATTGCTAACGTGGTTTAACTATAGTAAAATAATGATCAAATTTAAGGCTTTGTGTTCAAAAACTGTATATTTAACATATCTTTAGTGTGTTTTAGCATGTTAGCATTTTAGAAACATTGCTAAAACACACTAAAGATATGTTAAATATACCATTTGAGGCACATTTTTGAACACAGTCTCAAACTATGCATCAAATGGTATAATTTAACATATCTTTAGTGTGTTTTAGCATGTTAGCATTTTTATAACATTGTTAACGTGGTTTAATAATAGTAAAATAATGATCAAATTTGAGACTCTATGCTCAAAAATATGCATCAGATGGTATATTTAACATATCTTTAGTGTGTTTTCGCATGTTAACATTGTTAGAACATTGATATTGTAGCCCTAAGTAATAAAAACTGTCAACCCCCCCCCCCCCCCCCCCCCCCCATTTTTGTTTAACTATTTAATTTAATCTAATCCAGGAA
>CAIGQQ010031697.1:4824522-4853226 GCA_903798035.1 Danio albolineatus
GGCATGTTTTAGCAGGTTAACATTGTTGGAACATTGCTAACATGATTTAGCACACTAATAGCACGATTAAACATGTTGCTATCATGCTTTGTGAAGATGGTTGGATTTTAACATATTGCTAGCATCTTTGCAATATGTTTAGCAATTCGCTAGCACATTGCTAGCATGTCTTAACATGTTTTAACATGTTTTAGCATCTTGAAGTTAAATGAACGCACTGATATATTCCGCTGCTTGAGCACTGTGTTCAAAGTTAGGTCTCAAATGACATATTTAATGAGAGATAAGATACAAGCTTCAAGATACACCAACTGCATGACTTAACACTGAGTGATATCATGCTTTCTCAAGTTTTTGCTAGCATGTTTACACAAGTTGATAGCACATTGCTGGCATGTTTTTGCAGGTTAGCATTGTTGGAACATTACTAACATGATTTCGCACACTAATAGCACGATTTAACATGTTGCTGTCATGCTTTGTGATGATGGTTGGATTTTAACATATTGCTAGCATTTTTGCAATATGTTTAACAACGTGCTAGCATTTCTTAACATGTTTTAGTGTTTTGTCAAGTTGAATTCGTTTGAAACATTTTGCTAATATGTTTACACATTTTGATAGCACATTGCTAGCTTCTTTTAGCATGTTGTTATTATAATGTCTTAGCCAGAGTCTGGCAAGTTTAGCATTTTGCTAGTATATTTGACCTGTAAATATCTTGTTTGCTAATGTGTTTTAACTTATTAATGTGTTTAGCATTTGATATGTTGTTATATTGTTCTAGAGATTATCGAGCATATTTTAGAAAGTTGTTTGCACATTGTCAACATACAACGTTAATGTATTTAACAAGCTAATACCATGATGCTAGTATGTTATAATGATTTAGCAAGATGCTAGCAAGTTTTTTATCATACTGTAGCAAGTTTCTAACATGTTGATATCATATTGCATTAAAAATGATTTGAGACTTGAGTTCAAATGTAATGTGTAAATAAATCTAAATGCTGCACATTTATAAACATTCGTTCATTCATTTTCTTTTCAGCTTAGTCCCTTTATTAATCTGAGGTCGCCACAGCGGAATGAACCGCCAACTTATCCAGCATTTGTTTTACAAATGCCCTTCCAGCCGCAACCCATCTCTGGGAAACATCCATGCATTCTCATTCACACACATACACTACGGACAATTTAGCTTACCCAATCCACCCATACCACATGTCTTTGGACTGTGGGGGAAACCGGAGCACCCGGAGGAAACCCACGCAACCATGGGGAGAACATGCAAACTCCACACAGAAATGCCAACTGACCCAGCCGAGGCTCGAACCAGCGACCTTCTTGCTGTGAGGCGACAGCACTACCTACTGCGCCACCGTGTCGCCCCATTTATAAACAGTGAAGTAAAAATCTATAAATCGGCCTCCAGGATAAAGTTATCAGCATTTACCACAGATGTTCCAAAGGTAAGTGACACCTAAAAACCATACATTTTTAATAGCGTCTGTCTCCATATATTGCGCTGGCCGCTTCAGATCAGGTTAACAAGAAACAAGCTACAGGAAACTAATGTGTCAGGTGAAATCACACAACAAACATTATCATTTGGTTAGCTGGAACCTATGACTGATGCTGAACATGCCTTCATAATGATCACGAGTATGCAGGTTTGTGAAAAACACACAGAGGCTGAGAGTCTTCTCAGCAACAATTTAGATTTTCTTCCTTTCAAAAAGATAGTTCACTGATTTGTGGTCAATTATGTTTATTTTCATGTACATGGGGATTGGGCAATGAAAGTGAAACCACAATAATGCATTAGTATGGTGTAGGGCAGGCATGTCCAAACTTGGTCCTGGAGGGCCGGTGTCCTGCAGATTTTAGCTCCAACTTGCCTCAACACACCTGCAAGGACGTTTCTAGAAAGCCTAGTAAGAGCTTGATTAGCTAGCCCAGGTGTGTCTGATTGTGGTTGGAACTAAACTTTGCAGGACACCGGCCCTCTGGGACCGAGTTTGGACATCCCTGGTGTAGGGCCTCCTTTTGGAGCCAAATACAGCATCAGTTGGTCTTGGGAAGGACAGATACAAGTCCTACACAGTGGATAGAGGGATTTTGAGACATTGCAGATTAGTGGCCAGGTTACTACGTGATGCTGGTGGAGGAAAACAATGAATGAGGGTGTATGGGTGTTTCCCAGTGATTGGTTGCAGCTAGAAGGGCATCCGCAGAACAAAACCTACGCTGGATAAGTTGGCGGTTCATTCCGCTGTTGCGACCCCGGATTATTAAAGGGACTAAGCCGAAAAGAAGATGAATGGATATCTTTAGAAGGGGCGACACATGGCTCAGTGGTTAGCACTGTCGCCTCACAGTGTCACACTGTTTCGAGTCCTGGCTGGGCCAGTTGGCATTTCTGTGTGGTTTGCATTTTCTCCCCGTGTTGGCGTGGGTTTCCTCCGGGTGCTCCGGTTTCCCCTACAGTCCAAAGATATGTGGTACAGGTGAATTGGGTAGGCTAAATTGTCCGTAGTGTATGTGTGTGAATATGAATGTATGGATGTTTCCCAAAGATGGGTTGTGGTTAGAAGGGCATCCGTTGCGTAAAACAAATGTTGGATAAGTTGGCGGTTCATTCCGCTGTGGCGACCCTAGATTAATAAAGGGACTAAGCAGACAAGAAAATTAATGAATAAATGAGTAGTTTTAAAAATGTGTACTTTTACTTTCCCTTGAGCACATGTTCAGTGCAGTATCGGTGCTTTTACTCCACTACTGTCCTTCAACCTGCAGTCACTACTTTATTTCTGTCTTGTCTATGGTCATTGTCTAAAGTAGAAAGATCAGTCCTGTGATTCCTGTCCAATTAAATCACACATAGAAAGTAAATCACATCATACTGAACAACCTCACGACATGGGCGCTTTATAAACGCAGCAAACCTTTAGGAAACATTAAAAATGTCCAAGAAGATGTCCAAAATCTGTACACGCAATGATCCAGAGACTGTTTATAGACTGCATGTCACTGAGAATGATGGATGTCGACTGTATGATGACTGAAATCACCAAACAGCCTTAAACAATCACTAAAAGGAACAAATGAAGAATGGAAGGAAGGGCCAAATAAAAGGAAGGACCGAACAAGGAATGGAAGGATCGAAGAACCAAATGAAGGAAGGATTCATGGAAGGACTGAACAAACTAAGAAAGGAAAGAAAGAATGAGTGTAGGAACGAATGAACAAAGGACCTAATGAAGGAAGGAACAAAAATATGAAAGAAAGAACGAGCGAACAAATGAAGGGAGGAAAGAAGGAAGGATCAAATGAATGAAGAATTCAAGGAAGGACTGAACAAACTAAGGAAGGAAGGAACGAACGAACGAACGAACGAATGAATGAACAAAAAGACCTAATGTAGGAAGGAACAAAAATATGAACGAACGAACGAGTGAAGGAAGGAAAGAGAGAACACACGAGTGAATGAAGGAAGGAGAGAACAAACAAATAATTGAAGGAAGGTAGGAAGGAATGAACGAAAATAGGAAGATCCCTAAATACACCACATGTTGTTTGTGCAAGGTTGTGGAAACGTAACATTCTGTAAACACATCAACTCTTCTACAGTGTAATACTCACTACTCACTACTCTTGAGTACTTCTAAAAGGGCTACTTTTTACTCACACTTTGAGTAATATTTACTACAGATACTTTTACTCTACTTGCGTTCTTTTCACCACTGCCAAACACATGCTATAGGTGAATTGAATAAACTTAATTGGCCATAGTGTACAAATGTATGGGTGTTTTCCCAGTACTGGGTTGCATCTGAAAGTTCATCCGCTGCGTAAAACATATGCTGGAATAGCTGGCGGTTCATTCCCCTGTGGCAACCCTAGATTAATAAAGGGACTAAGCCAAAAGAAAATGAATGAATATCTTTAGATCTGACCTTATTGGGCAGTGAAACAGGGCGTCTGTACATGTGGATTGTGCAGGGTTAATGTTACACGGCCTGCTCTTCTTCAAGCAGCCAACAATGAAGATCAACTATTAGCAGAACAGCTTGAAATATTCAGTAGGAAACTCACACCTGTTTCCAGGTAACCGATGCTGTGTGTGTGTGTGTGTGTGTTCACTGCTGCCTCTTCATCTTCATCACACCCAATTCAAGCACTGGAAGAGCAGCCTGAGTTTTTTCTTATCATTCTAAGTGTCGCATAAAGACAATGAGGAGAAGCTTTTGTTCATCTGCTATTGAAAACTGACCGTCGTTTACTGATGGAGAAGGAGTTTTGGTAAAGACTGACGTTATAAAGTAAGGCCGGGAGTGTGTTGATGTTGGCGTAAAGAAACCTTGGATTACTTTCTGATTTTTTGCACATACCTGAGGATCTTTTAAAGACGTCCGCCATGAATCCCCTGTGGAAAGTCTATAAGAGTAAAGTCATGAAGACTCTCAATCCAGAAATGGAGGAAGAGGCTGTGGAAGAGGTAAAGAAATGGTCAGAAATGAGTCCAACTTGCTTAAAAACAGATTAAGGCCTACGTTTAATGTATGTGTGAACTGCGTTGAAAATTACCCTCCATTTTAATCGCACATTAACAAACTAATCAATTTAATGTGGTGCATTTGTCAGTCATGTATAAATGAATCAATCTGGGTAGATTTCAGCATGCTCAATTTATTTATTAACTATTTATTCTTTCATTTATACAGGTCATTATTTAGACGTTATTTATTTCATGTTGCTTATAGAATCAGACTGTTTTTGTGTTAAGAATGATGGCTGATGGTTTAAATCCTTTAGATGAATGTCATTTACAAAAACATTAGACTTGATGGACTTTTAAAATCAATTTTAAGGCAATATTTTAGGCATAGATATTTTTAAATTAAATCATTATGAAATTAGTTTTTTTATGGTTATACAGTTTTGTAGTACTTATAAAATACATTTTTAAATACATTTTGTTTGTTTGTGCTTTCATTTTACTCAATGTTTATGTCTTTATAACTAAATAAATAAAATACAGACAATTTGTAAAATGTTTAGCTATAATTAGATTTATAATTTATAATTTTAGATTTATTTTAGTTTTTGTACTCTTTCGTTATTGTTTTTTATGCATTATAGCAATAAACATTTTGGTTAAAATATATGTTTAAAATAATGATGACGATAATAATAATATACACTGTTAACAATTCCCTGTAGAATCTACAGTAACTTACTGTTTGCCAGTAACTTACTGTAAATAAATTACAGCAAAAAAACCAAAAACAAAAAAACAGCCTCTCCAGCGGGGCTCGAAAACTCCGGCGTAGTGTGGACGAATGGCGTAACCATAGCAAAACTTTTGCGTTTTAAAACGAAAACGCATTAGTGTAAACGGGGCCTAAAATTCTGCTGCTCTTTCTCAGTATGGATGGGGGAAAACGGAGACATTTGAAAACGGAGGCGTGGCTGCTGAGATTCACTGCTTGATTGGGGCTTTTAAGTCATAGCGGATCCTTTCCTTATTCGTCAAGCCCCTATCACATGACTATAACGCCACCGGAAGACGGCAGACCAGCCTTCACTGTAAACATGGACACAGAAATGGGAGCGTTGTTTGCACTATTGTCCATTTTAGGCGCCATTGTGCAGTTAAACTCGACCTCGTCGTCTGTCCACAAAAAGACCTCTTTTGCTTTCTTTGCTATCGCGTTTGTTGACTAACAATAACCAAATGCCGAGCGAGACACATGCTTGCTGTTTATACTTGAACGCACATGCCCAGAGTGTGCGAATGTAATATACGTTTTTTGGACGGCGATATGTTCAGAAACGCTGGGTGAAACACTAGTGTGGACGCGGATCGTTTTCATGCTAAAACGTCGTTTTAAAACTAACCTAAGTTTTTTAGAGCATGCGACACAGACACTTGCACTTGCAAAGCATGCACCAGACACTTGAAAGTATAACAAAACGTAATCCAATAGAGGTACTGTCTCTTTTCTTATTACTTATTATTAGATAAGGTTAATTTAAACAATGACTAAATTAGGAAAGAGTGGGAGAAGGAGCTTAATACAGAGATATCAGATGAGATAGAGCTGCGCATCGATGGATTACTCTTCAGTGTTTCGACTCTCAGCAGTGAATATTAAACCACACTGAACTGAGCTAAACTGAACCCCAACACTGAGCACTGGACAGACATTGTTTAAATTTACTATAATCTTCTATGTGAAGCTGCTTTAGCACAATCTACATTGTAAAAGCGTTATTCCATAAGATTTTCCCAAATGTATCCTTATTGTGCAAAAATTGTAAAAACTTTGAAGGTACACTGACTCACTCATTCTGGTCATGCCATAAAATTAGTTCATTTTGGCAAAATGTTTTTAATTCAAAACTGGATTAGGAGCTTAAGTTATGTGTTGCCCATGGAAGAAATGCGATATGCGATGGCAAACAAACCAAACATATTTTAAAAAAAAATTTGGATCCTACTTTTGTTTTATATCAGTAACACTGACTTGTAATTCATTATAGGTGGGATTGGTTTGGCATATGTCGAGTTGCAGATCCTACATATTTCTCTGTAAATTATTCATTTTTTATATTTATTTCTATTTTTTTTTCTCTTATGCTTTCTGGATGATATTGTATTGTGTTGTGTCCGACTGTTTGTGTATTGTGAATTGGCCTTTGTACCCTTTTTTTTCTAAATGTATTATTATTGTTTATTTATTTATTTATTTAGTTAGTTAGTTTGTTCTGTTTATGAATTGTTTCTTTTCTTATAATAAAAACAATAAAAAGATTCATTCAAAAATAACAATAAAAAAAAATTAAACAACAACTGTCCCTTTAGTTTAATTTTCTAAACATCCAAATCGCACAAAATCAGCAGAAACTCACACCTGGTTCGAGCCTTTTCCCCTAAAGCTTAGGACTCAAACTCAATTTCATTCCCCTTTATTTGTATAGTGCTGTTACAATGTAGATTGTGCCAAAGCAGATTCACATAGAAGGTTATAGTAAATTGAAACAGTGTTAGTCCAGTTTTCAGTGTTGAAGTTCAGTTCAGCGTGGTTTAATATTCACTGCTGAGAGTTCAAACACTGAAGAGTAATCCGTCGATGCACAGCTCTACAAGTCCCGAACCATGCGAGCCAGTGGCGACATCGGCGAGGAAAAAACTTCACCAATTGGCGAAATCGAAGAATTAAAAAAAAAAAACCTTGAGAGGATCCACGCTCAGTTGGGCACGACCATTTCTCCTATGGCCAGACGTCTTGCGCAGAGCTGCAGTCTAGGCGCCGGAGGCTGGAGAACTCGAAGCTCGTCTGTCCTTGGAGGGTCACAGGAATCAGTCTCATGCTTGCTACTCCATAATGCACCAAACAGCTGCTCAGGATACGGCCTGGTCCTGGATTATGGAACCTTGGGCCGCAGGGTTCCTGGCAGGCCACAGCTATGCACAGTTTAGCTCCAACCACAAGCTCCAAACACAGTTGATCCAAATATTCAAGGTATTCAAAAGAGTCATGAACACCTTCATTAGTTGAATCAGCTGTCTTTGATCAGGGTTGGAGCCAAACTGTGCAGAGCCACGGCCCTCCAGGAATTGAGTTTGAGACCTATGCCCTAGAGTATCATCAGTCTACAGCGATCGAAGACTGGCTGCTGTACTAGAAGCTGGGCTTTATTTGCGATATAGTGATCGGTGATTGGCTCCTGAACTAGTAGGCGGGGCTTTATTCACCATATTGACCGTTACACCCCATACATAACTATACGAGTGACATGTCTCATGTATTATATGGTCTTTGATATAGCATTAATCTGGATGCCAGTCTAAATTTACCTCCAGAAATAATAAGTGCACTGAGTGACATATGTCAAACAGGAAAAAAGTGCATGCTCTGATCATGTTTGGCTTTGACTTGTACATCTGTTAGTCCTTTGCTCCAGAAACCCTATGTTGAGTGACTCGAGTGTTTTTCAAGAGCTAATGGATGCATCTCTGTGTTTCAGGACACTTTAAAGCATCTGAACTATTCTCTTTAAGTATCTGATCAAGGGAAGCATGACCCACTTTTGAAGGCCCCGTAACTGGATCTTCAGGCAGATCTGGAGTCAGTGATAGGAATAGGATGGCAGTCAGTGATTGATCATGCAGGAGAGGGTGTGTGTTGGGCTTGCTGGTGGATTCTCCACCGTTCTCACCTGTCCGTGTGACCTCTCGCTTACACTCAACCCGCAGAGTTTCCATAGCCTGTTACAACACACACACACTGATGCAAACAGATTACAGCGATCCTTCAGGGTTTTCACTCTGCTGGCTGTGATGACTCAGGCCCCGTTTACACTAGTGCGTTTTCGTTTAAAAACGTATACGTTTTGCTACGGTTACGCCATCCATCCACACTACGCCGGAGTTTTCGAGCCACGAAAACAGAGCGTTTTGGAAACGCTGGAGAGGCCGTTTTCATTCTAAAACGCTGCTGCTCCGTCTCAATGTGGACGTGGGAAAACGGAGACATTTAAAAACGGAGGCGTGGCTGCTGAGATTCGCTACGTGATTGGGGCTTTGGGTCATTGCGTATCCTTTCCTTATTCATCAAGCGCACATGACTATAACTTCATCGGAAAACAGCAGAACAGCCTTCACTGTAAACACTGTATTTTCGATAGCCATGGATGTTTTATATTCATTTGTTACTTTAAGTAACAACTCATCCTCGTCGTCTGTCCACAAAAAGACCTCTCTTGCTTTCTTTGCCATCGCGTTCATCGTTCAACCAGCGTTTGTTGACTAACAATAACCATGCCGAGCGAGACACATGCTTCCTGTTTATACTTGAACGCGCATGCCCAGAGTGCGCGAATGGTCACGTGATATATGTTTTTGGTGGCGTGATGTGGACAGAGATCTGTTGAGAGACGCTTGGGTGAATGCGGATCGTTTTCATGCTAAAACGCCATTTTAAAACTAAAATGCACTAGTGTAAACTGGGGCCTCGGTTTAAATGCATGATAAATGTGCCTCACACAGGTGAGTGGGCTTGACAAACCCCCTCTAGAAAACACACTCTTTCATCTCTCTGACATTTTGAGTCACGCTTGCAGCAGTTTTGCACATTTATACCAGACACGTTCTTGCGTTTATGAAGCGTGCTTTACACAGGTGGCTGGGCCTGACAAACCACCTGTAGAAACACTCTTCTCATGTAAAAAAACACTTCCCCTTACTCTAGCACTAAATTCTCTGAACATTAATAGCCCGTTTCCACTGAGTGGTACAGTATGGTACGGTATGGATCACCTTTATCAGGCTTGTGTTTCCACTGCTTAAAGGGTACCAAGGGTACTCTCTTAGTGGGCGTGGTGTACGATAGAAAGTTTCAGTCGACGTCATTCTCACTCTAGGAAATGTGTACAGTAAAGCTGTACGGGTCGTTCATATATCATATGAAGAGCACAAAAACAGAGGCTTTATACACATAAATACTGGTGTATAAATGTTCATTATTGACCTCTCTATGAACATGATCTGATTATAACTGCAGATCAATGATGCGGAATAGCCTACTGTCTGCGATTATATCAAATAAATAAATAAATGCAGCATATATGAACACATACAGCCCCTTACAATCGCCGATATGTTACCAATTACAGAAAAACTACACACATCAGACATTTAGTCCTTATTTAGCATCAAAAACAACACTAAATAGAGCCCACAGTCAGTGCAGAGCTCTCATCTGTGTCTTTAATCTTCACCAGCACATTTGACCTCTGTCAGAGAATAATTCTGTCATGTCCAGTTCATAATTGTCCAGAAGGTGATGATAATAGTTAAACGCAATTTAACTATTAACTATTATAATTTTCTCCTATGTTTTTTCCGGCTTCTCCTTTGTTTCTGCAGGCGTCAGTCTCGCGTTTGTCTGTTTCTGAAAGGATCGGGCTTCAAAAGCATGTCAATAATCAAGCACACGTTATTATCATCAGCTCAAGAAGTTTGTTTTTTCAGATATAGACATGCACGCAAGCGCAAACGAGAAAGTGAAACCGCTGGTGATTTAGACATGCTCATAAAAAACTATGAGGCAAAGGGGAGAATCTGCTCTTCTTCTTGGCTTTGTGGCTGTTCATCAAAACGACGACAATGTTTGTTTGAGCTTGGGTCGACCATGGCTTGTTATTATATGTATATATTATTATGGTGTAATGTCTTGGCTGTGTATTTAAAACATGGCTGTTCCGTTGTTTACATTCTAGCTTGTTGCGCAAGTGAATGACGTATCTTTGTAAACCAATAGCGTTCAGCTGAGCGTCTAGCTCCGCCTTTTGGTACCCTTGGTACCCTTTGCAAAGGCCACCCAAAAAGTGGTACGTTACGGTTCAGACAGTGGAACTTGTCACTACTTTTAGACAATGGAAATGGCCATAAAAGTGTACCGAACCGTACCGTACCACTTAGTGGAAATGGGCCATAATAGGTCTTTTGTATAGCTAGTTCTTCTTGTGTGTATTGCCTCTTCTTGTTGAATCGCCGATTGCCTCCTTAATTGTAAGTCGCTTTGGACAAAAGCGTCTGCTAAACGACTATATGTAAATGCATGTAAATGAGCGTGATAAAACAATATACAATCCTACAAGGGAAAAAAACTATAGTAATTTACAATAAATGCTACTCTGTATACACAGAATAATAAAATGCACAGAATTCCTCTATGTTTTCCCATTTTTTTGTTACAAATTTAAGTGTATTTAACATAAAACTATTCAGTTTGTCCCAAAAAAGTTAAGAATTGGGTTGTTTCAACCCATTTTAAATAAGTAGTTTGAACAAAACAGCATAAGTCATTTTTGAGTGTCTGGTGTTTTTGAACTACGCCAAAGTAAAATGTATTTTACTGTATATATTATAGCATTGACAGCTGTGTTAATGAATGCTACAGTATTCACCTTATTCTCCGTGTATGAGCGGGCGCAGCCATTTGATTCTTTTTGTCTCGAGACTTCCGCTCTCATTCACTTCCATTCATTTTTAGACGTTAAAAACAGCTCGTTTTGCTGCTTGATGTTGCACACTGATGTTTTCTTATTATATTATTCTATTTTGTCTGTGTAGTCATGCAAACACTTGTTTGTAGTGCGAGTAGTTTGAACAATTTCTGCCTTTATTATTCCTAGTCACTTCTCCCATGGGCGACTTAATCGGACATCCTAAAACAATCGTAAAACTGAGCGACTTCAGCATTGAAGAATAACGTCAACACCTCACAAATGAAAAGATCTGACCAGATACTCAGTCTGCTGATGGTAACCGAGTCAGCAGCTGTGTGTTATTACACAAATACATCAGCATACAGCATACTGTTTACATTTATAGCTTACTTATGTTAAGACAGACCTTACTAGATGTTACTATTTATATATATATATATATATTGACTTGCCTTCCATAATATAAAGGCTGCGTGGCTATAGGACCTTCCTAAACCAGCGATGCACGAACATCCTGTAGTCTCCACTGATCCCTGCTTACTAAGTAGCCCCCAGGCTGAGTGGCATGGACTGCTGGACTGGCTGGGGTGCACATTTGCTTTTAAAAAGACGAAATCCCCCTCACTGTGTATTAGAGCACGACCAACTTTCCCACTGTGTAAATATTGGTAGGCCTCAGTACTTTTATAAGTCTGCATAAACGCTCCATCTACTCCTTGTGACAGGACAGAGTGATTAAAAACATCCCCATAAGTTACCTCTGGCTCATATCGTCTACCCACATTAAGGGTAACTTTAGATGGGGCAATATGAGACCATCTGATTGCTACAGGGAGGTTTCACAGTACTCCCAGCTCCAAACATTTACTGAACTAGCATTATATGACATTTTTCTAAAATGACAGCTAACTATACACTATGTAATGACTTTCCGAAACAGTCATCTGATGTACTGTGTCAGCGAACCGGAAGTTGGATGACAAAATGCGGAAGAGCGAAGTATTGAAAGTGGGCGGAGCGGAATAAGGTCAATACTATTAAAGGTGCAGTAGGTGATGTGCCGAAATGCTAACACAATCCTTCCCCTGCTGTCAAAAGCCATGCCTCCTGGAATCGCGAACGTGCACATTAAAGATGACAGAGACCCACTAGATCATGTCCTTCGCCAGTTGGAAAACTTTAAAGTACTTTATAATACTACAATTCCCATCAAAAAAATAAAAATATTATATCTAGCATGCTTTCAGTTGTGTAGCGAGCAAAACTTGTCATAATGTGCAATATTTCATGCATGCAAGGATGGCTGGTCTCACTCTCTCACAAGCTTTGTGCTAAAGAGATTACTGTATGCTTAGTCATTTGACCGGTGACTTGCTGGAATAACACTTACTACTAAGCCATACTTACATGGTAATTCAGAGTAGCTGTAAACAATATAGGGAGCACGTCACAGACTGTCATTGTTCAAACATGAACCATTGTGAATATAAAACCAACTTCAGCTCAGTAAAGGCTAGGTGGAATAGCACTGTTTACTGATGTTTTGTTGTTAAACTAAATAAAAATCTACATTATCGATGCTGTAAAGAAAAATAGTCAATACTGAAAATAGTCACATCAATCTATCACCGGGAGATTTCAGTGGCTGAACAACGCTTCTGTGCATATAACCTATTCGTAACAACACAATCTACATCAGCTCTGTGTGACTGAAATAGTTTTAAACATAACATTACCTGTCTAACAGTAATACTTCAGCCATGGTGTCGTCCTTCCTCCAGCAGCAAAACTAACTTCAATATTGATTCAGGATTTTAAATAGTTTTGATTCAGCATTTGTTTTTTACCGCTGTCACTACCGGTCAACATTGGGATGTGAAAACAAGGGATATGTTTTATTATTATTATTTTAAAAAGAAATAATAAAAAGTATACATTAGCAGCAAATAAATTAGCAAAACCTTTCAGTTTATTACAATTAATAGCTATTATAAACAAATAGAATCAAGTTATCAAATCTCGTTAATCTTCACTGTATAACTTACACATGAGAGCAACGAATAAATCTCATTTATTTGGGTTTTTACATTAAATAACAGAGGAGTCACTTTAAAAATATACGCATCTAATGTTGTAATGAAAGTGTAGGAGCCATACATTGTATATTGGCGATTGGCCACAAGGTGTCAGTACAATATTATATAACTGTGGCTTCACTGCATAGAGAGGGAGAGTGTTGGTAGGAAGCACACAGTTTTTGGCCGTAACTCAGCGTAACGTAACGTTACGAATCTTAAGCTAGAGAGAGTAGTGTAATATAGATGAATGGAGTTCTGTTGATTGGAAAATAAAGATGTTTTTGTTTGCATCTATTTTGCCTACGGACTCTGACTTTTCCGAACTTGCTTGCTCTACCAACAATAGCAGCATTGGAACGCAGCTACAGAAAGCATTGCTTTCCTAATTTTAACGCTCATTTAGGAAAAAATTAGCTGTGTTTGGGAAAAAATCATCACTAAGATCGACATCTTTAGATGTGATTATTATTAATTATGTGTATATGTCTGTTCAAACACGCACCCAAAACCCAGTATCCACTTTCACTACACTTCAAATCACATGTACAGAATCCGTTTGGGAAACAGTGTCTGTTTATCACTATGGAGCACGTCAGCTGACAGTCACGCACTGCTTTATGACTGTTTTGAGGATTGCATGAAAAGGAAAGGGAATCCCGCCGTTTTTATATTTATTTCAAAGTGTTTCATACCTAAATAAACAGAAAGCTAGGGATGGGCGGATCGATCCTGAAGTATCGATATTTTCGATACTTTGAATGTATCAAAGGATCGATCCTTAAGTAAAAATATCTGTCTTTTCTGGTGGGGTTTATCAGAGTTTACAATTATCAGAGATTTATAACATCTAAATAATTCTAGGGCCACATATTATATAAATATTTACTTAAATAGGAACACGAATGTGAACTATAATATTCTTCCGCTTTATCTCCGCTGATCAGGTCAGTGTTATCTCACGACACCGTGGTACAGACACCAACGCGGGTTACAAAACTCGAGAGCGGAGCTGTTGACAGAACGTAAACGTAAAAGTATAATCTGGAGTTATCGTAAAAGGAAAAGAAATTCCACATTCTGTTGTTCCTTCACAAAAACCTGGAAACTGATAAAATCAGGAAGCAGAAATGAATATTGCAACTTAAATTTAAGATTCAATCCAAAGTTCTGCTGCTTTGACCTTTAAATAAGGTGAAGAAATTCAGTTGTTCAGTGTATTATTGTTCATTATATATGGTGCTGTTTAGCCAATTATAGTTCTGTAATTTTAATCAATGTAAAAAAAGAAACGTATATTTTATTTCATAATAATAATAATAATAATAATAATAAAGGTAATAATTAAAAACCAATCTCTATAAATCACTATTAATAAATCACTATAATCATTATTTCATTTAAGTATTGATAAGTATCGATTTAAGTGTCAATATCGATGAAACTTGTCTTGAAATAATTGGTATCGAATTGGAAACAAAAATATTGGTATCGCCCATCCCTACCGAAAGCACAGAACAGACTCACATTTAAGAGCAAGGGGCGGCCTCTAGTGGTTCGGCGGTATGGGTTGCCTATAGGAAGGATCGGCTCTTTAATGTTTATTGCCACCCTTCAGCTAAAGACTGAAAATACGGGAAAAATACAGGAAAATATCTTTACAGGATGATAGCGGGATAGAATTGTAAAAAACGGGAGAATCTCGGGAAAAACAGGAAGCTTGACAGGTATGCACTCGTGTCCATGGGACCCCGCATCGGTGAATCTGAGGGTGCCCAGTTGTACAAATCTACATTTGCTGACTGACAGTTTAGGCTACTTGTTAAAATTATGGGAATTATCGGCCCGACAATATTTAATTGGATGAACATTTTTTAGTTTTATGCCTCACCCAGAATATAAAAACACATATAAACACATTTAGATCATTTACTTTAATCATTACTATTGGAATGTGAAGAGACTTTCAACCAGCACAACAAAACGTGTTTCTGAAGACAATCACCTACTGCACCTTTAACTATAGTGAACTGATAATAAATGTAGTAATAGACTTACTACAGTAAACTGATGTATTGCACTATAATAAACCTTATAATTATAGAAAACCTATTATATAACTGGGTCAATTATTTATATTACAATAGTAGTTGTGTTACCATAGCAACTATAGAATCATCACAACAAATTAATTAAAATACTTTACTATAGTGTGGTTTAAGAACACTGTAGTATTCGCTATAAACTAGTGTAGTTTTCCTAAAAACCACAAGAGGGAGACAAAATAATAATTTCCATGACACATACTGGTCTATATGCTAATTCTACCTAAAATGGCTTTGTTTGTACAAATTAATAATTGAATTAATACCTTTTAATTATATTTCACATTCATTTAATGCATAAGATGCTGTTTGTTGGTGAATCAATATTGTTTAGGAGAATTTAGTAGATATTCATGTTTTTCTTAAATAAGTTAATTTAAAATAGCTGACTTTACTGGTCAAATGTTGTATATTAGAATTTTTGCCCAATAAAAATGTTAATGTACCACTAAAATGAATGTATTTAGGTGGATGTAGTGATTTTAGAAGTCTTTTTACTTTTAATAATTTCACACAATATATATCTTGCCATTATTTTACTACTGAAACCATTTACTTCGTTTAAAAACCTAAAATGGGATTTGTTGGTATGCATCAACATATTTAGGTGAAAAATGGGATATTAGGCTAATTTATTGGGGTTTTGGACTTTAAATTTAGATTTGATTTTTTAAATATTATAAATATATAATTTATTCATCTGAAAGAACTATTTCTACCGTGTGTAATGCCTAAAAAAGACTTTGGTTGTTAGACGTCAATGCATGTATTTAACAGTCATTAAATATTATTTTGGGGATTCACAGTGGCGCAGTGGATAGCATGATCGCCTCACAGCAAGAAGGTCGCTGGTTCGAGCCTCGGCTGGGTCAGTTGGCATTTCTGTGTGGAGTTTGCATGTTCTCCCCGAATTCACATGGGTTTCCTCCGGGTGCTCCGGTTTCCCCAATAAGTCAAAACACATGCGCTATAGGTGAATTGGGTAAGCTAAATTGTCAGCGTATGTATGTGAATGAATGTGTATGGGTGTTTCCCAGTGATGAGTTGCAGTTGGAAGTGAATCCGCTGCGTAAAACATATGCTGGATTAGTTGTCGGTTCATTGCGCCGTGGCGACCCCAGATTAATAAAGGGACTAAGCCGAAAAGAAAATGAATGAATGAATGAATGGATAACATCTTAATTGCCTTTCTCCGTCTGAAACTCAACTTAGAGTTTTTTTCTCTTTGCAAACACTGTATTTTCTGTTTCATTAATGTATAAATCGTTTGTCTGTGAAGGTCAGTGACGTGGCTGAAGATATGACAGAGATCCAGTCAGATGAAGGACCCAATGCTGTGACACAGCTGGCCAAGAGAGTAAGTTTTCATATCTACATCACATATAAATATATATGTGCTCTAAAACAATCATTCATTGGATTTACTAAGCTAAGTGGTTGCAAACTATTTATAAGGGCTCAATTTAAACAAACATTAATTTGAACATTACTTCATTTAATGTGTTTGTTTAAATTCAGCCCATATAAATTGCTTGCGGGCGACGCAGTGGCGCAGTAGGTAGTGCTGTCGCCTCACAGCAAGAGGGTCGCTGGTTTGAGCCTCAGCTGGGTCAGTTGGCATTTCTGTGTGGAGTTTGCATGTTCTCCCTGCGATCGCGTGGGTTTCCTCCGGGTGCTCCGGTTTCCCCAACAGTCCAAAGACATGCGGTACAGGTGAATTGAATAAACTAAATTGTCCATTGTGTTTGTGTGTGAATGCAAGAGTATATGGGTGCTTCCCAGTGATGAATTTAGTTTATTTAATTTTATTTATTTTATTTTATTTTATTTTATTTTATTTTATTTTATTTTATTTTATTCTAAAGCTGGAGTCGGATCTTTTGCAAAGCAGGAATCCCACACTTTACTAACTGAAAACACTGAAAAATTTTAACATCAGGGAATTATGAGAACGAAGCATTAATATCTAAAGCATATTGTAAAATCAGGAAGGTTAAACTTAATAATCTAGCAATACCCTAGCAACCAGACAAATTGGAATTGCAACATCCTAGCAACCAGTGTAAAACTACTGTAAAGATTGAGTAGTTATAATGTTGCAGTTATAGTACTGAGTAGTTATAATGTTCACAGCAACAGGTGAATGGGTAGGCTAAATTGTCCGTAGTAAATGTCCGTAGTGAATGAGTGTGTATGGATGTTTCCCATAGATGGGTTGCAGCTGGAAGGGGATCCGCTGCGTAAAACATATGCTGGATAAGTTGGCGGTTCATTCCACTATGGCGACCCCGGATTAATAAAGGGACTAAGCCGAAAAGAAAATGAATGAATGAATGAATGAATTGCAACCACTCAGCTTCATTTTTTTTAGTGAATCCAATGAATGTTTTTTTTTCAGTGTGAGTGATTCTAGAGTTGCGGGTATTTTTGCATCTCCAAGATAAACCTAGCTGGGCCACTTGGCATTTCTGTGTGGAGTTTGCATGTTCTTCCCTTGTTAGCGTGGGTTTCCTCCGGGTGCTCCGGTTTCCCCCCCCAAGTCCAAACACATGTGCTATAGGTGAATTAGTAATCTAAATTGGCCATAGTATGCGTCTTTGTGTGTGTGAGTGAATGTGAGAGTTTATGGGTATTTCCCAGTACTGGGTTGCAGCTGGAATATGTAAAACATATCCCGGAATAGCTGGCGGTTCATTTCACTGTAGTGACCTATGATAAATAAGGTACTAAGCAAAAGGATAATGAATGAATGTGTATTTATATGCTGTCAGGGTTCGGGTTGGGGGAAAAGGACGAGGACCCAATTGCAGAATGAAATGGGAATTTATTTATAATAAAAATTAAATTAAAAAGGCAAAACCCAGAGGGGGAAAACATTAACAAAACAAATAAACAATCAAAAATAAACTAGACTGGGCTGGTTGGCAAGGATCAGGATCAAGACAGGAGAACACGACAGGACCGGGGGCATCATCGACAACGAACTGGCCCAGGACAGCAAACATGAGGAGAATATAAAGCAGAAATAATTAACACACAAACAGGTGAACATGATCAACTAATAATGGGTTAACAAGGAGGGTGGGGCTAGACAATAAACGGGAGAGCACATGACACAAGAAAACACCACAAGCCATGCGCTCACATAAAACAGAACAAGAACACGCAGCCGATGAGAGAACTCATTAACCGCTTGTTCAAAACAGACAACGGAAACACGCGGCCACTATGTAAACACGTGCTTAGACAAACGCAAGACACAAGCACGCGATAAAATGAAAACATCTTACCGTGCACTCACACATATGCAACGCGCATGTTTCATCCCAGCGCCATCCAAACCGAAACCAACTAGATGGAGACGCTGAGAATGAAACAGCGTGATGCCGACAGAACAAACACCAGGAAGAGAACGCACAATCGCTAACACGCCCAGACCTCACGCACCCGTATCAAGCGGAAGCGCGCACGGTCCAAGCACGCCCACAATCGGCATTCACACATAGACACAATGACAACACACAGGACTAGACAGAGCTAGTGTCAGGACTCTGCCACCAAAACAAGAATTAAGAAGACTGGAGTGGCAGAACCCTGACATATGCATTATGTTTTGAAACTATTCACTTAAAATATCCCACTATACCTATCCCTGGCTGTCTCTGCCTCCTATACCATACATTAGCTTCAATTATCTTGAAATAATTAGTATAGTTTTTGTCATTTTTAGTGTAGTTACTCTAATAAGTTAAATAAACGTTTGCTTGAAACATATATTTTCTGTTTTATTTCAGATCATTCAAAAATAAACACATAAATTAGCTGTTTGTCTCTGTGTTCTGGTCAACTTTGTTACATCAGTTATAAAAAGGCAGAATAATCTGTAAAGCACTGATAGAAAAAGCATGTGACTTGCTCCAAGTGATGTTACTTGCTCTGGCGGGAAACTGTGGAAGGCATTGAGGCATCATTATTCTTCTCTCACTCATTTGTGTTAATTATTTAGGATACACCAATCGTAGATTCATGACGTCAACTTGGGTAATGTGATATTTCAGTGAATTCACTTTTTAAAAACTGTAATACGATGAAAATACATACAATTGGGTTTTAGGCATGCCATGTAGCGTCTGGTTTGAGGTTAGCATCTTGAGCTAAAGGGCAAAATGGTTGAAAATGTCAACTCTGTTACTGGGATTTCTCAGTAAATTCACTTTTTACAAACAATAATATGATGAAAATACATACAATTAGGTTTTAGGCATGCCATGTAGCGTCTGGTTTGAGGTTAGCATCTTGAGCTAAAGGGCAAAATGGTGGAAAATGTCAAATCTGTTGTTGTCAACTCTGCTACTGGTTTAAAATATCAAGTTATACAACAACTAGAATCAAATGTTCCCTGTTACATTTAACCCTCTTTAGTTTACTGTAAAATACACTGCCTGATAAAAGTCCTGTCGTCAATCCCAGTTGTAAGAGCAACAAATAATAACTTGACTTTTAATTGATCATTTGGAAAAGTAGCAGAAGGTCGATTTCTCTGATGAATCATCTGTTGAACTGCATCTCAATCATCACCAATACTGCAGGAGACCTACTGGAACCTGCATGGACACAAGAGTCACACAGAAATCAGTCAAGTTTGGTGAAGGACAAATCATGGTTTGGGGTTACATTCAGTATGGGGGCGTGCGAGAGATCTGCAGAGTGGATGGCAACATCAACAGCCTGAGCGATCAAGACATTTGTGCTGCCCATTACATTACAAACCACAGAAGAGGGCAGATTCTCCAGCAGGATAGCGCTCCTTCTCATACTTCAGCCTCCACATCAAAGCTCCTGAAAGCAAAGAAGGTCAAGCTGCTCCAGGATTGGCCAGCCCAGTCACCACTCATGAACATTATTGAGCATGTCTGGGGTAAAATGGAGGAGGCATTGAAGATGAATCCAAAGGATCTTGATGAACTCTGGGAGTCCTGCAAGAATGCTTTCTCTGCCGTTCCAGATGACTTTATTAATGAGTTATTTGAGTCATTGCAGAGATGTGTGGATGCAGTCCTCCAAGCTCATGGGAATCATACACAATATTCATTCTGTCTCCACTGCAGCATGACTTTATATTCTATACTGGACATTAGTTCTGTTCAGTGACGAGATTTTTGGCTAAACAAAGTCAGATTTTACTGCCCTAATTAAATCGTTCAAAATCAAGGCATGATCATATTTTATTTTGGTCAAAAAAGCGTAATCTAGAGGACTTTGCCTTTCATATAAGCCACTTCTGATACCAAATAATTAACTAGAAGTCAAGTTATTATTTGTTGTTCCTAAAACTTGGAAGGCAACAAAACTTTTGTCAGGTAGTTGAAAGGTAAATAATGACATGTATCTGTAATTCTTGAATGAGTGCTATATTAATCTCCTACATCAGCTTCATCAGTGAATGAGTGTGTGATTGTGTTTGCTCCTCTTCAGATGCAGGGGGCCGGAGCGAAGGGCTGGAAAAGTGTTTCATCTCTATTCACCAAAGAGGACGAACATCAGCTTCTGGAGGCCGACAATCAGCCGGTCGCAGATCAGTGAGTGATACATGATGCTGTTACATTTACATTTAGCAGACGCTTTTGTCCAAAGTGACTCACAATTGAGGAGGCATTCAGTGATTCAACAAGACGAGGCAACAAGTGCTAATTATACAAAGGAACTGTTTGTGCTTGGAAAACCCAATGTTCATTTAGAAAAGATGAGCTTGTTTTGTTTTCAAATAAATTTGACCAATAAAAGCCAATTTTACCAAATTTAGAGCTAGAAGAAAATAAATCCAGCTCACTACTTATGTTTGTATCTTAAAAATAATGGTAATTTTAATTGAGATTTCTTTTTTTTATTTTGATCAATCAACCTTCCTTGTTAAGAGCAGTTGCTCAATTGTAACAGTACTCATTGCTTTTTCTTACCTCTTTGCACATTATTTTGCTTGTTTTAAAGAAAAACTCACTTAATTTTGACTTATTATTTCTGAAAACAAGACAATGTTTTTGCTTATGTTTTTGATATAAGAATTTGTAGATATTTTGACCAGAAAAATGCCTTTTGATTGCAGTGTAACATAACATAAATTCACATTTGGAATTTTAGTAAGTCGTAGGTTTTTTTTTAAAGGTGCAGTGTGTAAGTTTGACACCGAGTGGTTGAAGTAGGTATTGCATTCCTGGATCAAAACACATGCAAGCGCAGGTTGCCAGATTGACGACCAACAGAAGCGAGCCTGACTATCGAGCCTAAAGGCTGATTTAAGGCTGATTAAACCCGTGTTCTATATAAAAGCAACAGCACACGATAGAAGAAATATTTCCCATATTAAACTGAGTTTTTGTCCTAACTGACACCTTGAATAGGTATATTAGAAACGGCTTCTATTACTTGCAGCTGAATAACAGAAAACATTGACAATGATCACCTCAGGTACACCTCATGTGCTTTATTTAGAGTTAAATGCTAACAATGTAAGTTTGAATGCTATATTACATGACACATACTGAAAGCAGCAGCAGATAGTTCACCTCAGACCTGGAAAATAAAATAAACTGTTTGAAATTGAACTTCAGAACTGTGACTCAGTGCAAACCAATGCATATCAGTGATTCAGCATCTATGTTTAATAATGTTAAAGAGGTTTAATATGTATTAATTAGATTGTAAACCTTACCATTTGCTGGAGTGCAGTGAGTGCACTATTCTGTGCTTCTGAACGGCTGTATTTAAATTTCTGACCTGTTTCGACTGGTGCAAACAGCCAAATTACTTATCACTACAAATTTCCTCATGTAGCATGTTGTCAGGACATGGGGTTATGTAACCTGCTCACCTAATGTTTACGTTCGTAATATTTTTATTATTTGCTAATTCAGTGGTTCTCAAACTGTGGTACGTGTACCAGTAGTGGTACGCAGGCTTACTTCCAGTGGTACGCGGAGAAATCGATGAATAATTAAAGTTAAAAAAATTAACACACTTTTAACCCTTTGATGCGTACGATAACACAGATGTGATCTTTGATTTTATTAGGCTAAACCTTTTATTTTATTTTCCATTTTTCTAATGTTATGTATTCTTTCATTTGAAGCTATTTTCCTCTCTGTATTTTGTTGGTTGTTGGGGGCGTATCCGTGTTTTTACATCTCAATGTTGTTGGTATAGTTTAATCACTTGCTTTTCTGACACACAAAGCCTACTTTAATGCGCAGCAAGCAGATCTAATTTCTAATTTCCCTGTTGAAACTATTTAGAATGTTTAAAGTGGCTGATAAATAATAATAATAATAAATATTCATAATAATAAGAAGAATTAATCTGCCTCGTTTTTGAACTGTGCAGGGCTGTAGCTGCTTAATTAGGCCTACTGTGCTACTGTACTTCAATACTGGTCATTATGGTGGTACTTGGAGAGATTTTTTTTTCTGAGGTGGTACTTGGTGAAAAAAGTTTGGGGAACACTGTGCTAATTAATAACCTCATGTGAAACTCTGAATCTGCGTTTCATTTCGGAGTCTGCTACTGTCCACCGAAGGTCACGTTTCGGTCACTGACGCATGCTTTGAGAGCCTTCATGACCGAATGAATGAAATACGTGCTAAAATATGATTGGCTAACCTGGCATTGGGTGAGTTAAAAGGACCAAAACAAAGACATCGTTCTGGAACGTCATGCATTTTCAAAGCAGAATATTAGACTTTTTTTTTTTTTTTTCCTAACACCATTGGCAGATTATTTTGCTTGTTTTAAGGAACAACTCGCTTCATTTTGACATATTTCTGAATGTAAAATAACATAATTCCACGTTTGGAGCTTTAAAGATTACAAGAAGCTTAAGATTGTAATATAGCAGTGGTTCTCAACTGGTACCCACATTTTTACATGGTCATCAAGTCGGGACCAAATTTTTAGGAACTATGTTTTAATTTTAGGAATTATAATGAATTAATTTGTATTTATTTGTTAACAAACACAAGTAGTGACAGATAAATCATAAGAAAATCACCAAGACTTACAAATAAACAATTTTTTATTGATTTCATTGGACAAAATGTATCAAATTATACAAATATTACAAAGTACAATTGCGCATTTCAAAATAAAAGTCCGGTATACGCATTTCAAAATAAAAGTCAAGTATGAGCATTTCAAAATAAAAGTCCGGTATAAGCAAAATAAGTTATAAATTAATGTTTTACACACACTCCGCAACCCACTAAAAATGTTACCGCGACCCACCAGTTGAGAAACACTGTAATATAATATTGTTTACTAAACACTGACTGTAAATGTAATTGCAGTCCACTGGCGGTGAAGCCGGAGGAGCCTCCAAGGCCCAACAAGCGCAATACTGGATTCTGGGACAACTTTGCCACTAAATGGCAGCAGGCGGCAGCGATGAAACAAGCAGAGGCTGCGGAGGCTGGAGGGGACATCCAGGCGGAGGAGATCCAGAGCGGATCCAGAGCAGAAGAGAACCAGGAGGGAGAAACCGGAGACACCGGCGCAGGAAACAGCTTCTCCAAATACGCCACACTGGGGGAAGAAAGCGAAGAAACTCCAACCTTCAAGTGGAACTTTGTCACCAGCAAACTGGCCGAGCTGAAGACCAGAAGCATGGCCAAGAGCAACTAGCCAACAGTGGAGAACTACAGAAGGGTTACACATTACTTTATATCAGCTGTATGATTCCTTCAGAAATCATTCTAACATGCTCAATTAATTATCAAAAACATTTCTGATCATTATCAGTAATGAAAGCATAGCATAGTTTTACTGCAACCGAAAACATTGTTACGCTCTTAAAAAATAAAATAAAATTGAGGTTGTTTTAACCCAATATTGGGTCAAATATTTACAAAATAATCCTTTTTATTCGACCCAAACCATATTTAACTTCAAGAATTGTGTTGTTTTGGCTTAATTTAAATAAGTAGTTTGGACAAACAGCCTACGTCAATGTTTGAGTGTATTTTTACTGAAACCAAAACATTTTTACATTCAAAAAAATAAAATTGGGGTTGTTTTAACCCAACATTGGTTTAAATATGGACAAACACAATCAATATGATAACATTTTTTTTATTTGACTCAAATAATGTGGCGTACTGAGTAGCAGGATCGCCTCACAGCAAGAAGGTCGCTGGTTCGAGCCTCGGCTGGGTCAGTTGGCATTTCTGTGTGGAGTTTGCATGGTTTCCTCCGGGTGCTCCAGTTTCCCCCACAAGTCCAATGACATGCGGTATAGGTGAACTGGGTAGGCTAAATTGTCCATAGTGTATGAGTGTAAATTAGTGTGTATGGATGTTTCCCAGATATGGGTTGCAGCTGGAAGGGCATCCGCTGTGTAAAACATATGCTGGATAAGTTGCCGGTTCATTCCGCTGTGGCGACCCCTGATTAATAAATGGCCTAAGCCGAAATGAAAATGAATGAATGTACAAAAATAACCCTTTTTATTCGACCCAAACCATATTTAACTTCAAGAATTGTGTCGTTTTGGCTTAATTTAAATAAGTAGTTTGGACAAACAGCAAACATCAATGTTTGAGTGTATTTTTACTGAAACCAAAACATTTTTACATTCCAAAAAATTTATTTGTGGTCGTTTTAACCCAACATTGGTTTAAATATGGACAAACACAATCAATAAGATAACATTTATTTCATTTGACCCAAATAATGTGGCATAGTGAGTAGCACGATCGCCTCACAGCAAGAAGGTCGCTGGGTCGAGCCTCGGCTGGGTCAGTTGGCATTTCTGTGTGGAGTTTGCATGTTCTCCCTGTGGTTGCGTGGGTTTCCTCCGGGTGCTCCGGTTTCCCCCACAAGTCCAAAGACATGTGGTATAGGTGAATTGGGTAGGCTAAATTGTCCATAGTGTATGAGTGTAAATTAGTGTGTATGGATGTTTCCCAGAGATGGGTTGCAGCTGGTAGGGCATCCGCTGCGTAAAACAAATGCTGGATAAGTTGGCGGTACATTCCGCTGTGGACTAAGCTGAAATGAAAATGAATGAATGTACAAAAATAACCCTTTTTATTCGACCCAAACCATATTTAACTTCAAGAATTGTGTCATTTTGGCTTAATTTAAATAAGTAGTTTGGACAAACAGCAAACATCAATTTTTGAGTGTATTTTTACTAAAACCAAAAAAATTTTACATTCAAAAAAAAATTGGGGTTGTTTTAACCCAACATTGGTTTAAATATGGACAAACACAATCAATAAGATTACATTTTTTTTATTGGATCCAAATAATATTTAAAACGGCACAACATTTGTAGGATAATTTAATTAACATAAAGTTCAAAATAGAACACTAGAGAACATTAGAAATGCTGATCATGACAGTAGATGCATTTCTATCCTCTCAAAATCCTTTATTTCATCATTGTAAGCATTGTTGGGTAAAGAAAAAAGTGATATATTTATATAACATATAGAAGTAATATCTTCATTAGATACTTAAACAGCCAAAAACCACCAACAATCAAGAATGCATGATGATATGGTTTCATGGCTTCCCAATCAAAAAATGTAATTATAATGAAAGTCAAAGGGGCAAAAACAGCCACCAACATAACGAAAAGGTGGTACATTTGAATAATACACAAGGGTTAAACAGTTTCTCCAAGCACTGGGCGAAGGAAGCAAAGAAACTCCCACCTTCAAGTGGAACTTTGTCACCAGCAAACCAGCCAACAGTGGAGGAGAACTAGAGAAGGGTTTTCACAGTTCAGGCCACAGTGCTTTATATCAGCTTTATCACACTGATGAACAGTGATCGCATTTCTGTGGCGTGTCGAAAAAGCAGCGACTGGCACGACACCGTGACCTCTCTTAGCCTGGACTGCTGTGGGAACTACTGGTCATTGGAAACCCATACAAGTGTGTGCTTGTTTAAGGTGAAGTGTGTAATCTTTTGGGATGAAATGATTCCGGTTTGCAAAGGTCTGGCTCCAGATAAGAATAAACATTTTGTGATATTATTTGTAATTCAAAATATCAGCATGTTTTAAAGTCATTAGAGCTTTGCTGTTTTAAACCATTCAAGCAGCATTAGATGACAAACAACCTAATTTGGAATAGTGGGTTATATATATCATATAAATAAATCATTTTAATAAAAGCCCTTTTAACATTCCGATTAAAAGAACCAACCAACCAACCAAAAAAAAAAAAGGCTTAGAGAATCAAACAGTATGAATCTTATGACTGATTTAGCTCTTTTGTATATCCTATACGATACTTTTTATGTATCATCTATTGAGAAACGCAATTGATCAAGTTAAAAAATGTTCATTCAATTTTATTTTATTGGGTGTAGGTTTACAGAATGTGTGTCTGGTGTAGGTAATGCAGTGTGCTGTCTGTTTCATAAATGTTCATCATGATTTATTCTGTCTGTCCAGTTTAACTCCTGAAGTCATGCTAAGTGTGTGTGCACAATGTCTCAAAGGTGCTTTTGTGTCTGTTGTTCTTTTTCTGTCTTTGTTTAGTTTGCTCTGTTGTCAAAAGTCACATTAAATGAGTTATCCTGCGTTGAGGTTTTATTTTATGAAATTATAAAGTTCTGTTGCAAAACACGTAATGAGATATACTACTGTACCTTTCCTTGCTAATGCTAGCATTGAACAGAAGGTGTCGCTGCAGGCTAGATTAACACACAAAGAAACGCTTTAGCCAGTAGCTAGACTGAAAGTTAGCAACGACCTGAAGCAAATTATAATTCACTAACCAATTTTTAATATCAAGATTCCAAGTTTAATGGAATGATTCATTCACTTTACTAAAAGATCCGGTTGAAAAAGCGAGTCGTGAAACTGACGTTCACCTGACGTTCATTCTATTCAGTAAATTGATTCATCTGTCGCTGAAAGATAATAAGGTATTTTATTATATATTTTTATATATTATATTATAATGAGGTATATTATAATAAGGTAAAAAGAAAGATAATAATAATAAATTAATTAATTACCTTAAGGTAAAACCATAGACTGTAGGGTAAAATATCAGGGATTCGTGATAATCAAATGAATAATAATCACATAATAATATGTAATCACATCATAATAATTCACGATTAATAAAGTATTAGAGTATGAATGATAGGTTTAACTATATATTTATAATAACAAACGCGATACAAGTTAAAGTGAAGGTATTTTATAATAATGACTAGCCTATTTTCATTTTCTCCAATGAAATTGATTATTAACAAAGAAGCTAAATATAATGCTGATTTGAAACGACAGAAACCAGCTGGAAAAGCCAAGCAACACTTGCCAAAACCTTTGTAATGATAAAATACTGTGTCTGAAAAGATCCAGTTCACGCATCGACATCAGTTCAAGTTCATAAGAACCGATTCATATGAACGACTCACAATCGAGAGTCACATAAGTCTAAACAGTCAGTGAGTGTACCAGAAAGCAGGTTTTTCTATTCATATTCTCTCAATGTCTACACAACAATTAAATTTATTGCCAACAACAAACATTTACACCTCATAGCTGTGGATTTTACTACAATAATACCTTCTTCAAACAATGAGGTAAGTAAACAATCTTTCTGTTTACGTTTTAACTCATGATAGCGTCGACTCAATGCACATTTTTATTGTACAAATAATAAACAGCTTCATTTTGGTTAACATTTAAGTTCATTTTTCCATTGAAGGCAGAGTCATGAGAGTTGAACTTCTGTGTTTATTGTCTGACAGTTATATAACCCCTGTAAGGCCTGTCATAACACATGGCTCTTGGTTTACACAGTTTATGGCCTGCAGGAAGGTTTTCCTCATACAGGTGTTGTGGGAAGAGTTTGCAGCTCTTCACTAATAACTCATTACAGCAGACAGATCACACTAATGAAAACACAAGAGGGAAGAACTTGGTTGTTTTGACCTTCACTTGTGCTGAAATTGGAAAAAAATCTTTATTTTCTGATGGAGACATTTAAAATGTAGGACTTGAGTTTGTTTTTAGAAGTTAGTATTACTTTTCTGTTTACAAATTGTTGATTTTTCTGCATAAAATAGCATAAAAAAATCATACATTTTATTTATTTATCTATCATGTTTTCCTTTATTTTTAAGAAAAGTGCAGATGTCATTGTTTATACAGAGATAAAACCCCAACCCTAACAAACCCTAAGTACACTGCCTGATATATTGAAAGTAATGACAATAAAAAATAGTAAAGACACCAGAAAAAAAATTAAATTAGAAAAAAAAAACAGCAAAATTGTATAAAATAAAATAAATAAATAAAAATAATGGGCGTTACATACAGGGATTGTGCTGTGCTATTTTACTATGGTAGGCTAGCGTAGAACATCAATTTTATTATACATGTCATATATCATGCACTGCATTTTGGAAGGCAAATCATGCTTGCAGGTTAAAATAAATCACACACACACACACACACACACACACACACACACACACACACACAC
>CAIGQQ010031697.1:4879118-4895385 GCA_903798035.1 Danio albolineatus
ATATATATATATATAATTAAAAAATGTTTATGTGTATATTATTTATATATTTTTCAGTGGGAGCTAAATTAATTTATTAATTTATTTCTTAGATTAAAATAATCAAAAGTAACAATAATAATAACTTTAAATGTTAGGGTCTTATAAACGATAATATTTCGCAATTTCCAAATAAATAAATAAATAAAACTTCTATTTAATTATTATAATAATGTTTCTTGAATATTAGCAGCAAATTAAAAAAATCATGTGCTTTTTTAAGCTGTGACAAAAATTCAGTGTTTAATCAAGAAAATCAATCACATTTTAAAATGTATTAAAACAGGCAGGTGTCGCACTGTCGCCTCACAGTAAGAAGGTCGCTGGTTCAAATCCCGGCTGGGTCAGTTGGCATTTCTGTGTGGAGTTTGCATGCTCTCCTCATGTTGCTGTGGGTTTCCTCTGGGTGCTCCGGTTTCCCCCACAGTCCAAACACATGCGCAATAGGTGAATTGAATGAACTAAATTGGCCTTAGTGTATAAGTGTGTGTGTGAAGGTTAGAATATGTGGGTGTTTCCCAGTACTTGGTTGCAGCTGGAAGGCCATCCACTGTGTAAAACATATGCTGGAATAGTTGGGGGTTCATTCCACTGTGGCGACCCCAGATGAATAAAGGGTATAAGCCGAAAATAAAATAAATGAATGAACAATTGAAATTAAATAGAAATATATAGAATTAAATTAAAAATTAAAAACAGCTAATTAAAAAGTCGTGTGCTTCTAAACTGTAAAACAAACAAAAAAAGTTTTTAATTGAGGAAATTAAAGACATTTTAAATTATATTAAAACAGAAACCAACTATGTTCAATTTGTAATATTACAAATAATATAATAAATATATTAATAGTATAATAAAATACAAATATTTACAAGTCAAATAAATGCAATCTGGTGCTCACAACAGACTTTTGAATGATGTCCAGTGCAGTATTAAAGCATAGAGATCCCTCAGTCTGCTCTGTGAGGAAGTTTCCTCTATATTTAGCCTCTCGCAGGTGTAAGTCTGCGTTTCTTCCTGCTGTAATTCTATGCTGTGTTTCAGTGGTTGTTATTTCCCTCCTCCGCTCTTCCTCTCCAACACTACAAACCCCGTTATCCTGCGTTAGTTTCATCTGGATTATTTTAGGTCTCGTCGGTGTTCATGCGGATCATCGTGACTCATGTTCAGTTCTGGCATATTGGAGCTGCTGGACTAGAAGAATTAGGCCAGATTTGCCACACTTCACAGCCCTGATGCACACAGAACCTCATTACACCGCCGTGGCACGGTTACATGGGAAATCTTGGCACGCTTTGTCTTTACAAACCCAGAAACCCTTCAGACAGAAGTCAGACGTGTGCAGCTCTTTCTGTATGGAGCCAGATCAGTCTCAAAAATAATACATTTACAAAATAAAATTCATACAAGCTCAGCACAATTCACATTTACAAAATCCAAGTTGTACATGAAAAAGATGATAAATAATAATATTAAATAAATTATATATACAATATCTAGTGAGCGGCAGTTCTGTGGGTGTAAATGCCTTGTTGATGCCAGAGGTCAGAGGAGAATGGCCAGACTGGTTCCAGCTTATAGAAAGGCAACAGTAACTCAAATAACCACTAGCTACAACCGAGGTCTGCAGAAGAGCATCTCTGAACGCACAACACGGCCAACCTTGAGGCAGATGGGCTACAGCAGCAGAAGACCACACCGGGTGCCGCTCCTGTCAGCTAAGAACAGGAAACTGACCCTACAGTTCACAAAGGCTCACCAACACTGGACAGTAGAAGATTGGAGAAACTTTGCCTGCTCTGATGAGTCTCGGTTCCTGCTGCCACATTCAGATGGTTGGGTCAGAATTTGGCATCAACAACATGAAAGCATGAACCCATCCTGCCTTGTATCAGCGGTTCAGGCTGGTGGTGGTGGTGTAATGGTGTGGGGATATTTTCTTGACACACTTTGGGCCCATTAGTACCAATTGAGCATCGTGTCGACACCACAGCCTACCTGAGTATTGTTCTGACCATGTCCATCCCTTTATGACCACAGTGTACCCATCTTCTGATGGCTACTTCCAGCAAGATAACGCACCATGTCATAAAGTGTGAATCATCTCAGACTGGTGTCTTGAACATGACAGTGAGTTCACTGTACTCAAATGGCCTCCACAGTCACCAGCTCTCAATCCAATAGAGCACCTTTGGGATGTGGTGGAACGGGAGATTCACATCATGGATGTGCAGCCGACAAATCTGCAGCAACTGCGTGATGCTCTCATGTCAATATGGAGCAAAATCTCTGAGGAATATTTCCAGTACATTGCTGAATCTATGCCATGAAGGATTAAGGCAGTTCTGAAGGCACAAGGAGTACACTCTAAAAAAAAAAGGTGCTAAATAGCACCAAAACTGGTTCTTTGGCTCGTAATGAGGGGGGAACCTTTTTTGCTGCTATACAGCACCTTAAAAAATAGGTGCTATATAGTACTTTTGTCAAATGGTGCTATATAGCACCTATATTTTAAAGTGCTCATAATGTTACTTTACCCTTTCCGCAAATAAAGCTGGCATAAGAGTTATGAGAATTAGCTATAAGAACAAGTGCTTACCAGTAGTAGTGGTGCTATATAGCACTTTAACCCCCCCAAAGAACCACTGAAGAACCTTTATGGTGATTTAAAGGTTCTTTACACAGTAAAAGTGCTATATAGCACCTTAACCACCTTAAAGAACCACTGAAGAACCTTTTTTTTTAAGAATGTACAACCGGGTAATAGTAAGGTGTACCTAATAAAGTGGCCGGAGAGTGTATATGTGTATATATATATATATCTATATATATATACAGTATATAGTTTAATAAATATAACTTACTAAAGAATTTTAGAACTAAAGAGTATATAAGTATATTTTAAGTATATAAATAAAACAAATATATAAACATTTAAACTATTGTAAATGAAAAACATGGTCATATAAAATATTGTAGAAATGTATAATTATATATAACTATATTATAAAATATTTATATTCATATTTTTTTATTTTATTCATATTAAATGTATTTAATTTTAAACTTCATCCATATTTATTTTGACAACAAAAACGATTATTCTGTTTTAGTTAATTTCAAAAGTAAATCAAAATACTATACTAATAATACTCCTACTACTGAAGAAATAACACTTAATACTACTATTTCAATTTATGTAATGTTATGTGTGTATTTATATAGCGCATTAATCGAGTATGGCCATACACTCTAAGCGCTTTACAGTCATGAGGGGTCTCCACACCACCGCCAGTGTGAAGTTCCACTTGGAACTCAATTTACTTCAACAATCATGGAAAGCAGCTGAGTCCAGTTTGATGTATAACGAGCACCTCTGAGCATCCAATCAAAGACTGCGTTACAATTTCAAACTGAACGTCTGCTTTGGATTGACACACATCTTAGTATGTAAGTAAAATGGACGGCAAATGTTGTCTTTTTACATTGATGAGGTGCATTTATACCATACACTGTGCAAAAGGTTACATATAAAACCAGGGTTATATTAAACACGATCTGGTGAGTATTAGCAGGATTGGACTCTGAGCTATAGTGATGCGGCTGTTTCTCATGTTGTGCTGAAGTTGTTTTGGTGATTTAGCAGTGTGTGTGTGTGTGTGTGTGTGTGTGTTTCTTAACCTCTGACTGACAGTGTGTGTAATCTTCAGCAGGCAGAACTCATTCACACACACTGATTTACAGCATCACACTGACAGACAGACTGCCAGATCACTTTTATTTCCAATGGCGTCACCCACAGGGTTTACACACCTCTCACACTTTCCTGTGTGGGAAATATGACACACACACACACACACACACACACACACAGACAGATAGATAGACACCTGGGCTGCGATTATGGGATTTAGGAAAAAAAATACTCACTAAGGAATTTTTTTTTTTTTTTTTTGGTTGTTTTTGATAGTTATAGTAAAATCCTGGGTTAATTCAACCTAATTATGGGTGTAATATGGGATAAACTGAAGGGTTCGTTTTTGGAGTTAAATAATTAGGACCTAATTTAACCCAGTGTTTGGGTTAGTTTGCCGAATTTGGGTTTAATATTAAAAAAAATAAAAATAAAATGGGTGGTTGTTGTTTTGTGGGGTTTTTAACCCAAAGTTGGATTTTATTTATTTATTTATATTTTCTTTAACCCAACTGTTGGATTTGTCCATATTTGGTCTAGCTTTGGGTTTAAATAATCCAGTATTTTTTTGTGTAAGTAATTTTCTTTTATATATATATATATATATATATATATATATATATAATTTGATTATATTTTGTTTATATATCACCCAGTGTTTGCTGTAAGAAAAAAATACATATTTTTAGTGTAACTAATTCTGGGTGTAATAGGGGCTAAAAAAAACTGCTGGGTTAATTTTTGGAATTAAATTAATAGAACCAAATTTAACCCAATGTTTGGGTTAGTCCATTATAGTTTACCTAATTTGGATTTAACAAGCATTTCTTGGAGTAAAAAAAATAATGGGCTGTTGATTTTTATTGGGTTTTTATTTTATTTTATTTTATTTTATTTTATTTTATTTTATTTTATTTTATTTTATTTTTTTATTTTGACCATACAGTTTAAGTCCAGTATTTTGTTGTGAAATTAATTAAATTATATATATTTTTAACACAAATGTAGAGTTTGTTAATATACGACCTATTGTTTGCTGTAAGAAAAAAAAACTGCATATTTTAGTGTAACTAATTCCATTAAAACATTTTTAAAATGTATTTATTAAATTTTTTTTTAAATTACAATGCAGATTTTAATGTTGTATTTTATGATTCTTCATATTGAGGTATAACAAGTTTAAAAATACTGTAAAACTATTGCTGTAATACAAATAAATTGAGTAATTATTTTAGTGTAATTTTAAATGAAATTTATTTCACCTTGTTGTATTTTTATAGTTTTCTTATTCTTTTAAAATTATTTTAAGTTAATAAAAAAAGTAAATTGTTTCATAGTATAAAAATGAGTTTTTGTATTTAAATGTAATTCATCTTGAGTTATTTACACTAATTTTTTTAGGGGGGTTGGGATTTTGAATAACACAAAGATTACTCCAGGCCATTTTAATAGTGCATTTCAGTATTTCTACTTCTATACTCATTTGTTTGTAACTCGTATGATTTTTTTTTTTGATTTGATTTTTGTTTCCAGCACAGCAAGTGCACAACAATTTAAAAACAGTAAAATCCACGTGACACAAAAACACAGATGAGCACAGTGATTCAGAAATAGGACTTTATTTGTATTTTCTCTATAATATCTCTTTGGATTTGAAATCTAAACTCTTCTTTACAGAAACATACAGAGGGGCAGTAAAATAACATGCGGTTTAGACGTTGGGGATGAAAAAGAAAAGCTCACAGTGTTATTTTTTCTCAGACCTGTGCTTCACTTATCAGCAGTATTCATTACGACAGGAGGATCAGTGTCAGTGTCTTTTTCAGACAGGTGTGTGTGTGTTTTTCCATCACGTTATTTCTTCTCCTCTTCACCAAATGCTGTGCTGTTGTGAGTTAAACACTAAAGCGTCAAGTTCCTCGTCACAACAACTGACTTCAGGATTAAAACAATATGCTTTCCCTTTAGACAAATGTGCAAACGACCATCAGTTAGCATTAGAGTAACCAAAACAACACACAGATATGCTGTTCAGCTAATGTGGAGATGAAAATAAACACTTTGCATGTTTTAGTGTTTGACAAAAGACAGTCGGGGGGAAATAAAGGCTGTTCCAAACCCTAGTCTTGAATTAAATTTGGTTCTTTTTAATTTTAATACATTTAATTTAATTTTTAATACATGTACGTGTGTGATTTTTTATTTTAAAGAGCATAATCTAACATGCTGAACATCAGCAAGAAGGTCGCTGGTTCGAGTCCCTGGCATTTCTGTATGGAGTTTGCATGTTCTCCCCTTGTTGGCGTGGGTTTCCTCCGGGTGCTCCGGTTTCCCCCACAGCCCAACCACATGAGCTGTAGGTGAATTGGGTAAGCTAAATTGGCCGTAGTGTATAAATGTGAGAGTGTTTGGATGTTTCCCAGTACTGGGTTGCAGCTGGAAGGGCGTCTGCTGTGTAAAAAGTGCTGGATAAGTTGGTGGTTCATTCCGCTGTGGAGATCCCTGATTGTTAAAAGGCCAAAGCCAAAGGAAAATGAATGTTAGGGATGGCAAATAACTTTCTAAATGACTTTATGAGCACATTAAAGCGTCTGCTGTTACTGTATGTTTGATAAATGTTGTGAAAGTGATGTCCAAATATTTACGTAAAGTAAGAAACGTCATGGTGCCGTGGTGGCGTAGTGGGTAGTACAATCGCCTCACAGCAAGAAGGTCACTGTTTCAAGTCTCGGCTGGGTCAGTTGGCATTTCTGTGTGGAGTTTGCATGTTCTCCCCGTGTTCGTGTGGGTTTCCTCCGGGTGCTCCGGTTTCCCCCACAGTCCAAACACGTAGTATGGGTGAATTGGGAAGGCTAAATTGTCCACAGTGTATGTGTGTGAATGAATGAGTGTGTATGGATGTTTCCCAGATATGGGTTGCAGCTGGAAGGGCATTCGCTGCGTAAAATATGCTGGATAAGTTGGCGGTTCATTCCGCTGTGGCGACCCCAGATTAATAAAGGGACTAAGCTGAAAAGAAAATGAATGAATGAATAAAACATCATGCTTATTCTGACTGTAACGTTGTGCTTATTTATTGTTCTTTAGTGTTTTTATTATTACTCTACACTCTCAGAAATAAAGGTACGCGAGCTGTCACTGGGGTGGTACCTTTTCAAAAGGTTCACATTTGTACTTAAAGGGTCCATACTGGTACCTCAAAAGGATATTTTAGTACCTAAAAATTTTAAGAGGAACACTTTTTGTACTTTTTACGTACTAATATGTACCCTTGAGGTATTAATATGAACCCTTTAGGTACAAATGTGCACCTTTTGAAAAGGTGCCACGCCAGTGACAGCTCATGTACCTTTATTTCGGAGAGTGGATGACTTCTGGCTTCTTACTGGGATTTTATGCAAACTTGTAATTCTCTGCATTTTTTATTTGTTATTGTATGTATTGTAGCGCTTTGAGTTAAAATGCATAAATTTTATTATTATTATTATCATTCATTCATTTTCTTTTCAGCTTAGTTCCTTTTATTAATCTGGGGTGGCCACAGCGGAATGAACTGCCAACTTATCCAGCATATGTTTTACGCAGCGGATGCCCTTCCACCTGCAACCCATCTCTGGGAAACATCCATACACACTCATTCACACTCATACACTACAATTTAGTATACCCAATTTACCTATACCACATGTCTTTGGACTGTGGGGGAAACCGGAGCACCCGGAGAAAACCTATGGGAACACGAGGAGAACATACAAACTCCACACAGAAATGCAAACTGACCCAGCCGAGGCTTGAGCCAGAGACCTTGCTGTGAGGCGAACGTGCTACTCACTACGCCACCATGGCGCCCTACTATTATTATTATTATTATTATTAATAATATTCTTATTATTATTATTATTATTCATTAAAATAGATGAAATAATAAGAGACCAATCTAAATGCTAATATATTATTAATGATCATCAGCTTCTCGCTGGTAAGGGGTAAAACCTACTGGTTTGAAGGAGCGTGTCAAGGTAAAAATGACATAAGGAGTATTTTGGGGCCAAAACTGTCATTTCAGTCATTCATTCATTCCTTCATTAATCTGGGGTCGCCACAGCAGAATGAACCGCCAACTAATCCAGCATATGTTTTTTTTTTTATGCAGCGGATGCCCTTCCAGCTGCAACCCATCACTTGGAAACATCCATTCACCCTCACTCATATACGTTATGGAGAATTTAGCGTACCCAATTCCTCTATACCACATGTGTTTAGACTGTGGGGGAAACTGGAGCACGCGGAGGAAACCCACACGAACACGGGGAGAACATGCAAACTCCACACAGAAATGCCAACTGACCCAGCCAAGGCTCGAACCAGCGACTTTCTTGCTGTGAGGCGACAACACTACCTACTGTGCCACCGTGTCACTACCAGGTAAACAATAAATTATTATTTTCTCTTTCTTATAGCTGTCTAGTTATGACTTGTTTGTGGTGTGATCAACGTTTGGTGTAGTTGTGGATGAGTTTGAAAGCAACATATTTTAATACATTTTTTTAGGCAAATTGAACGAAATGACTTAGTAAATAATATTCGTTCACCTTGCTGAACAAGACTCAAAGGTCCGAGTCAGTAAAATGATCCAAACTTCCCATCACTAATGTTGAGGCTGCACTGGACCATACGCGTGAGCCTGACACAGAAGTCTAAATCAGCCTTTAGATGTTGTCTTTAGTAAATCCCTGTAGAAAACATATAATAGTCATAAAATTTTAAGAGGAAAAATGCCTATGAATAAAGTTGTGTACTAAAATATTTATTATAAAAAATATGCTTTTATTACTTAATATTTACTAAATCATAAACTCTGCAAGCTTCACCCTTTTAAAGCGTCTCGACAGGGTTTGGAACAGATTGTACATCAGCACACATTTCTTTGGCACAATGAAACTCCAAATCAGCTTGTTTTCAAGGCCCTGCGTATTTATTTGCATACACACTCAGTGTTAAAAATACGTTTCATAGCAGTATATAAAGCTCTCTCGCCCTCTCTCTTTCTCCAACTCAGTGCATTAATATCCCCACAGGGGCGCTCTGTGTGTTTGTTCCAACGCCTGCGTTTAAGGAAAAAACGGCAACACACAAACTAAACTGAGACAGTTGGGAAATGAGGTACACATGGTTCACTTAACGCTCATGCATTGGTTTCCCAGCCCCAGAGAAAAGCTTAGTGGTTTTCAATGTTAAATTATTCATCGGATGACACGTTCTTTAAGTTACACTCAACACATAACACTTGTTTTCCAGACATGAGTAACAAGAAGGACTTGTGTCTTTCTATGTACAGTCGATAACCTCAGTGAAGACGCATCTCTGTCACCCCATTTACCTTTAAATAGTGTACTAAAAAGCCACTCATTCAATCCCATAATGCATTGTGATATTTAGAACCAATAGCATGATTTTGAATGATTTCTGATGGTGTGTTGCAAATGGTATACTGTAAGTGTGTTACAAATGGGATATAATGCACTCTGAAGGGCATTTCAGAGTGAAAACAACGCCACTATATTGAAGTAGCATTCCAAACCAAAGCAGCCAGTTTTGAGTTCGGACCCTTTGGAATGAAGGATTTACAACTAATGGACAATTTGGGTCATGATCCTTGGTGTCACAATTCGGAAGGGCTCATTTCTAATCCCGTAAGAGGGATAAGGACATAGGGATGAACCTTTCTGAATGGAAACCAATGTAAATATTGCCCTGTGAAGGGCACTTTTTGGAGTGAAAATAAATCAGAGCCGCCATATTGAAGTATCATTCCAAACCAAAGTGCTCAAAACTGGCCACTTCGAAGGGTCTTTCTGAATGAAGGATTTAGAAAAATACAACTGACTGGACACTTCAGGCTGTAATCCTTGAAGATGTTTGGTGTTTGGTGATGTTTGTAATTCTTTGGAAAATGTTTGGTGTCACACACTGCATTCAATTCGTATACTTCAAAGTGATTAGGGCAGGGGTTGAAATTGGTCCTGAAGGGCCAGTGTCCTGCAGAGTTTAGTTACAACCCCAATTAGACACAAATGAACCAGCTAATCAAACTTTAGGTATACTAGAAACTTCCAGGCAGCTGCGTTGAAGGAAGTTGGAGCGAAACTATGCAGGACACTTGCCATCCAGGGCCGAGTTTGTGCACCCCTTAATAAGGGCATAGGGATTAACCCTCTGAATGTAACTCTGTACCAATACTGCCCTTCAAATGGCTTTTTGGATTAAAAACAATCATGGCCACCATATAGAAGTAGCATTCCAAACCAAAGCAGCCAGTTTTGAGTTTGGGCCCTTTCGAATGAAGGATTTACAACTGATGGACAGTTTGGGTCATGATCCTTGGTGTCACTCACTGCACTCAATTTGGAAGGGCTCATTCCTATGGTCTAATCCCCTAAGAGGGATAAGGACATATGGATGAACCTTTCCGAATGGAAACCAATGCAAATATTGCCCTGCGAAGGGCACTTTGGAGTGAAAAAAAATCAGGGCCGCCATGTTGAAGTATCATTCCAAACCAAAGTGCTCAAAACTGGCCACTTCGAAGGGCCCTTCTGAATGATTTAGAAAAATACAACTGATTGGACACTTCAGGCTGTGATCCTTATAGCAGGGAACATGTTTGGTGTCACACAATGCATTCAATTCGTATACTCCAAAGTGATTAGGGCAGGGGTTGAAATTGGTCTTGGAGGGCCGGTGTCCTGCAGAGTTTAGTTACAACCCCAATTAGACACACCTGAACCAGCTAATCAAACTCTTTCTAGGTATACTAGAAACTTCCAGGCAGCTGTGTTGAAGGAAGTTGGAGCGAAACTATGCAGGACACTTGCCCTCCAGGGCTGAGTTTGTGCACCCCTTGATAACGGCATGGGGATGAACCCTTCTGAATATTACCCAGTACCAATACTGCCCTTCAACTGGCTTTTTGGATTAAAAACAATCATGGCCACCATATTGAAGTAGCATTCCAAACCAAAGCAGCCAGTTTTGAGTTTGGGCCCTTTCGAATGAAGGATTTACAACTGATGGACAGTTTGGGTCATGATCCTTGGTGTCACTCACTGCACTCAATTCGGAAGGGCTCATTCCTATGGTCTAATCCCGTAAGAGGGATAAGGACATAGGGATGAACCTTTCTGAATGGAAACCAATGTAAATATTGCCCTCCGAAGGGCACTTTGGAGTGAAAATAAATCAGAGCAGCCATATTGAAGTATCATTCCAAACCAAAGTGTTCAAAACTGGCCACTTCGAAGAGCCCTTCGGAATGAAGGATTTAGAAAAATACAACTGACTGGACACTTCAGGCTGTGATCATTTGAGCAGGGAAGATGTTTTGCATTGAATCAGTTTACTCCAAAGTCCTGCAGAGTTTAGTTACAACCACAATTAGACACACCTGAACCAGCTAATCAAACTCTAGGTATACTAGAAACTTCCAGGCAGCTGTGTTGAAGGAAGTTGGAGCAAAACTATGCAGGACACTTGCCCTCAAGGGCCGAGTTTGTGCACCCCTTGATAACGGCATAGGGATGAACCCTTCTGAATGTAACCCAGTACCAATACTGCCCTTTAAATGGCTTTTTGGATTAAAAACAATCAAGGCCACCATATTGATGTGGTGTTCCAAAACGAGGTGTTTAAAACTGGCCCCTTGAATGAAGGATTTCAATGGCTACAACCGATGGACACTTCAGGTCTTGACCCTTTCCACAGGGAAGAAGTTTGGTGTCTGCGAAACGTTCCATTCAGAAGGGCTCATCCCAAATCTCTTTGAAGCTGTCACTCTGGAAGGTACACCCTTTGAAGGGATTAGGGCATAGTGATGAGCCCTTCTAAATGGAACACAGTGCAAGTTTTTCCAAAAGTTGGTGGCCAAATTGTGGGTCCAAATTGGCTTACTTGTTTACATCAACACACCATTGAGTGGACTTTATTAGTAAACTAAATGAATGAGGGTATAAGGGGTGTTTTCAGTCAAAGCCACAGTTAAGGTCATTAAAACATGTCAGTATGACTTGCAGTGCGTTTCCACTGGCACATTGCGAGCACAGCAAAGCGATCATTTACTATTCATTCATATGGAAGTTGAGCATAATGCACTGCATGAACGTTCACGTCAATCCACAGCATGAATGTACTGAAAACTGCAGTTGCAATGTGCCAGTGAAAACGCACCGTTACACAAAACAACAATGTTCTCATACTAGATAAGAAAAGCAAAACAAAGCTCTTAAATACAGGGGTAATGAAGCAAGAATAGCTGGCTAGCCAGTCAAGTTTCAATTTAGTTTGCACCAATTCTGGGTCTTGGGTATCATGTAGGTAGTTCAGCTGCTCCATAACACCATGACAACAAAAGGTGATTAAAGTCGAGTTACCTTGATGTTACCTAAAACCCAATATTGGTGCAAACTAAACTGAAACTAACTGGCTAGCCAGCTAATCAACTTCATTGTACAGGTCCCAGATGTCTCACATAAAGTAAATTCAGCACACGTAGAGTGTTTTCCATATTGGAACGTGGTTCCTGGAAGTCTTAGGTTTAGTTATAATAATAGTCAAACCGTAGACTCTTTAGGACCTTCCTGGGCTGCGCTCCTGCAACCATAGAGCCACTTAATGACACGTGCATTCCTCTCAATAATAGACACGCCTGTCGGAATCTGCTCTGCAATTTCCTCCTGAAAAATCCCTTCTCCGGAGTGTCTGGAAAACTCACTAGGCTCTGATCCGCCTCCAACGCTCCTCAGTAGCAGCGAAAGCGTGTCGACTGAACTGGCACCAGCTAGAAAGTTCTCCGGTCCGAGCCTCTCCACCATATCCAAGTCCAATCCACAGTAATCAAAGAAGCGCTCCTGCTCGGATATAGCTAGTGAGCAGCGAAGTCGCAATTCTGACTTTGAGCGTTTCATATTGGAGCGCATCCAAGGAACGACAGGCTTCCAAGGGTCCATGTCGTTATAGTTAGAGTTCCTTGTGCTGTTTCGTAAACAAACCTTCGGTTGCTTCTCCTCGTTGTTGTTGTTTTGCATCTCTGCCGATGAGTGTTCTCGCTCAGATTTGCTTGAACGTCTGGTTTCGATTCCACCATCGACTGTGTCTTTGTCATTGGACCAGGACATTCGAGAATCCCCGTCTCGAGAGGAAGAAGCCTTCTCCTCGTTTATCACCATTTTTTGAGCCACATCATTGACACTACTCTTCTCTCGCATGGATCCCTGGAAGAGGCGTCTTACGAAGCTGTATCCCTTGACCTCAATGTTACCATTGATGTTTTCGCCGGGACTCTTGCATTCTTTCTTCTGTCTGTAAATGACCAGGGAGTCTGGACGCAGCATGCGTTTGCCGTTGCTCCTGCGCATTATTGGCGCACTATGTGGAGCCACCAACGGAGTTCTCGGGGAAGGAACCGGAGGCTTGTTTGTATTATTGTTTGTTTCCACATCAGATTCATTCCGACAATTCTCTTTCCTGGAGTCATCCTCATTTTCATCCCTTGACAGTGATGGTGCGGAGAAAGGCACCATTTGATTTCGGGGCAGGAGGATGGGTGTGGATGGAGTGGAGGTTGTGAGGTTGCGACGGGGGACTGGTGGAGGGGTTACACAGGGAACTAACACCGGTTCCTGCTTGGTGTTTATTACCTGTTGTGTCTTGACGTACTTTGCCTTGTCAGCTTCAAGCCGTTCTACGGCACTGATCGAACGACCCCTGCTTCCGGCGTCCATCTGCCTGCGCAGGTAATCAGGCCCCTTGTTTAGGAGGCGCAGTGGTGAAGGTGAACCAATAGGAGTTAAGGGCTTCATTTTTGAGTTCTGAAACAATGCATCCAAACTTAAAGGACAAAGCAGTTGCTTTGCCCTGTAAAGAGAAGGAACGAAAAGTCTGTTTCAGTGCTTTTGTGAGATCTCAGAATACTAGTAGGATAGAGATTACCTTAGGGATCCATGTTGAGGATCCCTAAAAATGTAGATGCTTCTGCATTTGGAGAATCTGAAATAACTTTCAGCAGTTAACCTCTTCACTGTTTGCTTTTGGAATCAAATCGATACCTAAATGCAGTGTTTAAACCGGGAATACATAAGGGCAGGGCATAGGGAAATCCTTTTTATTCCACAATCCAAAGTCTCAAGTCTCAAATGAGATGTTCTCTTCACCACGGAGTATCAGAAATAGCTGTCAGTGTTCATTTTTCTCTTTTTCGACCCCCTTTGTTTCGGCCCTTTTAACTTCCTTTCTTCTGTTGATCTTTTCAGAGAAGGTCGTCTTGGGGGAAGAGAGCTAATGAGCTTGATTATTTGCTTTTCGATAGCAGTCTGAGGTCTTTGGGTTGGGCTCCTATTATCCTGCGGCGTTACGGTTGGGCTGACCCATAGAGCTGGCACCGGGGCAACTTCAGAGATTGATAGACTGAGGTCCTGTCCTTCTCCCTCTACACCTGGATCCCTGTGGAGACAAAAAAACATAGAGGCACTGTTTAGTTTAGGGACTTCTCAAGGGAGATGGGATCGTGCAAATCATAAGCCATATGGCAGCACAGATAGAACTCCCTGTAGCTTTTTTTGTGAGCCGATGGAGTTGGCAGAAATTGATGTCTGGGGCCACAGGCAGTGCCATTAGCTCATGCATGGACTGAGTTGACTTCACAGTGCTCACCCATCGAATTAGTCCTAAATAACTGTTCACTCGGATAAATGTGCCGTCCTGCACAAATCCGGTGCAGTGTCAGCTCGGGACTAATATGCATAATTCACGACATGCACTGTGAAGCTCGGATTGATGTGATAATGAAAAAATTGTAGTTATTTGCATTCAGATGCACTTAGAAAGTCTTAAATAAAACGTTGAGCATGTGCATACAGACTGCAGAGGTAATAGCCTTCCCCATCAGCATTAGCTTAACCCACATGGTACATTTGCATTCCTTGAGGGCTTTGCTAAATAATGCATGACTGTGCCTATATTCGAGACCCCCGAAATCAGCCTATAAAAACCCGTAACCGCATTTCATCTGCATAGCTTTACTGCATCACAGCAATAAAAACCCAGGGAATGTGATCGCAAGGCAAGAATCTGAGCTTAAAACAGTTTCGACTGCATGGTTGGTACTCAAAGGGAAGACATTCAAAGCATGACGCATCAAATACTATTTTTGTACTCCCTCGCAGGAAAAAAACACACAATACACAGCATTTGAAGTGTATATATCCCTGTGACCTACTAAACGGGAACAACTGCAGAACATTCATTGCGCTCGCCAGTTTCACTATGAGAAGTCGAGCAACTCAAAGCAGGTGTGCACTTCTGAATTGCAAGCTCCGATTTTTTTTTTTGGCTTCCACTTAAATAAAACAAATCCACTACAAAGACACAAATGTGACGCTCTAACATGAAAGAGATCTCGTGCACTTATCTAAGATGGATTTTTCCCGCTCAACCGCAGCAGCGCTCGTGTATCTAGACCCCCCCTCTGAAAGCCTTCGCTATAAATCCAGTCAGAAGGGGAACTGCAACATTTTCCAGATGTCAGACGGTCCGGGAAAAGCAGCTATTGTTTGGGAAAGTTCCGGGAAAGAATTCTGAACAGGTGTTGAGCATGAGATGGATCTGGATTTAGGGACTTTTTAGGAGGACTGGAGCAACAGGGGGTCTAAACTCAGAAAACACCACTTGTTTAAGCAGTTGGGGGATCAGCAATGCAGCTACAGACGTTTTCTCATTATTTTTTTTTAGATTTCAGTTTCAGGATATTCTAAATAAACATTTAGTGATGCACCACTAAGTCTTCTGGATGCATTTTGATGACTATTAGTTTTTATACAACTTCAGAAAGGCTTTGAATAGGTGCATCAGTGGTTAGCACTATCGCCTCATAGCAGGAAGGTTGCTGGTTCAAGTCCCTGGCTCAGTTGGCATTTCTGTGTGGAGTTTGCATGTTCTGCCCGTGTTGGTGTGGGTTTCCTCCGGGTGCTCCAGTTTCCCCCACAGTCCAAACACATGTGCTACAGGTGATTTAAATAAACTAAGTTGGCCGTATTGTATGAGTGTGTGTGAATGTGAGAGTGTATGGGTGTTTCCTGGTACTGGGTTGCTGCTGGAAGGGCATCCACTGCGTAAAACATACCGGAATAGTTGGCGGATCGTTCCACTGTGGCGACCCCTCATAAGTCAAAGACTAAGCCGAAGGAAAATGAATGAATGAAAGGTTTTGAATATGTGCACGTTTTATTGATGCAAATTGATCAGTTAATCAAAGTTTTAATGCACTGACTGGAAAAAAGTCATCTTATATGAATCACAAGAGAGAAAGTTTCATATAGACAGCTTTAATATTGATTTTTTCATTCATTCATTCATTTTCTTTTCGGCTTAGTCCCTTTATTAATCTGGGGTCGCCACAGCGGAATGAACCGCCAACTTATCCAGCATTTTTTTTACGCAGCGGATGCCCTTCCAGCCGCAACCCATCTCTGGGAAACATTCATG
>CAIGQQ010031697.1:4897096-4923186 GCA_903798035.1 Danio albolineatus
AACCTTCCAGAACCTTTACTTTCTCTGTTTCACAGTGGTGAATTAATATTCCAGAGCATCTAAAAAGCCTCTAAAATCTATTTATCCATCCATCCAAAAAAGTCTAGAATTAATTATACTTAGTATTAATTAACCACTGCGAAACAGAGAAAGTAAAAGTTCTGGAAACAAACCTTCCAGAACCTTTTATGTTCTCCGTTTCACAGTCATGCATGAATATTACAGAGCATCTAAAAAATCCTTCCATCCATCCGTTCCAAAACAGCCTTACATTGCATAATATTAATTCACCACTGCAAAACAGAGAAAGTAAAGGTTTCGGAATAAAACCTTCCAGAACTTTTACTTTCTCTATCTCTGATTTGCAGTGGTGAATTAATCTTCCAGAGCGTCCAAAAAGCCTCTAAAATCCACCCAATCCATTCGATTAAGTTTAGATGATCAATAAATAAAAGGTATTTTGTTTGTTTTGTTTATTTGTATAGTAATAAAAGCTCATGGTTCCTGTATATTTTTGCCATGCAATTATTGCTGATTTTTATAAAGTAAATAAAATAAAACTAGGTATATTCATATTATTCTTAAGGTCACATTTTATTTTGATGGTCCGCTTGTTGAATTTAAGTTACATTGCAACTAATTCTCATTAGATTATACGTAGACTGTTAGGTTAGGGTTAGTGTAAGTTGACATGTACTTGCGAAGTTTCTTATAGTCAGTTAAATGTCTGTTGAATGTCAGTATCAACAGATATTAAGCAGACAGTCTACTAATACTCAAATGGACCATCGAAATTAAGTGTTACCTATTAATAACCTTGGAGCAACTTAGGTGTGCTTAAGTTCTATACTTGTTTTTCTTTTTTCAAATCACTGAGTTTCAAATACGATCATTAGAATTTTGAGAGAAGTTTCTTTCCAGAACCTTTACATCCTCTGTTCCCTAATGGTGAATTAATCTTACCAATCCTCTATAACATCTCACATCATCTGAGGAAGGTTCATTTCTTCATCTCTCGACCATAATCATGTTTCAAATCACCAAAGCTTTGATCATATCCATAATTTGATCATAAACGAACTTAATAATGTTGAAAATATAAGGTGTTGACTAATGTTTATATGACTTATGTAAGCAGTCTGCTCTACTGTTATAAAGATTCCCCCCTTTTACATTACAAGCCATTGAAATCTTACATTTTGGCTATATAAACATCAGCATGTACACTAAATTATGTATTTTAGTCAGTTTGGGTGTCTTGAATAAAACTGGGTTATTTTCACTGTATTGTACTATACAATCCATAAAATCCCATGCAAACCTAATCTATATGTACAGTTGTATTATTCTGTATGCTAGGCTTTATAGGGTTAACATGTTGCATAAAAGCGTTAAGACACAACACCACTGGACTTTAGCCTTCTTTTCCATTAGTTACGTCACAAACGGCTTTGCTTTGGTTTAATGCTGCAGTGCTGATCATAAAAGAGCTACGCTTTTCTCCATTGTAAAACAAAACAAAAATCTACTGAGTAAAGACATGGCGTCTCTGTTTAATCCTGTTAACAGATGCATGTGAGCTGGACTGTATTCATGGCTCAGAGCCACAAATGTAAGACAGGAAGGAGTTTAGCTGCTAAAGGTTGTGCATTTCTATTACAGCAGAGGACAAACACAAAGAGGCACGGCAATGTCGTGCGTTTCCTGAGTGAAATCTACAGGTTTGGTGCATGCAATGACAGGAAAGGCGAGGTTTAGGAAATGTTTCTGCACTGTAAAAAGTGGACTGTTGGATTCATTAAAAAATTACTTCAAATTTTAGGGAGGCACTGAAATGGAATTTTTGATGGATACTGAGAACCGGTAACTCTTTAAATTTGGAGAACTATATATTCGACCAGGGCTATAACCCAGCCCACGACACACTAAAAAATCCAGGGTTATATTTTCTACCCAAATGTTGGGTTGAGGCATTTGGGTAATTTTTGGGGGTCATTTTCAGAGTCTTGGTTAGTTTTTGGGTTGTGCTATGTAACCCAAAGACTTGAATCAATGCAACCCTAGCACCACACAGGCACATCAATCCAGCTCCTTGGGTCAAATCAGCTCTCAGCAGGGGCTGACTGCGATGCCACATAAATATATTATTATTATAAATATGAAACGAATTGTTTCGAATGTAGTTCATAATTTGTATTTAGTTTTGTATGATCTCTCAGGTAAAGTGTTTTTACAAAGTGTGATGTGCTGAAAACATGTAATGGAACAAAAAATGTATAAAGCTAAAACAACATTCACCTGTTTTTTTTGTTTTTTGTTTTTTTTTAAGTGGTTAATGATTTTAAAAGAAAGCTAAAAATTACATTTGAAAATATAACCTATTATTGAAGTCAAACTAACCTGTTATTTAAGTAAAAATAACCAATTATTGGCTAGAAAAAACAACACATTTTTGAGGTTAAAAATAATAAGCCAATTGCTTGGGTTAATTTAACCCCTGGTATGTTCTGTCCTAATATTTACCCAGCAAAAGGGTTAAAAACAACCCAATTCGGGTAGTTTTTAACACTGTGTTTTTTAGAGTGGAGGCAATTTGCTCTGCCCTCAAAATAGTGTGACCAAGACATCAGAAATAAATTTAGTTGAGTTGAAAAGCAGTCGCTTATGAAGTGACACGCTTCTGTTCAATGCAGCAGGAGCTGCTGTTGAAGTCTGCGCAGAGCGTGAGTCACCTGACATTAAGCGACGTCAATGTCCAACGTCAAACCTAAAAAGTTGTGTGGACGTTACCACTTTGACGTCTGTCAGACATTGGATTTTGGTTGCCATAACCTGACGAATAAATGTATCAGTATTTTACGTCAATATGACGTTGGTTTAAGATGTTGGCTGAACGTTGGATTTTGGTCACTTTCTAACACAACCTTAAAGCAACCAAATATCAACGTCATTTGACGTCATTAATGGACATCAAATAATGTCATTAGACGCTGACTAGACATTGAATTTTAGTCACCCGACATCACAACCTAAAACTAACCTAATATTAATATCTTTTAATGTTGTGTGTCTGCTGGCCAATAACTAAATGCACTACACTAATGCGCTATGGGTGAATTGAGTGTGCTAGATTGTGCGTAGTGTGTGAATGAGTATGTATGGGTGTTTCCCAATACTGCGTTTTAGCTGGAAAGGCTTTGTAAACCATATGCCGGAATAGTTGGCGGTTCATTCCGCTGTGGTGACCCGTTATAAATAAGAGACTAAACCGAAGAAAAATAAATGAATGAATGAATAATTAAGTGAATTCCACCTCTTGGCTTCTGCCGTAAATCCTTACTTCTGATGTAGGATCAAACTCATCTGATGAACTAATGTGTGTGTGTGTGTGGTTGTGTGCGTGCATTTCATATACGCATACTCAGCCTGTGCATTAGTCTAATCTCATCTTAATAGGGACTTCTGCAGGAGACTGCCTAAATAATTAATTAGTTGAGCCTATCCAAATGTACACATTGCAGACTTTTAAATCTGCCTGGTTTTACTACGCAGATAAAGTTTACAGAGACTTCGGCCTATTCACTGTACCCATAACAAAGGTTTGCCGCAGAGAAACGTTCTCTAATAAAACTCCTCTGACGTGAAATACTAATATAATATACTGTAGGTGTGTAATCTGATCTGCATGCAAGCTTTTAAGAATCAACAACAGTGATTTTCACAGACTGGCAGTGAAGTTAAAGGCCAAGAGTGTAGAGAGTGCACTTAAATGTAGCATTTCATCTGATTGGATTACATCACAGACATTCATTCATTCATTTATTCATTTTCTTGTCAGCGTAGTCCCTTTATTAATTCGGGGTCGCCACAGCGGAATGAACCGCCAAATTACATCACAGACAATATGAGTAAAGTTATTGATATTATCACTAGCTGTTTCCATCCAAAAATGTGAATTAAATGTATGCGCAAATCTGGAATATCGCAAAAAAGACAGCGGGTGGTTCATTCCGCTGTGGCGACAAGGCAGAAATTACATTAAAAATACAAAGGAAATCAACTTTTTTTAACAGGAGGGCTGATAATTCTGACTTCAGCTGTATTTATCAGGAGGCGTATTCCTAAAGCCCTTCCTTGATGCATGTACGAATGAGATTAATACAAAGTCAAAAGTTTAGCAAGTGGCGTGAGATTGTGATTGTAACAAACGTGACATCTGAAGAGGTCAGAGGGTTGATGGGATTGATCTTCCTGCACTTCTAAAGTCAAACAATCAAACGGGCAGAAATCATGAACCGGGTTTCCACTCATACTCAACACCAGCAGCAAAACTGCATTGATTCCCTATTGTGTTCATGAGGGCGACCTGGATTCAACAACTGCACGGCATATAAACACTTAACAAATCAACAGGCAGAATACTCTAGAGGGGGAACAACATTCATTCATTCATTTTATTCACTCAATCACTCCCTCCATCATTCATTTCATTTATTCTATTCACTCACTCACTCCTTCATTCATTTACTCAATCACTCACTCCATTCATTCACTCACTCTCTCACCCATTCATTCATTCATTCATTCACTCACTCATTCACTCACTCTCTCATCCATTCATTCACTTACTCCATTCATGCACTCACTCACTCCATTCATTTAATCACTCACTCATTCACTCACTCACTCTCTTTTTCACTTATTCACTCACTCCTTCATTCATGCACTCACTCACTTTCTCCATTCACTCACTCCCTTTCTCTCATTCATTCACTCACTCTCTCCTTCATTCATTCACTCGCTCACTCATTCACTAACTCTCTCTCTCTCTCTCTCACACACACTTTCATTTATTCACTTACTCTTTCATTCATGCACTCACTAACTCTTTCATTCATCCATTCACTCACTTTCTCCTCCTTTCATTCTTTCACATACTCATTCATTCCCTCACTCTCACTTTTACTCATTCATTCACTTCCTCCTCTATTCATGCATTCACTCACTCACTCACCCACTCACTCTTTCATTCATTCACTCACTCTCTCACTCATTCACTCACCCATTCATTCACTCACTCATTCATTCACTCACTCTCTCCTTCATTCATGCACTCGCTCTCACTCTCATTCTCTAACTCTCTCTCTCACTTTCTTTCATGCACTCACTAACTCTCTTTCATTCATTCACTCACTTTCTCCTTCATTCATTCATTCACTCACTCACGCACTCACTTTCTTTCATTCACTTACTCTTTCATTCCCTCACTCTCACTTTTACTTATTCATTCACTTACTCCTTTATTCATGCATTCACTCACTCACTCACCCACTCACTCCTTCATTCATTTATTCACTCACTCTCTCACTCATTTACTCACTCTCTCACTCATTCACTCGCTAGTTTATTCATGCACTCTCTCACTCATTCACTCACTCTCTCACCCCTTCATTCATGCACTCAATCACTCTCTCCTTCATTCACTCACTCACTCACTCATTCAGTCACTCACTTACTCACTCTCTCTCATTCATTCTCACTTTCTCCTTCAATCATGCACTCACTCATTCATTCACTAACTCTCACTCTTTCATTCATTCCTTATTCATTCATTCACTAACTCTCTCATTCATTCACTCACTCTCATTCATTCATGCACACTCACTCTTTCATTCATTCACTTACTCCCTTTCATTCCCACTTACTCAATCCTTCATTCATTCATTCTCGCTCACTCTCTCTTCTTCATTCATTCACTCACACTCTCCATTCATTCATTCCTTTGTTCATTTATTCACTCAGTCTTACTCATTCACCCACTCACTCCATTCATTCACTCTCTCTCTCTCTCGCTCCGTTCATTCATTCATTCACTCACTTTCTTCTTCTTTCTCACTCCATTCATTCATTCATTCAGTCACTCTCTATATTTTTTTATTTATTTATTTATACCAAAATAAAAGTATTTATATAAATATTAGTATGTAAAATGTTTAATCATAAGTCTATATATAAAAATAGATTATTAAATTATATAAAATATAACAAATTATAAAAAAATAAAACATAAATTATAGATGAAAATATATAACAGAAAGAAAAATATTTATATGTGAATTAAAACCACATCACTGATGATGATGATGATAATAATAATAATAATAACAATAATAATGATAATAATTAATAATAATAATTTTTCAATAACTTTTTATTCTTTATATTATATATTTATCTTTTTATCTCTAATATAAAATTATACTCCTGCATGAAAACTTTAACTTTATCTTAATCTTTGAGTTGCTCTGTCATCAGAAACCTCACTGAGTTTGATCCAAATATCATAATAATAGTCAAAAGTGTACCTCTGTTATATACTCCACTCATAAATAATTCCAGGCTCTCAGTCGCTATAACCCCCACGTGATTTCTCTGCCATTTCTCCTGCTTCATAACCTCCACTGAAGCTGTCAGCTGTCCTCTCTCATTAGCCGCTAGTCTGCCTCGCTGCTCACAAACAGGCCCAAAGTGGCTCAGAAATAGCCCTGATCTCCTGTCAGCACCTCAGTGAAGATCACTGGTTACCGGCGCTGTCAGAACAATGTCTGATGAGCATGACCAAGCATTCATGTGCCGTCAGAGATCTGCCTCTGATTGGGCAAAAAAAAAGCCACTTTATTTAACCCCAGGACAATAAATGGGACGTGCGTCTATGAGCGACCCGCTTATACAGCTGTCGGACGTCCCGTGAGCATCATGGCATCGAGATTTGACAATTCAATATTAATAATGAGTGAATAAATCATGAAAATACTGTTGATGACAATGTGAAATGCATTATTAATTCGATCATACATTTTCCTCCAGCTTAGTCTCTATCGCAGAGATCGCCACTGTGGAAGGAACCACCAATTATTCCTGCATGTTTTACACAGCGGATGCCCTTCCAGCTGCAACCCAGTACTGGGAAACACCCATGCACACTCATTTAACACAAGGTCACACTTTTATTTTGACGGTCCGTTTATTGGATTTTAAGTTACATTGCATCTACATGCTAACTAATTCTCATTAGGTTATAAGTAGACTGTTAGGTTGGGGTTAGGGTTGGGGTTAGTGCAAGTTGACATTTCTTATAGTCAGTTAAATGTCTGTTGAATGTCAGTATCAACAGATATTAAGCAGACAATCTACTAATACTCAAATGAACCATCGAAATAAAGTATTACCACACACACTAATACACTATGGCCAATTTAGATAAGCACGTGTTTGGAGTTTGGGAGAAACCGGAGCACCCGGAGGAAACCCACGCTAACACGGAGAGAACATGCAAACTCCACACAGAAATGCCAACTGACCCAGCCAGGACTCAAACCAGTGACCTTCTTGCAGTGAGTCGACAGTGCTAAGCATATTTTTAAAAGTAAAAGTGCAAAAAATAAACTTTAATGTCAAGAAAAACTGCACTATATAAACAGTTAAAAAATCAACAAAGCAGGATGTAAATCTAAAATTCTCACAATAAAAGTCTGGATATCAAGAATGCGAGGATTAAACTCTAACAAGATGCAAACTCACAATTACGTCAAGGCAAAACTGTTAAGTCCAAATCTAAAATGAGATGTAAACTCAAATCTAAGAATAAAACTCAAAATTGTGCATTTAAAACCCAAAGTGTGGGTGTAAAACTTTAAGTTTTGAGAAAAAAAAGTATAACATTTAATTTATTTCTGACAAAAACAAACCTCAATACATTAATCGATGTATGTAACCAAGCGGCAACCTCCCGCTCTCGCTTATGAAGCCATTATGGAAGTAACTGAAACTGCAATTCATCGACTGGCCACTGGGGGCTGGCTCCAGGAACTTCAGATGTTCACTGGCTGCAATGCTAAACTGGCCAATTTTACAGCTGATAAAAACATGTTTACAGCCTGGTACAAATGATGGTTTTGGTTCATATAGCTAATATTACCCTTCATGATAACTGTAAGGGGGTGAACTTTTTTTATTTTTATAACTCATCCGTTTTGTTTATATTAGGTTGTATTAAGTCTGCATGGCGTGGCCACTTGAGCGACAGCTAGGTCTCGCTGGTTGCCGTCACTTCACCTCAGCTGATTCCGGCTATTAGCTGTTGAACTCGGCATTTATGTCGTATTTTTGTTTTGTTTTATTGAGGCTTTAAAAAAGTACGTTCTATACAGTATGAATGTGAGTAGTATGAATGAGCTCGGACGTACTACGCATGCCATTTTGTCGTCATCACGTGAAATACCTGCTTCATTCCCATTCATGAATTCTTTCGAGGTGCATGATGGGATAGCGCAGCATCCGTTGATTGCGCACTTCAGAATCTCGCCGGAAGTAGTAGGTCATCCGGGTACTTCTCACATACTGTTTATATGAATTCGGACATACTACTCAGCTCGCATACTGATTTTAGTGCACTATATAGTATGGAAGTATGTGATTTTCGGATGCAGCCATTGTGTTCAAAGTGGAAAAAAGTTCTGTTTTTTTACTCAGAAATTTAAAAATAATATATTTTAGAGCAGTAAACACAATACCGTGATAACGTGAAACCGTGATATTTTTATCCAAGGTTGTACCGTTAGAATCTTGACTACTGTAAAGTCAATTCCATGAGAAAAAGAAAAATCTAAATTGCATAATAATCATTCATTTATATTCTTTTCGGCTCAGTCCCTTTATTAATCAGGGGTCGCCACAGTGGAGTGAACCGCCAACTTGCCTCCAACAACTGCCCGTCCAGCTGCAACCCAACATTCACCCAATTGACCTATACCACATGTCTTTGGACTTGTGGAGGAAACCCACGCCAACACGGGGAGAACATGCAAACTCCACACAGAAATGCCAACTGACCCAGCCGAGGCTCAAACCATCGACTTTCCAACAACAACAGTCAAACTTATTAGATGTAAAATTGTGAGCAGGGATGGGCAGTATTTATAATACATGAATAAAAATAAAATAAAATAGTATTATGTAATTTGTATTTTATGGGGTTTATGTAAATGGGTTAGTATTTTGTATCAAAATACTTCAGTGTCTTGTATTGTTGTATTTAAAAATACTGTAAAATACTTTGTCTACATGGTGACATCCTCAAAATGGGGTTTCAGATTGGTGCTTACTTTGTTATTATCCTAGGCTTGAGATCTAAACAGAAAATTGATTAAGAAGGTGGTCAATGCTTATAAGTATGAATGGAAATTGTGCAACACACATAAAGGGTTTAATTTTAACGATCTAGGCGCAGAGTCTAAAGAGCATGGCGCAAAAGCATTAAGGGCTTTTTCATAAATCACCCTCTAAAATATAAGACTGTTAAAAGAGGATTACGATTTCATTGGCCACGCAATGTATGGAAACACAATAAAGATATATATATATAGTACTTTATGCCAATTATCATTATCTGCATTACAGTGATGTTACGTCCCTGATGTTAAATGTCTAGGAGTGGGAGCAATAGTGAAATGTTTTAATGTTGGTTGGGGTGAGTGCGGATCAGTCCCCTGCCTTCACGACAACACACCTAATTCAAGTTAAAGAATTCATTAACAAAAATGTACAACGACTAAACAAAACTAGGAAGCAAAAATACACTTCAGGAGGGGAAAAGGCCAAAACAACAAACAAAAGTACACTCCGCTGGTTAGGGAGTAAAACTGTCTAGGAAAATCAACAACAGAAGTCTACAATAACTCCATAACTTAACATAAACACGAGGGAAAAAAGGGGTTGGAAATAAAATGACACCCACCTCCCTACGGCTTCCAAACTCAAAGTTAAGTTTCAAAAGCAGCGTTTTAGCGGGTTCAAAAGCTTTTACAACAGATTTTAAAGAGATCATCTTCAAGACGGGACTTTGTGTAGGAAATTTGTACAAAATTTATGCTAAAATGAATAAGAAAGTCAGTTTACTGGGGAAGGGATTGATCAAATATGTCCATTGATAGAAGGTTTGCGAAGAAATGTCATGCTCCCGTGTAAAAGTGTTTTGTATTTTCAAAATCCAGTATTTTATTTTGATAATTTCCGGCTGCTGTAGTTTGTAGTTTATTTTGATGCATGTAAAACTGAGGTATTTGTAATCAATTACAAATATACTGGGCCAAGATTGTATCTGAAATGTGGGTTCTTTTTGACAAAGAGTTGGCTATGGATCCTGTATATTGATACTTGGTCTACCGGATCAATCCTTGATTTTATCCAACGAAAAGAGACTTTACAATCTTACGTTTGCAGCCAGGAAAAATATATTATTGAGATGGATAAGCAATAAGACTCCAACTATTTCGGGATGGCACAAGATTTTAATGGAGCTAATTCCGCTGGAATATTTAACATGTTTAGTTAATGGACGGGCAGATCAGTTCCATAATGTTTGGAAGCCTTATATTAGCAATTTAGAGGCTGATCTGTCAACTATTCTGTGGAAAGGTTTTCCTCCCCAAGTACCTTAAGTGAGTGCATAGAATTTTGAATTTGTGTTGTGCTACCTACACAGCAAAAATTCCAGTGTTAAATATACAGTGTGATTGTTTTTGGTGTTGTTCAGTGTTAAAACTGGTGTACATTTTAATCCACGAGTGTAAAAGAGTGTATATTCAAGAGTTTTTATTTCAGTGTTAAACTTTTAACCCAATATGCTGTGTATTTCCCACTAGCGATGGGAAGTTCTTTCGTACAAACAGTGATCAAACCAGTATGTTTTACTTAAACTTGAAACATGTCTTGTTGCATTTTAAAATGCGAAGAGTTGAATGGTTTGAAAGATTAACGAACATTTAATAAATTAAAACTATTTTCAACATATTTGATCACTGTTCTTTCACACACATCAATTGACAATATGGAAAAAATATTAACACTTTGAAGGGTAATACACACTCCAGTTCAATGTAAGAATAAACTCTTACTGTGTTAAAATGAACTCTGTGAGTAATGTACAAATTTTTGACACTTTTGAAAGTGTTATTTTAACTCCAAAATGGAGGGAGTCATATGTACACCCAAGGAGTGTTAAGTTAAACTCAAATTGAGTTGAATGTACACTGATGTTTTTGCTATGTACTTTTATTTTAATTATCTTTTATCTAATTCTTTCTTTATCTTTCATGTATTCTGAATATGTTTTAAAAACACATTTTTGTGGCCTGTTATAAGTATTTTTGTTTTGTGGTTTGTTAAAGTAAAAAAAATGTTCAATAAAGATATATTTTTTTAAAAACTGAGGTATTTTGTTTTTTATATCAAAATACATTTTAATGTATTTTTGTCCATCCCTGATTGTGAGTTTATATAAAAAGCATAGCCTTTCATCTGTGACAAGCAAACACCAATCCATCAATAAGCTGATTTCAGGAATCTGCAGGAATTGTGAGCCTCTACATCGTAACTCGAGCTTGTTAACACCGCAGCCACACATTAGCGCTACAAATGTGAGTGTTTTCTTTTGGGGGCAAATAATTATTTCCATGATTGCGCTTGAGGAGAAAACACACGGCTGAGAGAAGGGCAGCATTTTGGCTTTCTGATGTTTTGTGCGGTAAAACAAAACAGCTGCTGTTTTTTCCGCCCTGAACCCATAAGAAGCACTTGCGGGACACACTATCACAGCAGTTTAGACTGATGTGGTCTCGCCGAGATGACTACCGCTTTGGAGAATCTATAAAAAGAAGGAAGAGGACTGGAAAACAATCGGTTTGAAGCGTGTTCCCTACATAGGGCTCATTTCCAGTCAGCGGGGGTCACCACGCACACACACACACTGATAAAGGTCACTGTGTGTACGATGCACCCTGTGGGCTTCTCTGTGTTTTGAGCATTCGCCCTAGCAGTGAGTGCTTTCACATTTTGTTCATCTCAAAAGAGGGTGTCAGCAGCACCTCAGATGAGAGAAAGAGCAAGCAAACACGTTTAGACATCAGAGTTAAAAAGTAGGCGGCTTAGTGGTTAGCGCTGTCGCCTTACAATAAGATCTCTGGTTCGAATCCCAGCTGGGCCAGTTGGCATTTCTGTATGGAGTTTGCATGTTCTCCCAGTGTTGTTGTGGGTTTTCTTATGCGCTACAGGGGAATTTAATAAACTAAATTGGCCGTAGTGTATGAGTGTGTGTGTGTGTGTGTGTATGCGTGTATGAGTGTTTCCCAGTACTGGGTTGCAGCAAAGACTATATAACACGCAAGGCATGTCACTCGTTTAGTTTTGAATGAAAAAAAGTGTGATGGTCATTAATGTGAATGAAGCCCCGCCTAGTAGTACATGAGCCAATCATCAATCGCTATAGACTGATGTTTCTCCGGGGGAAAAGCTCGGATCAGACGTGTGCTTTTACGACAGCTTGTGTGGTCAACAAACACACTGGAAACACACTAGGAAAGACATGAGAAATTTATCCACTTTAAGAACGTGAGGTACAGTCCTTCCTGTCAAATGCACATCACATGAGAGCAACTGTTCAAACATCTACAAACTTGTAAACAAAGAGTCGCTGTCATTTCTGGAGGAGATTCGCCATCAAGACCAAGTTGTGAATTACTTTAGAAGAGCAGCGCGACGATCAGACGATCATTATCCAGAGGATGATAATATGTAGAATGGCCATAAATGGGTTGGTGTCGTGATCTCGTTCCTTGTAAAGAAAAAAAATCTAAATTGAATGATATAATTCTCATAATAGAGGTCAAAATTATGAGAAGAAAAGTTTTTTGTTTTTTCAGAAAAGCAATAATTCTGTGAAATCTAAACTTCGAAAGTCCAAATTTAAAGACGTAAGCTCTGATTTTCAAGGAATAAAGTCGAAAAACTGCATGATCAAAAATGAAAAACCAATAATGCAAGATGTAAAGCAAGAATTCTGACAATCAAATTCAGAATTTGATGATGTAAACTCCTTCAGGTACAGTCAAACACGTGAGATTATAAATCTTAGGAATTAAACTCAACATTTTTAAACTAAAAAATCTAATATTTGTAGATTTACGAAAGTATGTGAACTCATAAATCTATCAATGCTGCAAAATTTCATCAAAACTCAGATCTCTGAAAGAAAAAAATTCTAAACTTACATGATGTAAACGGAGAATTCTCACAATAGAGGTCAAAATTATGAGATTTTTATGAGAAAAAAATTGTTGTTTTTCAAAAAAGCAATAATTCTGTGAGATCTAAACTCGTAAAGTCTAAATTTGAAGACGTAAACTCTGAATTCCAAGGAAAAAAGTCAAAGTCGAAGATGTAAAGCTATAATTCTGACAATAAAATTCAGAATTTGATTTGATTTTAAGCAAAATTTTCTAATTTATTTAGATTTACGAGAGTATATAAACTCAAAATTCAATCAATACTGTGAACTTGATGAATAGGCTACTTTTATGATCATACGTTTTAGTTTTCTTTTTACTTTTTAAGAACAGTGCCTTTTTTAAATACCTTTAAAAAGCACATTTTAATTTAAACGTTGACCATTTATTTTTTTTACCTTTACGCACAGTGAAGTGTTAATGTTCAAACTATTTAAAACGTTTAAAGTGGCTGACAATAATAAATATTCATAACAATCAGAATTAATCTGCCACGTTCTTGAACTGTGCAGAGCTGTAGCTGCTTAATCAGGCCTACTACGCTACTGTATTTCAATACCGGTCATTATGGTGGTACTTGGAGAGACTGTTTTTTTCTGAGGTGGTACTTGGTGAAAAAGGTTTGAGAACCACTGCTTTAAACTATTATAAATGTTAATAAAAGTCACTTTTCAACCTTTTCAACACCAGAAGTTGTTGAAGAAATGATCAACGTGTCATAATGCCCTTCAAAAGCATAAATAAAATAAAAAAGAATCACAAAATATGGAAAAACTGGGTATTTTTTGCAGCGTAAAATACTACAATGTCATTTTTTTATGCTAATTTAATGCAAAGACAGATATATTAGATCTCAATGTACTAAAACTGCACTTTAAAAAACATTTGCACAATAATGTGACCATCTGCAGAGCAACATCACACCTCCAGCATCACGCCGATGTTTATACTTGACATGCAACAGCACGTCGCCGCCACTGTAGACACGCGTTTATCCTATTATGAGCTCCTGAAGACAATACAGCAGTATGAAGAGCTCTCAACAGGTGAAAGCCCAGCGTTTGGTCTACTTCTTGGGGCTGTTTAGTCTGATACTGCTGACCTTGCGGAAAGTTTGTGCATGGTTTGCGCACCTAGTCTAAGTAAAACTCTTTGGCGGGGGGAGGGTTATGAGCTCTGCCGTATCCACTTACACATAACGCAAGAAACATAATGCCATTAAGCCACACGCATAATGCCACAAAGCCAAACACATTGTTAAAAGATCATTGGTGATTAGGAAATCTGGGCGCATTCGGCTTGGTGGAAACGTTATTAGGCTACTGCATGTGGTGTTTAAAACAAAACACACTCACACACACACACACACACACACACACACACACGGTCTTTTCACTTTCCTAGTTCTGTTGTTAAAGTCCTATGCTTTTGCACTGTGTAAACTTCAGGTAATAAACTTACATAATAGCCGAGATAATCTAGATGAGAGCAGAGGTCGTAATGAACAAACAATCTCTCCTTGTTGTGTTTAGGCCGACATGTTGCATTTGCAAAACATTCCATTATTAGTTTGGCTTACACTTTATTTGGTCCCACTGTATATTAAGTGTCCTGAACTACTATGTACTACTATGTTGGGTTGTTTAAGTGCAATGTTGAGACAAGTAATAGGAACCCAAAAAATTTGAATTAAAAAAAAAAAATCCATCATCTAAAACTGTATGAAACTTAAATCCTCACAATACTGGGTTTGTCCATATTTCGCTGTCCTTGTAAGTACTGAGTAATATTAAGTATTACGTGTATTTATCATATGGTTGGGGTCAGGATTAGGGTTAGGAATAGGGTTAGATGCATGTTTACCCTAAAAAAATGGGTTGTTTAAATACAATGTTGGGTCAAGAATTGGAAACCTAACCATAATTTAAAAAATCCATCCAATCCAGTAAAAAAAGAATTAAATAAAAAATTGAACACAACATTGAGTTTGTTTATACTTCGCTGACATTTTATTGTGTCCTTGTAACTACTGAGTAATATTAGTTCATAAATTACATGTATTTATTATATGGTTAGGATGAGGATGCGGGTTAGGAATAGGGTTAGATTCATGTTCACTCTATTTAAAGGGTTTAATTTCCTAACCCTAACTATATAGTAAATACACGTAACTAATGAATTATTATTACTCAGTAGTTACAAGGACACAATAAAATGTCAGCGAAGTATAAACAAACTCAATGTTTTGTTCTTTTATTCATTTAATTTCTTTTTTTATTGATGGATTTTTTTTTAAAATTATGGTTGGGTTTCCAATACTTGTTTTTAGAGTGTATTTATGCATAATTGTAATTACTACAGTAAGTGTATGCAACATGGGTAACAAGAACACCTTCAAATAAAGTATTACCCACAGGAAAAACTGCTGCTCAGTTCCAAAATATACTGAGCTCTAAAAAAAAATGCTGGGTTATTTCAAGCCAGTTTTAGATATGGTCAGATTTGGACAAAACCTACCACTGGGTTATTTTTTTAATTATTTTTTAGGACCGAACATGAACTAATATTTGTATTTGTCCATATTTTACCCAACTTGGGTAGAAATAACAGCATTTTTGGAATGTGTGTTGCTAGATAGGCTGCTTTCTTATTAGGCATCACCCTAACCTATCTGTATAAGTCAATTTAAACAATCCAAATATACACAAACTTCTGTAATTCAGCTCTTGATTTTTTTGCGTATGCATGAATGTGTATGGAAATGTATACTCCGCTAATCATTATTATTGCAGTTCGGTTTCTTGCCAGTAGAGGCGAATCACACTTAACAAACCACAAGCTGTACTTTCAGAACAAGATTGAAATCTTTAACAGAAAAAAGTTATGCCTTAGGAAAATAATTATAGACTGTAGACTAAATCTCTCATTACAGACACTAAAATACATCCATCAGGCTATACCAAAGCATCAAAATTGTTTGTAAAACTGTGAATAATTTATTAAAAGAAATGAGAATACAAAATAGTTTATATTCAACAATTTCTAACTTGTATGAAAACAGAATCCACTCATTTAAATACACCACTTATATAATAAATGAACCTACAATTTGTACTTTGTTCTATCCACAGTAAAGCTCACCGAAAGCTGCAGTGACATCAATTATTTACCAAAAACAAAATAATAATTGTCCGATTCATACTACATGCAGTCCTTCATACCCAACATGTCCTATCCAAACCTGAAAACACTTTACGAAGACCATGAATGAACACAGTTTCAAACTTGCGACGCAAAAACACGCATTTATATCCAAATGTCGCGACTTCGGGTTTAAACAACACTCGCTTTACATCCTCACACAGTACAATATCAATCAGAAATGAGTTCCTGGTGTCCCATAAAGCTCTTACCGTGTGTGTTGATCGGTATCCACATGTGGAAGCTGTGTAATCTCCGTCCAGCGTGTGTGTACTGCGGCTCTGCGTACTGAAGTGACTGTCGGAGTAGCGGCTCGAGCTCGTGGATTCACCGGGATCATCCCACTCCGGTGGGCGGGCAGGTATGAGTGTAAACCGACCCCCAACACAAACGCGACAGCAGAGGGAGGGATAATGTTTTTGGGGGGCTTGACTTGCACTGCAAACAGACAAAACGCTTTAGACGTCAGTGTTTTTATTTTAAAATGTATTATAGTATTGTATTTTTTAATGTGGAAAGATTAAATTGACGTGTATAGTGTTTAGGTGAACTGATTATTTGGCCGTAGTGTGTGTGTGTGTGTACATGAATGAGTGTGAGAGAGTTCGAAAATGTGTGTGTGTGAGAGAGAGAGAGTGTTTGTGTGCGTGTGTGTGTGTGTGAATGAGAATAAGTGTATAAGAATGAGCGTTTATATTTATACGTTTATATATATATTTTAATAGTGACGTAACCATCTAAAGCGCTCAAAAACATTTTATACTTCAAGTTATTATATGATTGATTTTTATTTATTTATTTATTTATTTTTTAACAGTACAAAATATATATATATGTACATGCCAGGGGGTGAGCATAAATCATATACAAATTGTACAAATGTAATAATCAAATTAATACATTGTAGAGTTCACAAAGTTTTAAGGTGCGAAGGGCTTTCTTATTTAGAGAGTCTCTGATACTACTAATATATAAGCATATGTTCTCTATCTCCACCTGGGAATACTCATCCCGAGGCCCCCAGAGACTAAGCAGCGCCACGGATGCGATCCAAGACCCCCGACAAGATGATTCCAAGGCTCCATAATCCTGGACCACGCTGTATCCTGAGCAGCTGCTTGGCGGAGTAGCAAGCATTCCTGTGACCCTCCAAGAACAGACGAGCCTCGAGTTCTCCAGCCTCCAGCGACTAGACTGCAGCTAGAGCTGCGCACCGATGGATTACTCTTCAGTGTTTGGACTCTAAGTAGTGAATATTAAACAACACTGAACTCCAACACTAATAACTGGACTGACACTTTCAATTTACTATAACCTTCTATGTGAAGCTGCTTTGACACAATCTACATTGTAAAAGCGCTATACAAATAAAGGTGAATTGAATTGAATTGAATTTCTGTCATCAATACCTTAAAATTCGGTTTCTTATTGGTAAATTTGCATTTATGAATGTAAAATTTTGTTAGCAAAATAATTAAATTAATTAAATAAAAACTATTTTTCTCTTGACTAGGGTACATAGTAAAACCAAAAAGTGCATTTTCCCACAACAATGAAAGAGATTTGGGACACTATAATTTGTTATTAATACGTTTTTGTACCTCATTTTATAAGTTGGCTGAGTATGCACAATACCAAAATAAGTGTAAAGCCGTCTCCTCATAATCATTACAAAAAATACAATTCACATCAATTCCATTTTAAAATTTGTGTAAATAATGTTTTGCTGGATAAAACCTGTGGAGAAGTTTATAGGAGATTTCTTTAATTTTATTTCTAACATGATATTTCTGTGGTAACAGCCACACTTTTTTCCAGCAAATTAGTTGATCCTTTAGTAAAGACGTCCACTAAGACTGAAAATAAGGTACAGTAATGATTTCTCGTTGGAAAAGGGTACGGATAGCCTTATTATTACTCTTGGTATTTATAGTAAAACAAGTTTTGCCAACATAGGATTTAGTAATATCAAAACACAATGCATCAGAAGCATGGTCTTGATTAATACCTCTAAATAACATATGGACCCCTGAAGGAATTGAACTAATAACAGTTGAAAACTCTTGTTGGGTAATTGAGATTTTGTAATAAGAGAGGAATTCGTTGTAAGAGTATATCTTCTTTATTTTATAACTGACTAACTAGATTAATTTTGTTTTCAAACCAATTGTTAAAAAAAGGGATTTGCGCTTGTATAAGAATGAGTGTATATGTGTTTGGGGGTTCAGTGTACTCTCAGGGCTGGGTTTGTTTCTTATTGTAATTGGCGGTTCATTCCGCTGAGTTGACCCCTGATAAATCCCATATTATCTGGATGCAAACTTTCACATGCAAGTTGAGACATGTCGTCTCAAAGACAGTGACGTAACAGTGAGGGGCGGGGTTAGGTGTACAGCTTGCATGTGCAGCCATGAGTGATATAGTGTTGAAGTGTGCTGTGCTTATAATTTATAGCAGGGCCTATTTACAACACTTTTTCTAATGCGCGTACTGTAGTACAAAGATGCCCAAAGTCAGACCGCGTGCCAAAGTTGACAACTCTCGACAACCTTTACTGGCTACTGTGTCTTTAGTATGGTGTAAAGATTACTATGCGTTATTGAAACATCAAGGAGGACGCAGCAAAGAAACACCACTTATTAAATTAATATTTATCATTTTATGCAACAGCCGTACAGTTAAAAGGGAAACTTAAGGGCGATCATAAGCGAAAAGACCCCTAGCCTATAAGGTGTGTTTCATAAGTGTTTTATGGAATAGCCTATCTTAAACTGACCAGCTATGTTTTGCTCTCCCTTATTTATTATGTATGTATGTATGTATGTATGTATTTATTTAGCTGCATGTACTCGTGTGCGATCTGAAAACTAGTGTAATGGCGGCACGCCATCTTTACCAGACTCCGCCCCAAAACCCCAGCTGGCCCTCTTTGGCCCAAGGTATTTGGCAGGTGGAAAAATGCCGGCCTCTGGTCCAGAGGAAACCCCGGTTTGGCCCGATCAGGCCCCGGAAGTGACAGTGGAAACGCGACTGGCCCTGGCTCGCTTGCTTTAGTCACGATAGTGGAAACGCTGCTATTGTAACCTTTGATTTGGCCCACCATCCAGTCTGAGAGGAGAGTGAGAAGGGTTGGAGGGTTGGAGGGATTAAATTAAATTAAATTAAATGTTTCAATTTAAATGTTATAAATAAATTGTAAATTGTTAACATTTAAAAAAATGTAAATACCGTCACTTGACAGAACTATGAGAGGACTATGTAGAAGCAAATCTAGGCAAAAACTAGTGTAATTCTGTTCTAAATGAGATTGTTTTGTTTTTACTGTGACAAGTTCATTATCAAATATAAAACAAATACTATATTAGTTAATATAAATCATTATTTTCTAGTCATTATTAAATATTATTAAATAATTTAGGAATTTACCCATGGCATTTACCTTACCATTCCTGTAAGACGTCAGTGACAGACGAGTCCTCGCATTGTTCCTGAAGGGCCAGTCTGTTCACCAGTCGTTGACCACTCCCACCTACCTGCGGCTTCTCCAGGATGGACGTCCAGCGTTCTCCAGCCTCCGGCGCCTAGACTGCAGCTCTGCACAAGACGTCCGGCAATAGGAAAAATGGTCGTGCCCAACAGATCCTGGTTTCTCTCGAGGTTTTTTAATTCTTCACTTTCGCCAATTGGTGAAGTTTTTTCCTCGCCGCTGTCGCCACTGGCTTGCATGATTCAGGACCTGTAGAGCTGCGCATCGATGGATTAATCTTCAGTGTTTGAACTCTCAGCAGTGAATATTAAACCACACTGAACTGAACTAAACTGAGCTTCAACACTGAAAACTGGACTGACACTGTTTCAATTTACTATAATCCATGTGAAGCTGCTTTGACGCAATCTACATTGTAAACGCACTATACAAATAAAGATGAATTGAATTGAATTGAACTGAATTCCTGCGACTAGCTTCAATCAGGTTTGGTTTTTGGCCCTTCAATAGAAAAAGTTTGGGCACACCTGCTATAGTATATTAACTATCATGAACTGATGCACTTTTCTTTGTCATTTTTTTTTTTTGTCATGTTTTACAGTGATGTTTTGGTAAATACTGATGAAGTCACAGATGAAAAATACTGTTTGATACATGAATGTGTGTGTGTGTGTGTGAATGAGAGTGTATAGGTGTTTAGTATTGGATTGCAACTGGAAGGGCATCTGCAGTGCAAAACATATACTGGAATAGTTGGCGGTTCATTCTGCTGTGGTGACCCCTGATGAATAAAGGGACTAAGTCGAAGGAAAATGAACGATGGAATGAATTTATTTATTTTTAATGAACCATTTTCAGATCCTCTCTAGTTTCCTGTCTCTCACCTCTTTTTTCCTCAATCAAGATAACATTATGGAGCTAATGTTCACCAAACACTGAGCACTAATCTAATCTCGATGCTCTCTTCATTACTACAAGCTCACCGCACAACGTGCGCAGACGTGTGGATGGTCTCTCAGAGTCATGTTTTCTGGACGAGGAGCCGTCACTGATAGCTTATCATAGTTATCCATTGATCTGCAGTTATCCATTCACCACTTGTTGGTGAAAATCCAAAGCTAGTCGGTTATTCATTTTCTTTTCGACTTAGTCCCTTTAATCATCCAAGGTCGCCACAGCGGAATGAACCGCCAACTTATTCAGCATATGTTTGGACTGTGGGGGAAACCGGAGCACCCGGAAGAAAGCCTCACGTACATGGGGAGAGCATGCAAACTCCACACAGAAATGACAACTGGCCCTGCTGAGGCTCGAACCAGCAACCTTCTTGCTGCGAGGCGATCGTGCTACTTACTGCGTCACTGTAACGCCCATTAGTCTGTTATTTCAATGATTATTATGCTTGCATGTTGCTGATTTTAATTTCATTGACTCCACCATTGAATTGGTTCCACTATAGATTTAAGTATTCCACAGCGGAATGAACCGCCAACTTATCCAACTAATATATGTTTACCATTAGAGGCTGGTTATATTCACACACTGTGTTAAAACCCCTTATAAAGGTGATTTTTGCATGATAGGTCCCCTTTAAAGTAACACCAATTCAGTGTACACGGCATTTTCACAGCGTTCTCTGCAGTGCATCTGTAAGGAGAAACCCAACACCGTTTGACCCGCTCCTGATACCGCTGACCCCTGGCCTAAACCCGAGGGAGCCTGGAAAGCAGACTTCCTTCAGGCCACCGTGTGTGAAGGCCGAAGGTTCAGGGGTCTGAATAATCTTTTTAACGTCCGTCGTCCTCAGCAGGTGACGAAATCCTGGCGTAATTTGCGGTGCCAGACAGCAGTTAGGACTCTTATTATGCAGTAGTGTTGATCTCTTGGACTCCGTCATGATCATGTAGGGAAAGCTGCCTCAGGTTCTGTGTCCGTTATCAGCTGGTTAAGGGCCAATTGCCACATCCAAATAAGATTAGTGATCAATTTAGTGACTAGTAATATTTTCTGAAAACAATGAGAGATTGTATATAATGCAGTGGAGTCATTCAGGTTCCTGGGCACCACCATCTCTCAGGATCTAAAGTGGGACACTCACATAGACTCTATTGTGAAGAAAGCCCAGCAGAGACTGTACTGCCTCCGTCAGCTGAGGAAGTTCAACCTGCCACAGGAGCTGCTCGTGCAGTTCTACTCAGCTGTCATCCAATCCATCCTCTGCACTTCAATCACCGTCTGGTTCGGCTCAGCTGACCTCCATAGACTACAGCGAATAGTCCGGACTGCTGAACGAATCACTGGCACTACCCTTCCTACACTTCAAGAACTGTACTCTTCCACAGTGAGTAAAAGAGCTCGCAAAATCACCCTGGACGCCTCGCACCCAGCACACTTCCTGTTTGAACTGCTACCGTCTGGCCGGCGCTACAGAGCACCGAGCACAAAAACAGCCAGACACAGGAAAAGTTTCTTTCCTCAGGCCATCTACCTCATGAACAGTTAATATTTTTTTAGGGCTGTCAAAATTAGCGCGTTAACGCACGCCGATTAATTTGAAATATTGAACGCGTGAAAAAAAATTAACGCATTTAACGCAGTGGTATTTCCTGTTATGGCTGACGTGTGTTCAGGGCCGGCGCGTCCACAGAGGCGACCTAGGCGGCCGACAGAATAGTGAGCGAACCCCCCCTCCCTCGGCGAGTATAGCCTCGAGGTGCGCGCGCACTCAGCGTAGGCGCGCGATGCGGCGCCAGGCGAAAGTATAAATCCAGCTTAATCCGCGACACCTACTCCCTCCCTCCTGGTCCGCACGTTCATCCGCGAACCGGTCACTTTCTTTTTCACTTTCGGGTTGAGGGCGGCGCGATGGTTAATGCGACCGTGCGCGTTGATGACTCTGAAGGGAGTCGCTTATACCATGTGAGCTCGGTGTACTGCCCGCGTTGTCTCTCTGTGTGTGTGTGTGTGTGTGTGTGTGTGTGTGTAAGAGAGAGTGTTTGTGTATGTGTGGATATCCTAACAACAAGATTTAACACCTAACATCGCAGACAGACGCTCAAAGCAGTTTAGAATTGAATGTTTAGAGCTGGCGTGACCAAAGTCCATGTAAGAAGTCAAGCCTATAGTCTTTAGTGCGTGACTTTGATGTACCCCTTGGTGCTTCTTGCGTCCTTGTCACAGCACCAGTGGCACAGAAATTAAGCACCGAAATCTGTGATTCTGCTTGTGAGAGACTTTTCTCACTCTTAGGTCACATGTCAACAGACTGGACTGTCTTAGCAACTACCAAAATGTTAAGGAGGACTAAGCAAAATTGTTTCTACTTTATAATTAATGTTCTTAACTCACAAAACAACTTTACAATAAATACAATTGTCTGTATTCAATATTTTTTTTATCCAATTTCCATATTTGCAATGCCTGTATTTTGTATTTTTTTGTAGTTCACTTAGAATCCAACATGGAAATAATTGTTGTTTGTTATTGGTATTGATTGATTTAAAATTCAAATGGCACTTACACGCCTGTGTTTTTATTTCTGTAATAAATACGGCTTTTCGTGATTAATCATGATTAATCACAGACAAAAGTGTGATTAATTAGTTAATTTTTTAAATCAATTGACAGCCCTAATTTTTTTTGCTAATTGTATATTTGTAACAAATCTGTACAAACATTTCAACATCCAGATCTTTTGGACTGACTGCATCTCTGTTTAATGTCTATCGTCTTCTTTTCATATTTATTCTGTGTTGTCATTTGTCACTATGTACACTGGAAGCTTCTGTAGCCAAAGCAAATTCCTTGTGTGTGGAGCACACTTGGCAATAAAACTGATTCTGATTCTAATTATAACTTTGTAAAAACAATAATTACAAGAAATGTAGATACAGTTGAAGTAATAATTATGTGATTTTATTATTTTTTATATTTCTTTATAAAAAATAAATTAAAGTAAGACCTCTTTTGGTCAATCTTCTTTTACCTATAAAGCCAAAAATCTATGGAATTTTCTCCCAACAGAAATAATCACATGTACAAATTATAAGATATTTTCACGCCTGACTAGGAGGTGGTTTTTGTCTAATCAAATTTGTACACACTGAGAGAGATGTCTTTGATTTGTCAGTGTTTTAGTTTATTTGTGTTTCTGTCTGTATGTTTTAAATTGTTATTTTTTTTAGTCAATTGGATATTATAGTCTTAATTTTACCTGTCCGGGGACTGCAGGTGGAAAATAGCAATTCTGCTATAACCTGGCACAATGCATCTTTCCTCATTGAGGTCAATGTAATTTTTGTGCATTGTCCCTGTTAAATAAATAAATTCATTCATTCAATTCATTCTTTCAACAATTTCCTAAATGCTGTTCAACAGAGCAAGGAGTTTTTGATAGTATTTCCTATAATATTTTTTTCTTCTGGAGAAAATCTTATTCGTTTTATTTTGGCTGGAATGGGCTATATGCACGCAGACTTAAATTCAGTCAGCCAGCCCCAGGGCTTTCGATTAATTGTCATCCCATACAAAATCGATGTTGAGTGGTCAACAAAAATTACATCCATTCCTAATAATATGTGAGTCCCATCTCACACTCAACACACTACAATTATTATGGTATAAATACTGCCCTACAACATACAAAAGAGAGATCGACTTAGAATGTCACTTGCCAGTTAATTAATGATTTCATCAGCTGGAGTTTAAAAATGATGCTGGGTTTTTTCCTCCTCTTAGGGCTTATTAAGCGGTCTATGTAAGATGGAAATTATTAATATTTAAAATAGGCACTGTCCTTATAAATAAACAAGTTCTTGCATAAAAAAGACTCAAAATACATTATGTTGTCCAACAGCTGCAATATTTGTCAAACTCTAGTGAGTTTATTGATTTGCTGCCCCTTTATGTGGAGTAATACAGAAGGGTAAAGAGGCTGTAGGAGTTACACTGCTATCAGCCAATATATATATGTATATATATACATACACTGTACCCATTTATTAGCAAAAGGTTTCTAATAATTTCAAATATTATATAATTTAGTGACTCAATGGCACTATCGCCTCACAACAAGAAGGTTGCTGCTTCGAGTCCCAGCCAGTTGGCATTTCTATGTTGAGTTTGCATGTTCTCCCCGTGTTGGTGTGGGTTTCCTCCTGGTGCTCCGCTTTCCCCCACAGTCCAGACACATGCGCTATAGGTAAATTAAATAAACTAAATTGGCTGGAAGGGCATCCGCTGCGTAGAACAGATGCTGGAATAGTTGGCGGTTCATTCTGCTGTGGCAACGTCTGAAGTAGAGACTAAGCCGAAGGAAAATGAATGAATGAATCTTATTTAAATACATACAATTCTATGATTAATTCATAGAAGTTTACAATTAAATAACAAGGTAGATTTAGCTTTGCGAGATCTTTCATTAACCAGGCTCAGAGTGTTCTGATTAATCTGCCTGATAATGCAGCAATTATTTCACCGAATGAACTTTTGTGTATTATTTCAGGGAACGTGCCTGCATGCACACATTGGGTTCTGGTCAAGATTAATGGCACTCCTTCAGGGCAGGAAGTCACTGTAAACTCGGCTTCCTGTCTGAACGCTGTGACCATTTGGGTTTTTGGTGTGTTTGAAGCATACGGTGACCATTAGAGGATCAAGCGCGTAATCACACACACCGACTGATGGTGTCCGGCGGGCTTCATTTAGTGTGCTAAACAGCCTTTTAATCAGTGAAACAGACTGTCTTACCTGAGCATCACATGCAGACGCGGTGACGTTGGGTCTGTAATTGTGGCTGTTTACTTGAAAAAAAAAATTATTTTAATTTTAAAGCTGCATTTTGCATATAGAAAATGGATCATTGTGCATTTTTGCATTGTGACATTTTTCATCAAGCACATTTATTTAGTCTGTTTTTTTTTCTCTTTGTGGTTTCAGCAACGTAAGTTCATTGGAAATATGTGCCTCTGCCTACATTTTTTCAAAACATTACGTTGCTTCGGGTATGTTTTATTTAATGTTATAGATAGCAAATGCACTAGAGGGCGCTGTCTACATTTTTGCAAAACATTAAATCAATTCTGAAATTGAAAGCACAACATCACTGTTCACACTAACACAGTTTATGGTGAGTAAAATATATATTATGATTTTAAAATGTAAAAAATTATTCCATAATGATGCACACACATACATACATACATATGTGTATATAATGGCCCAGGATGTAAAAATGTAAAATTTGGCCCAGGACAACGTATATATATATATATATATATATA
>CAIGQQ010031697.1:4923586-4937531 GCA_903798035.1 Danio albolineatus
ATATATATATATATATATATATATATGTGTGTATATATATATATATATATATATATATATATATATATATATATATATATATATACACATAAATATATATACACATATATATAAAATATATCATAAAATATATCAGCATAAAAATTATCAGTAATTACACCGGGAGTCTGAATAGTTTAGTTTGACCGTATGAATGTACTGTTTGTGGTTCCTCCATATCCTGGACTCTTTAACCTCTCCTTTTGCCCTGACCTTTGACCTCCCTCAGTCCCCGCCGACCTCGTGGTGACTCTTTTGTTTAGAGTCTGCATCTGGTCTGGAGCTTCACGTTGTTTTGTTTAGTGCTTCTAATCTCTCATTTAAGACAGAAAATCCTTCTTCCACGTCTGCGTTTGATTGTTGACTTCAACGGCCTCAAGTGTTTGGCCTGGCGAGGACAAAGTAGATCTATCTTTCTGCCTTTTTATAATTGTTTATATCCAGTGTACGCGTCTGTTGGCAGGATTAGCATCATGTTCAGCCCCAAGGCTGCATTTATTTATTTTAAAAAAATAATAATCTGAAATGTTATTACTGGAAGGGCATATGCTGGATGAGTTGGCGGTTCATTCCTCTGTGACGACCCCAGATTAATAAAGGGACTACGCCGAAAAGAAAATGAATGAATGAATCGGCGTAATAATTGGCTGTTTAATTTCAAGAGGATCACATTCTTATGATTGCTTGCAGCTGGGCTCGCATTATCCAATATACCAGTGGTACGCAGGTTTTCTTCTAGTGGTACGCGGAAGAATCGCTGAATAACAAAAGAAGAAAATGAACACACTTTTTAACTCTTTGACGCGTATGATAACACCGTGATCAGAGAGCATTGGCTGTTCCCGAAAGAGTACAAGTACATCGGAGTGCTTAGAATGTTTACTTTAGTGCATCGCGTCATCAGATGTTAAAAAATCAGTCTGCTTGGCGCAGAGGAAGAGAAAGAGGCGCGCGGCGCTGGCGGAAGGTTGTGCAGAGGGAGATACACACGCGCTAGAGAAGCCCTTTAGTAGACCAGTCCTGTTGTGTTGGGATTTCAGTTACTGTCTGCAAACTCAGAAATACTGCACGTATAAATTGGTCAAGCACTGTATATGTGTATGTATGGGATAATCAACGGCTTGCCGTGCGTTAATGCACGACGCGCAGGCAGACAGAGAGATAGAGAGCATGTGCGTGCTGTTTATACATGCTTTAAATTTAATATTATTATGCGATTTCAGTCCGATCATGGGTGGACAAATAAGACATTCTCAAGAGTATTTTTCTAATTTGGCGGATTTCCCGTCCGCCATTAACAGTCCTCATCGGTTTCACATGCGAGTTGCTATAGTAACTATAAACGTTTGGGAGAAGCGCATTCATTTCGAACTGTGATCAAAACTGACTGGAACTACCTGTGTGGTTCAATGAAAATAGTGCACACCCTCCAGCCAATCAGAATCAAGAATATCGACAGACTATGGGATTTATGTATTAATCACTGGCTTTTCTGACACACACAGACTACTGTAAATGACGAGCAGTAAGCAGATCTGATTTCTAATTTAAATATGTAATTCCAAATCATATCAAAATACAAGTTAATGTTTAGATATCAAGGATATGTCATATGTACATGCAATATATATCTCAAAAGGTATAAAAAAAATGTATGTATATACGGATATGACATATAACCTATATTCATCAGGTCCAAGCAACATTTGCAGGTTTTGATGAATATGCTACTATACATTAATACTTTACAAGTACATCAGTTTTCTTTTTACTTCTTAAGAACAGTGTCATTTTTAAATCACTTTTAAAAGCACATTTTAATTTAAACGGTAAAGTTATTTTTTACTCTGCAAGCACAGTTAATGTTCAAACTATTTATAATGTGTAAAGTGGCTGACAATAATACATATTCTTAATAATAGGAATTAATTTGTCTCGTTTTTGAATTGTGCAGTGCTGTAGCTGCTCAATTAGGCCTACTACGCTGCTGTATTTCAATACCTGTCATTATGGTGGTACTTGGAGAGACAATTTTTTTCTGAGGTGGTACTTGGTAAAAAAAGTTTGAGAACCACTGCAATTTACGATTCACCAATCAGACGATTCCTAAGCCACTATAAATACCCTAAGCTCCATATCACAGCCATCTTCGCTTTGAAGAATCCCCCCTTCCACCCCTACTCCTCCTCCTTTCCTAGATGGGTGGCACGGTGGCCAAGTGGTTAGCACTGTTCCCTCACAGCAAGAACATCTCTAGTTCTAGTCCTTACCAAGCCAGCCAAAGTTTCTGTGCGAAGTTTACATGTTCTCCCTGTGCTCACATGGGTTTCCCCCGGGTTCCTCCCACCGTCCAAAAACATGCAACTTAAGTTAATTGATTAATCCAAATCAGCTCCATAGGCATGCTCCCAGTAAGTAGTTATCTCTTAAGAGCAATCACTATCTGTTCATCAGCTACTACAGCAGGGGAGTTCTCGAGATCTACCTGAGCTCAAACTCTCCTCTCGCCTTGCAAACAGGGGGGAGCCCCAGGCTCGAGGATCTTATGAGCTCAGGGCTCTCTCCTGGGACAGCATGCCAAACACGCTTTATAATCAATCATCAGCTAAGCGTGAACTCTTGAAAATTTTGTATGTAAGCTCTCCCATGTTTAACTCTGCTCCTGTCTAATCATGAACATTTTTTTTTTTTGCAATGACTAAAACTAAATGTTTTATTAAAACTGCATATCTTGTTTTTTAATGCAGATTTATTGCGGTCTCTTATGCTGCGTCTTTGCCAACCCAAAGTCTGCATCTAAGCTGTAAAGTGTGATAAAGTGAGCAGACTTGGCCACACATGAAACAGACATCAAAAGTGTCTTTCTCAGGGATTTACTTTTCTCTTTCAGATTTTATGAGGATATCGTAACATATTACTGCTGCTGCTGCTGCATAATCTCACATGGTTTCCTCTGAACCCTGAACAAACGGCTGTTAATAAGCTCTATATTTAGACGTCCATGAATCTTTGCTTTATACTGTACATTGTAACTCCACATGCTAAAATTATACTCTACAATGTGTTTGAAAATCCATGCATGTGTATTCATTGTGTTGTACATAAATTTGCATCAATATTGGCCATTCATTCTTTCATACATTAATTCATCCTTTTAATTTATAAATCCTTTATTAACCTTTATTAAAGCTGCAACCCAGTACTGGGAAACACCACATACTCATTCACAGACATACACATACACTAGTTTATTCAATTCCCCTATAGCGCATGTGTTAGGATTGTGGGGGAAACCGTAGCACCCAGAGGAAATCCAAGTGAACACGGGGAGAACTTGCAAACTCCACACAGAGATACCAACTGACCCAGCCGAGGCTCGAACCAGCAACCTTCGCTGGTTTGAGTCCCGGATGGGCCAGCTGGCATTTCTGTGTGGAGTTTGCATGTTCTCCCCGTGTTGGCATGGGTTTCCTCTGGGTGCTCCGGTTTCCCCCACAGTCCAGACATATAGGTAAATTAACTAAATTGGCCGTAGTGTATGAATTTGAATGAGTATGTATGGATTTTTCCCAGTACTGGGTTGCAGCTGGAAGGGCATCTGCTGTGTAAAACATATGCTGGATAAGTTGGTGGTTCATTCCACTGTGGTGACCCCTGATGAAAAAAGGGACTAAGCCGAAGGAAAATTAATAAATGAATGAATGAATGATTAATAATAATAATAATAATAATAATAAACTTTTAATCAGTTCTTTTTAACGATTGGTGTGATTGTTTAAGTTATTGTTTTTTTTCAATTAAGCAAAATTAGAAAATATTGTAATTACAGTTAACATTATGAAGGTTCATGGCAAAAATGAAAAATAAAAATGTGTTTCTAACTTGGAGCTTTTGTCTGGTTTCTAGTCCAAATATCTAAAATCTCTCATATAGGTCTGTCACAATAATCAATATATCGACTTATCGCACAACACATGAACATGGCCTCAATAATTTTTGGTGATGCAAAATATATCGCTCATACATAAAAAAAAAAAAACTCTAGCAACATTTGAGCTGATTGTGCAACTTCTCTATCTTTATTGGAGGTGTAAGTGTCAGTATGGCTAAAAACACTATAGTATTTATTAAAAATTACTGTAGTTCATTTTTCAAATGGGTGCCTGACAACTGAAAATAGATCTGGTAGCAGATATCGAAGCCCCTGTTACTCTTTACCTTTGCACTTTTTTTTGTTAACATTTATTATTATTTATTTAGGATAAGCTTTTTCACATTCTGATTCCAATGCCTGATTGTCAAATTGTTAAAATGACTATGGTTAAATAAAATAATCTTAATAATAAACTATGATGTGTTCTTTGGAAGAATGTACTTGCATTGAGATGATGATATGTTGTCATTCTGGCATTATATAATGAGTGACATAAAATGATCTTAAAATGACAATAATATCGTTTATCGCAATATATTTTGGTGCGATATATCGTACAACAAAAAATAGATAACGTGACAGGCCTACTCTCATACCAAGTATTTTCTGAACAAGAGAAAATTATTATAATAATTTTTTTTCCAACTTTTGTACAACTTTTATTAATTAATTAATATATATAGATATAAAAAAATTAAAAGTTCATAAAATGTAGACAGAGAGACAGATAGATAGATAGACAGTTAGACAGATAGATAGATAGATAGATAGATAGACAGACAGACAGACAGACAGACAGACAGACAGACAGACAGACAGACAGAACGATAGATAGATAGATAGATAGACAGACAGACAGACAGACAGACAGACAGACAGACAGACAGATAGACAGACAGACAGACAGAAAGACAGAACTATAGATAGATAGATAGACAGACAGACAGACAGACAGACAGATAGATAGATAGATAGACAGACAGACAGACAGACAGACAGACAGACAGACAGACAGACAGAACTATAGATAGATAGATAGATAGATAGACAGACAGACAGACAGATAGACAGACAGACAGACAGACAGACAGACAGACAGACAGACAGACAGACAGACAGACAGATAGATAGATAGACAGACAGACAGACAGACAGACAGACAGACAGACAGATAGACAGAACTATAGATAGATAGATAGATAGACAGACAGACAGACAGACATACAGACAGACAGACAGACAGACAGACAGATAGATAGATAGATAGAAAGATAGACAGACAGACAGACAGACAGACAGAACGACAGAACTATAGATAGATAGATAGATAGATAGATAGATAGATAGATAGATAGATAGATAGATAGATAGATAGATAGATAGATAGATAGACAGACAGACAGATAGATAGATAGATAGAAGGACAGGTGGGTGGATGCAAGATAGATGGATAGATGTAAAATTGATAAATGGATAGATGAATGGACAATTGAGTGAATAGATAAATTGAGGGACGAATGATTTGGTGAATAAAAGGGAGATAACGCTGCTTTGACTCTTATTCATAGATAGATAGATAGATAGATAGATAGATAGATAGATAGATAGATAGATCGAATAACTATATAATTACAGGTGTAAGTAGATGGACACAATAGTGTTCAACATAAGATTCTGACTGTATGATAACCTTGTATAAAAATATCACAGTTTCACTGTTTGACATAGGGATTACTGTTCTAAAATATATTCTTTTGAACTGTCAGTAAAAAAACACAATATATTTTATTTTGAGAAACATTTAAAATATTTTGGAGCAGTAAACATGTAAGGTTTTTTTTACAATTTACAACAGCATCCTTGGAGATCTTTTCAGCAGAAGATACTGTTGTCCTAAAAAACAACAACAAAAATAACTCACACACACCTCAGGAACGGTATAGCAGAAAATTTTGACGGTTTAAACCCTTGACTTTTCCAAACCATAGTATACCTTGAAAACGGTTATCGTCTCATGCCTACTTCTATATCTACTGTAGTAGAAGGAAAGCGATATTTTACATTCTTACATAAAACATGGGGTCCTCTTCCAGATTATTTAAGTCAGTTCCTTTCATTGTGCGTCTGATTTTCTTTAATTTAATCAAATGAAAAATGTCTTTAATCCACAAAGAAAGGCTAGGGGATGTACTGTAGGTGATTTCCACTGTAATCAAATTAAACTTTCCAAAGACTACGAGTCTTATATTTGGGAAAGTTTCGGGAAAAAGAAAGGTTGTCAAATAGAGCTATGAAAGCCTGAGGTTTAATAAGAATTTATGTTTAATATTTAATAAGAATTTTATATATTTATATAAAAAAAATTCATTACGTTAGTTTTTGTTTCTCAGTACATATAGACAGTATAAGTTGATGCATTTTAAATAAAACAGTTTTATTGAACTATTATATTCATTAAGTGGGGTTTATTTATAAACTAATTTCAAGAGGATCTTGTGCTTATGATTGAACACAGCTGGTACCACATCAGCTCCGTGTATTGCACCAATCAGACGAATCCTGACACACTATAAATTACCAGAGCTTCCCACTCCGGTCATCTTCGTCTTGAAGAATCCCCCCTTCCACCCCAACTCCTCCCCTTCTCCTATAGGGCGGCATGGTGGCCCAGTGGTTAGCACTGTTGCCTCACAGCAAGAACACCGCTGGTTCGGTCTCTCCCTGGGCCAGTCGGTGTTTCTGTGTGGAGTTTACATGCTCTCCCCGTGTTCGCGTGGGTTTTCCCCGGGTTCTCCGGTTTCCTCCCACCGTCCAAAAAACATACTACATAAGTAAATTGCCTACTTTTAAATAACATCTTAAGCAACTCTAGTTAAGATATATCTCAGCACGTTCACAAGCGGGGGGAGTTCTCGAGACCTACCTGAGCTCAAACTCTCCTCTCGCCCTTTAAACGGGAGGGAGCCCCGGGCTCGAGGATATTCTGAGCTCAGAGCTCTCTTCCGGGACAGCATGCCAAATACGCTTTATAATCAATCATCAGCTAAGTGTGAACTCTTGAAGTAAGAGTTTGGTCACTAAACACCTTTAGGATTGGAAAATAATGCATTTAAATTCTCTATGAGGTGCAGCAAAAACAAGCAAAGTACAAAATATCAACTTAATGTAATATATTTTTAATATTTTTCTTGATTTTTCTTATTACAGTTTTATTTAATAGTTTACTTAACATAATTATTGAGATGTACTCATTTTTACACCCCTGTAGCTGATGCTGATCGGTCAGCTTGTATTTATTTTGGAGGTTTTTTTTGTTGTTGTGTATTTTCATTATTTAAAAGAGTATTGGTTTATGTTTATGGTAAATTTCCTTGTTTCCGGTTGGTTTGAGTTTGGAGATCACATGATCTTCCGTGATTAATTTAACCTGCGAGAGTTGTATGAATGGCATAAGTGAGATTTCAATACAAGCACTAGTTACGTGCTCCTGAGTATTCTACTGCTGGTTATCAGGCCAACACGGTAACTTAAGCATTGTTTGTATATCATTTGTTTATTTGATGTTCCTTTGATTGTGTTTGTGTAAACATTTGGTTTGTTTATTTTTTAGTTTTCACGGTGTTCAATAAAGCGATGTATGGACATCAGTATTTGGGAAGCGTGGACTGTTTTAACAACCGGCGGGTAGCTAAAACCACGATCTTAAGTTATTTAGTTAGATTAGTTCTAGTTTTGGCTTTAGTACTAACTAATCTTATGTATATTTGAAGTCAGGATTATTTGTCCTCCTGTATATTTACTGTTTAATGAAGAGAAGATTTATCTAAACACATTTATAAACAGGATAGCTTTAATAACTCATCTCTAATCACTGATTTATTTTATCTTTGCACATAATATTTGACTAAATATTCTTCGAAACACTTCTATACAGCTTAAAGTGACGTTTAAAGGCTTGACTAGGTTAATTAGGTTAAATTTAGGGTAGTTTGGCAAGTCATTGTATAACAGTGGTTTGTTCAGGAGACAATCCAAAACAAATATTGCTTAAGGGGGCTAATAATATTGAAACTGCTTTTATTCTAGACGAAATAAAACAAATAAGACTTTCTCCTGAAGAAAAAATATTATAGGAAATATTAAAAATAATATATAAAAATATTAAATATATATGAATGAATGAATGAATGAATTAATTAATTATAATAATATTTATAAAATTATATATAAATTCCTGAATCTGTTCAACATCATTTGGGAAATACTTGAAAACGGATAATTCACAGTAGGGCGAATAATTTTGACTTTAACTGTACACACACACACACAAACATCTAATTTGATAGCATCCTAGAAGAAAGAATTCATTTAAAAGAGAGCTTTGTAAAGGGTGTACTCATATATGCTATGCACTGCAGTATTTCAGAGCACAAAAACATTTAATCAGATGTATTTAAACAGCCCCGCAGTCTATTTTAAATCTCCGAGTGTCAGTATTTTAGCCTCTTTAGGTGGTCTGTCCAGCGTCCCCCATTGTCTCGTCTGTCTCCGCTGGCCTCTCGTGCTCTTTGTGCCGGTCAGGAAACACATCCTCTGCTTTCTTTCTTCCTTTCAGTCTGATGTTTGGAGGTGAAACCTTTTAAGGGACCCTTCAGCACCTGCTGCATTTACAAAACATGCGGCTATAAGTGGACCGGGCTTGTAAAGACAAGAGATCAGGAGATTGTTCTTGTCCTTCTGAGTTTAGATCCAGTTTCTCCTTTTTTCCTCCACCGGTGCGTGTCAAGCTTACACATTCATCAACGTTTAGATCTGAATGACAGGAACACGACCATGAAACACACACACTGGGTGTTATTTTAGGGTTGCATGAGTGTGCAAGGTGGCCCTTTTTCATTCATTCATTTTCCTCCGGTTAGTCTCTATTTCAGAGGAATGAATCGCCAACTATTCCAGCATATGTTTTATGCAGCGGATGCCCTTCTAGAAGCAACCCAGTATTGGGAAATACCCATACACACTCATTCACACACACACACACTCAAACACTACAGCTAATATACAGTGAGGGAAAAAAGGATTTGAACCCCAGCTGATTTTGTAAGTTTGCCCACTAACAAAGAAATGATCAGTCTATAATGTCAATGGTAGGTTTATTTGAACAGTGAGAGACACGACAATAACAAAACAATCCAGAAAAATGTGTTTCATAAAAAGTTAGAAATTAATTTACATTTCTATGAATGAAATAAGTATTTGATCCCTTTGAAAAAAAAACGTGCTTTAGTATTTGGTGGCAAAACCTTTGTTGGCAATCACAGAGGTCAGCCGTTTGCTGTACTTGGCCACAAGGTTTACACACATCTCAGGGGGGATTTTGGCCCACTCCTCTTTGCAGATCCTCTCCAAGTCATTAATGTTTCGTGGCTGATGTTTGGCAACTCGAACCTTCAGCTCCCTCCACAGATTTTCTATGGGATTAAGGTCTGGAGACTGACTAGGCCACTCCATGACTTTAATATGCTTCTTCTTGAGCCAATCCTTTGTTGCCTTGGCCGTGTGTTTTGGATCATCGTCATGCTGGAGTACCCAAACACGACCCATTTTCAATGCCCTGACTGAGGGAAGGAGGTTCTCACCCAACATTTGACAGTACATGGCCCCATCCATCCTCCCTTTGATGCAGTGCAATTGTCCTGTCCCCTTGGCAGAAAAACACCCCCAAAGCATAATGTTTCCACCTCCATATTTGACGGTGGGGATGGTGTTTTTGGAGTCATAGGCAGCGTTCCTCCTCCTCTAAACAGGGCGAGTTGAGTTGATGCCAAAGAGCTGGATTTTGGTCTCATCTGACCACATCACTTTCAGCCAGTCCTCCTCTGAATCAGTCAGGTGTTCAGTGGCAAACTTCAAACGGGCTTTTAGATGGGCTTTCTTGAGCAGGGGGACCCTGCGGGCACAGCAGGATTTCAGTCCTTCACGGCGTAGTGAGTTACCAACAGTTTTTTTGTGGTGACTATGGTCCCAGCTGCCTTGAGATCATTGACAAGTTCCTCCCGAGTAGTTCTGGGCTGATTCCTCACCGTTCTCATTATCATTGAAACTCCTCGAGGTGAGATCTTGCATGGAGCTCCCGATTGAGGGAGATTGGCAGTTAATTTATGTTTCTTCCATTTGCGAATAATTGCACCAACTGTTGTCACCTTCTCACCCAGCTGCTTGGCGATGGTCTTGTAGCTCATTCCAGCCTTGTGTAGGTCCACAATCTTGTCCCTGAGATCCTTGGAAAGCTCTTTGGTCTTGGCCATGGTGAAGCGTTTGGAATCTGGATTGATTGCTTCTGTGGACAGGTCTCTTTTATACAGGTAACAAGCTGAGAGGGCTGCCAATATCAGCTTGTTACCTGTATAAGATCCACCTTATACTGGATCTTGCTGACCGATAGGGGATCAAATACTTATTTCATTCATAGAAATGCAAATTAATTTCTAACTTTTTATGAAACACATTTTTCTGGATTTGTTTGTTATTGTTGTGTCTCTCACTGTTCAAATAAACCTACCATTGAAATTATAGACTGATCATTTCTTTGTTAGTGGGCAAACTTACAAAATCAGCTGGGGTTCAAATCATTTTTTCCCTCACTGTACTCCAACCAATTCACCTATATCGCATGTGACTGTGGTGGCCCATACCAACACAGGGAGAACATGCAAACTCCACACAGATGCCAACTGACCCAGCCGGGACTCGAACCAGCGACCTTCTTGCTTTGAGGCCACAGTGCTAACCACTGAGCTAGCGTGCACCCTTACACTGCATTATTCTTAATTTTTTTATTGTGAAAAGGGAAGTGGATGTGTGAAACCAGATGCTTGCTTTAGTCGTTTAACCCTGCCAGAGTGTTTCCTGTCTGCTTAGTCAGATCTGCCCGGATGAACATCAACAGAGGGAAACAGAAACCTGCCTGTCACTTCTCAAGAGTCCACAACCACAAACATGCTTTGATTTTATTGTCTGCACACTGAGTCATTGAAGATGCTTGACTCATCCTACATGTTTGCGCTATAAATAATAATTAAAAATCATTAAAAAGAAGGTGACACGGTGGCGCTGGTTCGAGCCTCGGCTGGGTCAGTTGGCATTTCTGTGTGGAGTTTGCATGTTCTCCTTGTGGTTGCGTGGGTTTCCTCCAGGTGCTCCGGTTTCCCCCTTAAGTCCAAAGACTTGCAGTACAGGTAAATTGGGTTCATTCCACTGTGGCGACCCAGGATTAATAAAGGGACTAAGCCGAAAAGAAAATGAATGAATTAAAAGATGACCTGGGATCAGTTCTTTATACCTCGCTTAAATGATTTTGCTGGATCTTTTAATCTTGATGACTGATCTCTGGCTAATTTGCTTCTTCAAACAAGTTCACGAATCAGATTAAAATATCTGGATGAACTAATCTGAGATCGCTGCGTGTGGTGAAGGACTGATCTATTCATCCTCGAAATCATGGTCAGCAACGCAATGATTAGCTGACGGCACAGCAGAATAATGACATCATCTGATTAATATTCAATTATCCATGAAAGCTAAATTGCAAAAAACACGTAGTAAATGTAAATATGTACATTTCTTAAATATGATACGTCATAACTTTCATCATAATTTGTTATGGGCTGCAGTCTTTACACTTTCAGTATTTAGCAATTTGTTTAGTTTTACATTTAGAGCGGATTAATCAGCGATTCAATCATAACTTGGTGTTATAACAGCTATCATAACATTGTTTATCAATATGTGAAACTGTTTGGACTCTCAGAAGCTATGGAAATTAAAAATTCAGTCCGTTTCTGAAAGGGTTGGATGTCAGAAGCGCTTCAATAATCACCTGCACGTTATTATCATCAGCTCAAGAACTTCGTTTATTCAAATATAGTTACGCGAGAAAGCAAAGCCGCTCATGCTTGAGACAACCTTGAAAACAACTACGAGACACAGAATAGATTCCGCTCTTCTTCTTGGCTTTGTGGCTGTTTATAAAGACGACGACAAGGTTTGTTTGAGCTTGGGGTCGACCATGTCTCATTATTATATGTATATATTATTACAGTGTAATGTCTCAGCTGTGTATTTAAAAATGGCGCTTCCGTTGTTTTCATTCTTCTAGCTTGTGCACGAGCTGGTGACATATCTCTGTAAACCAGGAGTGTCCAAACTTGGTCCTGGAGGGCCGGTGTCCTGCATAATTTAGTTCCAACCCAAATTAAATACACCTGAACTCGCTAATCAAGCTCTTTCTAGGCATAATAGAAACTTCCAGGGAGGTGTGTTAAAGGAAGTTGGAGCTAAACTATACAGGACACCATCCCTCCAGGACCGAGTTTGGAAACCCTTGCTGTAAACTAATAGCGTTTAGGCGTGTTCCTCCACCTTTTGGTACGCTTTTGTTGTGCTAGGTACCCTTTGCAAAAAGTGGTTCGGTACGGTTTGCATTTTGGTACGTTTTGACAGTGGAAATGGCCATAAGAGCATACCGAACCGTACCGTATCACTCAGTGGAAATAGGCCATTGGATTTCCTGTATGCTCCTGTTTGCCCTATTAAGTGCCATTCAGGTCCTTGTTAATTGGTTCAGGTGTGTTTGATCAGGGTTGGAGCTGAACTCAGCAGGAAGGTAGTTCACCAGGAGCAGTGGTGGAAAGAGTACTGAAAAATCATACTCAAGTAAAAGTACCATTACTTGCCCAAAAATGTAGTGCGAGTAGAGTAAAAGTATCTGTTGTAAATATTACTCAAAGTATGAGTAAAAAGACGACCTTTTAAAGGTACTCAAGAGTAGTGAGTATTACACTGTAGAAAAGTTGATGTGATTACAGAATGTTACGTTTACACATCCCTGCACAAACAACATGTGGTGTATTTAGGGATCTTCCTATTTTCATTCATTCCTTCCAACCTTCCTTCAATTATTTGTTTGTTCTCTCCTTTCTTCATTCACTCGTTTGTTCCCTCCTTCCTTTGTTCACTCGTTCATATTTTTGTTCCTTCCTACATCAGGTCCTTTTGTTCATTCATTCTTTTGTTCGTTTCTTCCTTCCTTTCTTAGTTTGTTCAGTCCTTCCTTGAATTCTTCCTTCCTTAATTTATTTGGTTCTTCGATCCTTCCTTCCATTCCTTGTTGGGTCTTTCTTTTTATTTGGCCCTTCCTTCCATTCTTCATTCGTTCCATTTAGTGATTGTTTAAGGCTGTTTGGTGATTTCAGTCCTCATACAGTCGACATCCATCATTTTCAGTCACATGCAGTCTATAAACAGTCTCTGGATCATTGCGTGTGCAGATTTTGAACATCTTCTTGGACATTTTTAATGTTTCCTAAAGGTTTGCTGCATTTATAAAGCGCCCATGTCTTGAGGTTGTTCAGTATGATGTGATTTACTTTCTATGTGTGATTTAATTGGACAGGAATCACAGGACTGATCTTTCTACTGTAGACAATGACCATAGACAAGACAGAAATACAGTAGTGACTGCAGGATGAAGGACAGTAGTGGAGTAAAAGTACCGATACTGCACTAAACATGTACTCAAGGGAAAGTAAAAATCCACATCTTTAAAACTACTTTAAAATTACAATTCCTGAGAAAAACTACTCAATTACAGTAGTCTGAGTATTTCTAATTAGTTACTTTACAACACTGACCAGGAGCAGGGTTGAGCACCCCTGTCTCAGACCCTTGGCAAATCTCTTTTTACTTTATATTAAACTGAAATGACTCCAAAATTATCATGTGTACTGAACGGTTGTACCTGGTCAACTTCAATCCTGAATCTACATTGTTCGTCCTGTTATGTGACTAATGCGGATTCACACGTTGCAATGTCATTTCTAAAACGATATATTGTGCAGCCCTAGTACACACACACACACACACACACACACACACACACACACACACACACACACACACACACACACACAC
>CAIGQQ010031697.1:4939529-4956582 GCA_903798035.1 Danio albolineatus
ATATATATATAATCCTATTAACTTTTTCTTTTAACTAATAAAATAAAATAAAATTCTAAAATAAAATTTTGAATAATTATATGTTATTTGAAGAATTTCTTTGAAAATGCTGTTTGATGTCTATTATTTTTTAGACAATAAACATAAACATTTGAATAATTCTATGGTCTGACACATCCGTTAACAACAATTTTACTTTATTATTTTTATTTCTTATTATTATTCATTCAGGGTGCACGGTGGCGTAGTGAGTAGCACGTTCGCCTCACAGCAAGAAGGTCGCTGGTTCGGGCCCCGGCTGGGTCAGTTGGCATTTCTGTGTGGAGTTTGCATGTTCTCCCCGTGGTTGCGTGGGTTTCCTCCGGGTGCTCCGGTTTCCCCCACAGTCCAAAGACATGTGGTATAGGTGAATTGGGTTGGCTAAATTGTCCGTAGTGTATGAGTGTGAATGTGTGTGCATATGGATGTTTCCCAGACATGGGTTGCAGTTGGAAGGGCATCCGCTGCGTAAAAAATATGCTGGATAAGTTGGCGGTTCATTCTGCTGTGGCGACCTCGGATTAATAAAGGGACTAAGCCGACAAGAAAATGAATGAATGAATTATTATTCATTCATTCATTCATCTTTTTTTGGCTTAATCCCTTTATTACTCAGGGGTCGCCACAGCAGAATGAACCGGCAACTTATCCATTATATGTTTTTCGCAGCGGATGCCCTTCCAACTGCAACCCATGTCTGGGAAACATCCATATATATATATATATATATATATATATATATATATATATATATATATATATATATGTGTGTGTGTGTGTGTGTGTGTGTGTGTGTGTGTATACATGTAATTATTTAAATGTAAAAAAAAAATGCCAAAGGTGTTATGCAGTATAATGGAAAAGCCATAATTGTACGAGAAAAGGCAAAATGTTGTTTAAAACTCTATATTAAATTGCACTAAATGTCAATCCTATTGTGCAGAGCTGCCAGGAGCCGCTGTGTCAGGAAGACAGAGGAGAATTATGGGAAGCAGATCAGAAACACACAATAGAGGCTTCAATCTTAACAATGAGCACTGACAGAAATGGTCATATTTGAAATGTTCAGCCTCCTTGTGATTGGTTACTGGTGAAAGGCTGTCGTCCAGTCACAGAGCTGTTCTGCTTTTTGAATCTGGAGATGAAATAACAGGACGGCATGAACAAACACACAACATCCGCTTCTGAAAGCGACGCACACATCCTGTCCTGTATGAGATTATTTCCTGTTGTTTTGGGTTAAAGTAAGATTAGAATTTACTGCTATATGGTGCTTTCGATTCCCTGAATCTGTCATCATCATCACACTGAACAATAACGCTGAATCATCTATTGAGCTCATAGTGGTTCAGTCCAAAAAATAAAAGTCATATCAACACTTTATGCACTGGCACACACAAAAGGAGATGATTTCTTTCTCTCTTATTTAAGCTGTGATTCACATGTCTCTTTGTTTTTATATTAATTTGTGCATTTTTTTTTTTTGAAGCTTGACAGTTTTAAATGGTAACACATCACAGTATACATGCTGAAACAGTTCTACACCTCCATCATTGAATCAGTCATCTGCACTTCAATTACTGTCTGGTTTAACTCAGCTACCAAATCTGACCTTCGAAGACTACGTCGAATAGTTCGGACTGCTGAGCGAATCATTGATACAACCCTCCCTACTCTCCAAGAACTGAGCGAGCAGAAGGGCTGCCAAAATCACTTTGGACCCCTCACACCCAGCACACTGCCTCTGTGAACTGTTACCTTCTGGTCGACGCTACAGAGCACTGCGCACCAGAACAGCCCGACACAGAAACAGTTTCTTCCCTTCCCTTTTGGACTGAACCATTATGAGCTCAATCGATGATTCAGGGTTATTGTTCAGTGTGATGATGACAGGTTCAGGGAATTGAAAGCACCATATAGCAGTAATTTTGACTTCAACCGTGTAGTGTTATATTTAATTTCAGGATGTCTCCAGAAAAGCAGACGAAGCTCGGGATTCACAGCTGCCTCAGCAGGAACTGTGAGCGAGGGATGAAGCAGAGATAAGTTGAAGGAAAGAGGAAATGTGTGGCGTTTCGGCTTTTCCTCTGGGGTTTTCTCTGATGCTGGCTCTCCTGGAGGATGCAGATCTGTGTTCTTGCTGAATGAGGAGTTTGAGTAGCTCTTGTTAGGGTTTTATGAGTCTGGAGCAGCGGCTCCTGCTGAGCCTCAGACTCCACTGATCTCTTTCTGATCCCACCAAAAAAAAAAAAACACAGTAAAATAGAATCAGGCACGCTTCAGTCTCCTGAAGGTCTTTGATGGCTTTGTGTGACGAACAAATGCAAAAATGAGGGGTGCCCAAATTTTATCCTATAAAGGGCTAAAAAGCTAATTTGATTGGGCTGTGTATATATGGTCTTAGGCTTATGTATGTTTTTGTTTATATATATATATATATATATATACGAATATATACCAAAGCCTATCATGTTGATTCAATTTCAAATTTATTCAGTAATATTTAAAAATAACTAGAAAACATTGCTTTAAATCATAATGACTAATGCAGTGTCATTTTTAACAATTTATAATGAACTTATAATGAGCCACATCACCCTAGAGCCTAAGACCGGTTACTCACTGAAGTTAAGCAGGTCTGAGCCTGGATGGGAGACCACATGGGAAAACTAGGTTGCTGTTGGAAGTGGTGTTAGTGAGGCCAGGAGGGGGCACTCAACCTGTGCTAATCCTAATGCCCTAGTAAAAGTGAAGGGGACACTATACTGTCAGTGGGCGCCGTCTTTCGGATGAGATGTTAAACCGAGGTCCTGACTCTCTGTGGTCATTAAAAATCCCATGGCACTTCTGGTGAAGAATAGGGGTGTAACCTCGGTGTCCTGGCCAAATTCCCTCTCAGGCCTTAACTATCATGGCCTGCCAATCATCCCCATCCACTGAACTGGCTGTATAACTATCTCTCCTCTCCACCTATAGCTGGTGTGTGGTGAAGCACTGGCGCCGTTGTCCTGTGGCTGCCGTCGCATCATCCAAGTGGATGCTGCACACTGGTGGTGGAGTGGAGAGACCTCATGATTGTGAAGCGCTTTGGGTGTATGGCCATACACAATAAACGTGCTATATAAATACACATTACATTACATTACAACTTATTACAGTAAAACTTAAACAATCCTTTATATAACACAAGTTCAATGCTGAAAACACTACTCAGGCGTACTTTGATTTGCTCGCAGATGTGCAGTTTCATTTAATCCCAGTTGGCTTTTTTTGTAGTAATAAAACAAAGAAACAATAGGTAGCGTAAATTCGAAACGTTAATCACCGTCAAAGGCATTCGCCCCAATCACCACCATCATTCTCCCTTTCTTTTCAGATTTGATGGAGGGGCAAATTAAAGGTTACCATGGGCCAACTTTGGCCCGCGGGCCCTACTTTGAGCATATCTGATCTAAATGAATGATGTCAATTTCAGCAGATCTGAGAAAAAACATATCAAACCACTGCATATCAAACCACTAAAACCATATAATCATATAAAGAAATCTCCACTGAAATCTCCGAGACGCTTCTCTTACACTGGACAGTGCATCAACAATGACGTATGCGTGCTTTGAGAGTGCACGCGAATGCGAATGCAATGAGAGTGCGGGCCATCGGGGGAGACGGAAGGGGGGACAAGCGTGCTTTGGCCCGGTTAAAGGGAACTGTACATAGTGTGAATACGCCCTGAGAACGTAGTCCTGAGTACGTTTCTGGAGTCCGCGGAATATGTCCCGTCAGGTACGTCTTTTTGCAATTTTTGTTTTAGCAAATCCACGAGAGGCCGCTGCGGATGCTTTTTGAGATCTCAAATGTCTTTAGCGAGTGCTGTTCACGCCTGCTGTTCTCACGTAAACCCACCAGAGGCCGATGTCGGCTGACTGTTTGGCTGGCTGACTGAATGACTGACTGACCGACCAGTCGACTGACCCACCCTCCCCCTTCCCTAAACCCAACCAAAATTTTATTGATTGACCCACCCACACACACACACTTCCCTAAACCCAACCAACAACTTTCAAAAAAGCAATCCAGGATAAAATAAAAGCCCTCGTCTCATTTTTACCACATTCTCACGCTGTTATTTACTGATTCTGTTTTTGTCTTACCTGCTTTCTGAAAGCACTCCTCGCCAGACTCGAACCCCGTCATTGTGGTCAACTCCTCTCTGCGTCTCGAGTCCGCCGACGAACGCGGCGAGCTAATGCGACAAACTGGTTGCAGCGGGAAAGTCGTCGACACGAGGCGAGCAGTCGGCTGGTAAGCGCAAGAAGAAACGGCGTCACACCGCCCCGTAGCATTAGTTTAAAAAAATGAAACGATGCCATACGTACCTCTGACTACGTAATGTGCGGTCTCCAGAAACGTTCGTGAGACTACGTTTTCACAATGAGCCTGGGTTGGAAAAAAAGAATCTCTAAAAAGTGACGTTATTCAGCTTCAGTTCAGTTTAGCAATAAACAGCTCAATTCAAGGGCAGACAAATTCCAGAAGTCATTTAAAAATAGTTGTCTGATTATACGTTTTGTACTGTACTGTTACAGGCTACTATGACTATTTTAGAAAAAGACTAGCCCTTCCCCTTCCCTTTGGCCCTTAAAACCGAGGGTTAAGGGGAAGGGCTTCAAAACTTACCCCTAAGAGTTGGGACAGCACTTCAACACCTGCACACGTCATCATATGTCATCGCGATCTCTTGCTTCATATGAGATCAGACCATCACGACTGCTGGAGTTATTCCAGTTGTGTTATTGTTTGGTGTTTATCTTAAGGAAATCACTGAAGGCGTATATTATGTTATCATAACGATCTAATGTGGCGATAAGATCGTAACTATACTGTGTATTTACACAGTGGCCATAGTCATCAGTGTAAACACACGAAAACAACATGAGCATTACAGCAGACACTGTAAAAGCTCATTCCCAGCCACTAGACATTACTGACAGGGTATTCCAGTGTCATCGTGTGTCAGAATGTTGTGGGACTGCTGTACAGGAGTTATGATTAGGGATTATAGATCGCCAAATTTAGCGTTTTTTTTTGCGTTTTTTTTTAAGCATGACGGTAAAACACAAGCACGGTTATGAATATATTAAACCGTGTTTGTTTGTTGTAAAAATTCGTAATAATGACAAAAAATACTAATTTGTGGATCTCCTTACTTCCGGGTTCAGTTGTGGCAGGTGTATTCTGGGAAATTTTCTTACCCCTCCGTTTTAAGTGTGGTCCTAAAAAATCTTTGTTCGAAGGGGTGTATACCCCTTGCCCTTAGCCCTACGCCTTCAAGCTAAGGAGAATTGGGACACCACTACCCCTTGACGTGAACGCGCAAAACGAGGGGTAGGGGTAAGGGGAAGGGCTAAGGGGTAGAACTGGGACTGGGCCTAAGACTTCTTTGGAAACTTTAGAGAAGAAAATACAATTTTACTTAAATCTCTGAGAGAAACAGCTGAGATGCAGAGGAAATTCATGGTGTTTTTTTAAAGTGTTGGGATAAATTCATCTCCTGTAGTTTGACGGATGATGCTTTATAAAGCGAGCTAAAAGCGACATCATCCTGAAGCGCGTGTCCTTCAGCGTTAATGATGGAGGATCTGAAATACACACAACTGTTGAGACGCGTCATTGTCAGCCACAGAACGAGCATCCGTTCATTCCTCTCCCGAAACGGCCTGTAAATATAGTGCTCGACTCTCAGGGAAATCTGACCTAGAAAAGGAATCCTTGAATAAATTATTTTGGGAAGTATTTTTATCCCTGCAGTGACGGCCCGTGAACACGCTTGAGTTCTCAGCACAGTCCGCAGGCCGGATAGTCATTCATCTGGCCATTTCAGGCAAAAAGAGTCACGACTGAAGCGTTGAGTCAAACCTATTAATGTCATTTAACTTATATAACATCAAGCCCAAATTGTTGGTACTAAAATATTAAATACTGTATATCTGACATAATATACATAATATTTTTGGCGCTGATGGATTATTATGAGATTATTATTATTATTATCAGGGCCACTGCTGGCCAAAAAAGTGCCCTTTGTGTAATTTTACTGTTGTGCCCCTACAGAGGAAAAAACACACAAACATAAGTATTTTAACATGTATTTATTAATTTATATACATAAATATGCAGTTAAACACTCAAACATGCAAATATTTGCATTCTAAAATAATAGTCCACATCAAAATAAACACGGACATGTCTTCTGCAGAAACATTCCCAATTTCAAACATTTACTAAAGGTAAGCAAAAAAAACCTCTCTTGTACCTGTAGACATAGACGGTCCTCAGTGCTGCATCCTGTCTCTGTATCTGTACCTGTGCAGCTGCTGGTGCCTCTGGAGCAGTGCTGGTCAGGCCACCTCATCTTCTTTTGTGACAAATTTCAGCATTGAACCTCCATGTACAATACAGAAGAAATTAGTCATTTAAAGGAAAACTCATGACACACCATTAAAACAATGAGCTAGTCCAGCACTCTTCATAATGTGTCTAAACTACAACCAACATGTGGATTTAACTTGCACTTTAATCTATGGTGACAAACGCCGACCCTTGCTGTCAGTATAAATCAAAGACATTTGTGGTTTTCAAGAATTAAAAAGTGTATTAAAATTAGTGTATTTTTAAACAAAAACTTTAACTTTCAGAAAAAAAATAATCATTAGTGAAATCATGCTTTTATATTATATTCGATTTTATATTATTAGTCTTTCAGAAATCACAGAATGAGTCAGTGTTGTTATTTCATATAGTGATGTGAAAAATGAAAAAACGGTCTAAAACACACCAATCCACTGACGTAAAGACTAAACAGACTTTATTGTCATCGCAGTGATACGAGCAATAACAACAGCAGCAATAAGAAATGTGTAGAAATAGACAAAACAATAAATAACTGCAAAGAATTATATATATGTATATATATGTATATGTATATATATATATATATATATATATATATATATATATATATATATATATCATATAATAACTATATAATAATAAATAATACATACCGTGAAATAATTGTGCAGTGCATGTTTATGTGTACGTAGCTGGTATGCAAACAGAAGTGTAAAGTATTGCACAAGTTAATAAAAATGATTGAGTTTGTGTATTTATCAGCAACATGGGGAAGAGGAGCAAATGCGAGAAGTCATAGAACATGTCCTGTCGTAGCACAATGCATAGCCGTGGGTTTCCTCCGGGTGCTCCGGTTTCCCCCACAAGTCCAAAGACATGTGCTATAGGTGAATTGGGTGAGCTAAATTGTCTGTAGTGTATGTGTGTGAATGAGTGTGTTTAGATGTTTCCCAGAGATGGGTCGCAGTTGGAAGGGCATCCGCTGGGTAAAACAAATGCTGGATAAGTTGGTGGTTCATTCCGCTGTGGCGACCCCAGATTAATAAAGGGACAAAGTCGAAAAGAAAATCAATGAATGAATATACTTGTTTGTTTTTTTAATATATTTATTTGTTTATTTATTATTATTATTAGTAGTAGTAGTAGTATTTTAAATTATTTATTTATTTGTTTACTCGTTTTACTTGTTTGTTTGTTTATTTATTTATTTATTTGTTTATTTAATTTTTTCTTGTTTGTTTGTTTTATTTGTTTACTTTTATTTAATTAGTTATTTACTTGTTTGTTTTACTTGTTGGTTGTTTTATTTATTTATTTATTTATTTATTCATTCACTTATTTGTTTATTTATTAACTTACTACTTGGGCGGCACCGTAATGCAGTGGGTAGAGTTGTTGCCTTACAGCAAAAAGGTCACCGGTTCGAGCCTCGACTGGGTCAGTTGGCATCTCTGTGAGGAGTTTCCATGTCTCCCCATGTTGGCATGGGTTTCCTCCGGGGCTCCGGTCTCCCCCACGAGTCTAAAGACATGCACCATAGGTGAATTGGATTAACTAAATTGGCAGTAGTGTATGAGTGTGTGTGTGAATAAGAGTGTATGGGTGTTTCCAAGTACTGGGTTGATACTGGAAGGGCATCCGCTGTGTAAAACATATGGTGGATAAGTTGGCGGTTCATTCTGCTGTGGTGACCCCTGATTAATAAAGGGACTAAGCTGAAAATAAAATGGATGAATGGAACTTACTTGTTAGTTTTGTTTTATTTATTTATTTATTTATTTATTTATTTATTTATTTATTTATTTATTTATTTATTTATTTATTTATTTATTATTCATTATTTAATATAATTTCTTTATTCATTTGGTTGGTTACTTATTTATTTTTTATTTACTTGTTTATTTATTATTATTTTTTTATTTGTTTATTTATGTATTAGTTTATTTGTTTGTTTTATTTATTAATTTATTATTATCATTCAACATTTAATATTATTTCTTAATTCATTTGGTTGTTTACTTGTTTATTTTTTATTTACTTGTTTATTTATTTGTTTATGTATTTATTTGTTTATTTGTTTGTTTTATTTATTAATTTATTATTATTATTCATTATTTAATATTATTTCTTTATTCATTTGTGTGTTTACTTGTTTATTTTTTATTTACTTGTTTATTTATTTGTTTATGTATTTATTTGTTTATTTGTTTGTTTTATTTATTAATTTATTATTATTATTCATTATTTAATATTATTTTTTTATTCATTTGTGTGTTTACTTGTTTATTATTTATTTACTTGTTTATTTATTTATTTATTTATTTATTTATTTATTTGTTTGTAGCTGTTTCTGAACTCTCGTGTCTTGAAATGCTAATCTGTGACTTCTTGTTCTTGTTTGTCTTTGTCCTGAAGCTCACAAAAACCCCAGACACAAACAAACACCATAACAAAAGCTTCAGTCTTCAAAATGTGAAGCCTGACGTCACCTCACAGTACTTCACATTTTCCAACCCAACAATGCAGATCTGTTCATTATTTTCCACGCTCTTGGTTTCATAACCACACTAAAGCAGACATAAATAATTACGCCAGGTTCTTCTTCTCCTGGTGTCTTTGGGAAATGGCAGTCATCTAGAGAGACTTTGCTTTAATCTACTTTGAGGTGGTGTAATTTAGCGCAGTGAAGCATGTCTAAAGAAACCCCTGCAACAATGTATGCATTGTGAATACTTGGAGTGGACTGTGAATGTGATGCTTTTGGCCTGGAGAGGCAGATTTGAGCTGGATTCACTCCTCTGTTGTGATGATAGATAGACAGAGGAATGTGTCTGTCTCTCTTGTGGAGGTTTACGGCCGTCAGACGTACAGCTGTTGTGTGTTTCTGTGTCAGGATGAGTTGAGTCTGACCACAGCTCTACTCCAATCTGAAGTGTACGATGTGTGAAGTGTTTCATGTCTGCCAAATGGGTTCACAAACTCCACGCTTCTCACTCACTGCTCATCAGTGGTTTATTCAGAGCACCCAAGAAAAAATACTCTAGTCATTGATAGTAAATACTACCACACTATAGTAAAATACATGAATTAATCTGTAGTGATTCTATAGCTGTTACGGTAACACAACCACCATCGAAATATAAACAAATGATTGTAGTTTTCTGTGGCTTAATAAAAACTTTGCTACTTTCGAGTCGCTTCGTGCTCGTTTCTCATCAGCAGTTGGTCCTGAGCTAAACTCGAGAGAGTCCCTGTAGTTGTGTTAATAAAAATCCCCTTTTCATGACAATAATTGATCAAGACGGTAAAATGGATTAAGCAATTCCTTAAAGGGCACCTTTGATGAAAAATCTACTTTTTAAGCTGTTTGGACAGACATATGTGTAGTTATAGTGCATAGACGGTCATTTTGGGCTGATATAAACACACCCAGTCCTTTTTTTTTCAATTTAACAACAAAAACGGTGGACCAATTGGAGCGGTTTTGAGATCGACCGCAACTTGACGTAGGAGTGCGGTCCCCCCGCCCACCCATATTGATTGACAGGCTCGCATTACCATATCCTCAGTTTGTTGTTTCACGTCCGCCATTTTCTTAGTGTGAGTCGAAGCGATGCCACCAAAGGAACACCCTTGCGCTGTTTTTGGATGCAAGGCTCAACACAAGAGCCTTCATCGTCTTCCTGGAAATGAGCAACAGAGGCTTAAGTGGCTGAGTTTTATTTTTAACGACCAGGTGCCTGAAAACGTACCTACACTGTCGTATGTTTGCGCTAACCATTTTAGCGCAGACTGCTTTGAGAATGCGGGACAATTCCACTTGGAATGGATCAGTTCCAACAATCCACGATCCTTTTTGCATATAAATCATACCAATGCAGTGTTTATCTTAGTGGATATCTTTATGTCTTTGTCCAGTTTTACAGCCGCTATGTAACGCTGCATGCATCATCCGTAATGCGTTTGATAAAGTTCGCCATATCAGAGTTCTACAAACAAATACAGACAAGACATAAATGATTTAACTACAACTCTGACACATTCTGGCTCATTCGGATGATTGATTCCTCATCAGTGGTCTCTGCTTGTTCTGTGTCCGAGTCCGGGTCGTACACGTACGGCTGAATGCTTCTCTCTGTCTGCCTGTCTGTTGCCGTACACATAGCCGGGGCGCTATTGGCTCCGCCCCCTTGTTAAGATTGGCGGGAAGTCGAAACTAATTTTCATGTGAAGCAACACACCCCTAAAACAGCAACCTGTGTACACGCCCCCAAATTTACACTTTTTAACACATTATAATAAAACAATCTGAATTGTGTTTTGATCTAAACCTAGACTGGCACACTCAGAACAACCATAGTAGTGATATAAAATCTTAAAAAAGGGTTAATGTATGTGCCCTTTAAAATTAAAAACATTGAAATAATGAAATGTCCACCCCAGAGTCCCGAGCTAAACCTGATTGAAAATCTATGAAAAAACCCTTATACGGTTAGCCCGGATTTTATGTCTAATTAGTTTAAGTGCAAAGTGCCTAAATAATTTAATAATTGGTTCATTACTATAACATTTACTGTTTAAGTCAGGCAACACCATTTTCTCGTGGCCGCTTCGTGCTCGTTTCTCATCAGCAGTTGGTCCTGAGCTAAACTCGAGAGAGTCGCTGTCATTGTGTTAATAAAAATCCCATTTTCATGACAATAATTCACGAAGACGGTAAAATGGATATAGCAGTTCCTTATAATTGAAAACATTGAAATAATGAAATGTCCACCCCAGAGTCCCGAGCAAAACCTGATTGAAAATCTGTGGAAAACCCTTACACTGTTAGCCCGGATTTCATGTCTAATGATAGTTTAAGTGCAAAGTGATTAAATAATTTATTATTTGGTTCATTACTATAACATTTACTGTTTAATCAGGCGACACCATTTTCTCGTGGTCGCTTCGTGCTCGTTTCTCATCAGCAGTTGGTCCCTAGCTAAACTCGAGAGAGAGTCTCTGTAAATGTGTTAATAAAAATCCCCTTTTCATGACAATAATTCATAAAAACAGCAAAATGTATAAAGCAGTTCCTTAAAATTGAAAACATTGAAAAAATGAAATGTCCACCCCAGAGTCCCGAGCTAAACCTGATTGAAAATCTGTGGAAAACCCTTAGACTCTTAGCCTGGATTTCCTGTCTAATTATAGTTTAAGTGCAAAGTGCTTAAATAATTTAATATTTGGTTCATTACTTCAACATTTACTGTTTAAGTCAGACAACACCATTTTTTCGTGGTGGCTTCGTGCTCGTTTCACATCAGCAGTTGGTCCTAAGCTAAACTCGAGAGAGAGTCTCTGTAATTGTGTTAATAAAAATCCTGTTTTCATGACAATAAATCATAAAGACGGCAAAATGGGTAAAGCAGTTCCTTAAAATTGAAAACATTGAAATAATGTAATGTCCTCCCCAGAGTCCCGACCTAAACCTTATTGAAAATCTGTGGAAAACCCTTACACTGTTAGCCTGGATTTCATGTCTAATTATAGTTTAAGTGCAAAGTATTTAATATTTGGTTCATTACTATAACATTTACTGTTTAACTCAGGCAACACCAATTTCTCATGGTCGATTCGGGCTTGTTTCTCATCAGCAGTTGGTCCTTAGCTAAACTCGAGAGAGTCCCTGTAATTGTGTTAATAAAAATACCATTTTCATGACAATAATTCATGAAGACGGTAAAATGGATAAAGCAGTTCCTTAAAATTGAAAATATTGAAATAATGAAATGTCCTCCCCAGAGTCCCGATCTTAACCTGATTGAAAATCTATGGAAAACCCTTATACGGTTAGCCCAGATTTTATGTCTAATGATAGTTTAAGTGCAAAGTGCTTAAATAATTTAATATTTGGTTCATTACTTCAACATTTACTCTATAAGTCGATAGATCTGTGTGGAAACTCAGCCACTCATATATGTCACAATAAAAAGAGAAAAGAATAACACCACTTCATCTTCATGCTGACTTTAACCTTTAAAATCTCTCTATATCCTCAGTATTAGCCTTTTGGCCCATTCGAGCATGTAAAAAGCACAGAGACGAGACTTTCCTGTGTTTTATTAGTATGTAAGTTCCCCATAAACAGCAGCCTGAGCTCATAGGAAGCCACTCTGCAAACCTTTTGGCCTTGGTGAGAAATGCTCTCTCTTATAAACGCTCTCGGTAATCCTGCTGTCCGTGTTCTGCTATATAAAACGGCTCTATAAATCCAGGCCTCACCCTTCAGTACGGGAATAGAAAGCAAGCGGCCTCTTTATTTTGCTTTTCTATGTTTAGCGATGCCTGAGTTTAGATTGCGGTGCTGTCACAGAGACTGCTGATCTCTCACGGGTGTAGCTCAACGGCGTCTGATTGAAAACATCCGTCCGATCGGCTCCAAAAACACCACAAGTCTTGTGAAGTTCAGCGGGATTTAAAGACATCCAGCCTCGGCTCCGAAAACCTGGAGTCTACAGTAGACAACATTTAATGGCGTCGTTTCGTGGCAGCTACAAATGGTCGGCATCCTAATTATGCTGCCTTTCTGTCTACCTGAAGCCCATAATCCACTGGGACAATAGGAAAAAACACATTACTATATTATTATATCACTATATGTGTCTTTATACAGTATAGGGGAGACTCTGTTGTTAGCACTGTCACCTCAAAGCAGGAAGGTCGCTGGTTCGAGTCTGGTTCGAGTGCTCAGGTTTCCCTTACAGTCCAAACACATGTGCTATTGGTCAATTGGATGAACTAAATAAATTTCACCACAAATTTAATAAAACATATTAAAATTTATTTTAAAAATATAGCTTTTCTATTTTTCATTTTATTAAAAATGGTAAAGCTATATTTATTTTAAAATATATTATATTACAAAATATAAAGTAGATTATTTCTATATTCATAATATAATAATTTGTAATAAGATATTAATATTGAACGATGAACTAAATAGGCCATAGTGTATGAGTGTGTGTTTCCCAGTTCTGGGTTGCTGCTGAAAGGGCATCCCCTGTGTAAAACATATGCTAGAATAGTTGGTGGTTCATTCCGCTGTGGTGACCCCTGATGAATAAAGGGACTACGCCGGAGGAAAACTAATGAATGAATGAATATATGAATAATTTAATATAATAATTAACAACTGTAATACTATTTATCATTTATTTTTAATTATGTTCATAGTTGATATTTTACATGACATGTAAATTCTAATCAGTTGTTTTATATGTAGATGTGAGCGTGACAAATATATCTATAAAACTTTTTAAATATGTAATGAAGTAATATAATTTTACAATAAAACACTATATATATAACATTATTTCATAATTAAATAAAATATTTTTTATTTTAACTGTCAACATCTATATTAAAATATTGATATAATATTAATATCTTAATACAAATTATTATATTATGAATATATATAAATAGTCTACTTTATATTTTGTTATATAATATATTTAAAAATGAAGATAGCTATACCATTTTTAATTAAATTAGAAATAAAAAAGCTATATTTTTAAATTAATTTTGATATATTTTATTAAACTTGTTGTGAAATTTTTTAGATAACTGTTTTACTCAGAAATTGCTGGTAAATTTCGATTAAATTGTTGGTAAATTATAAACTTATTTTTATTTTTTCTTGAAGAACAGTGGCTGAAATAGGACTTTTTAAAACGTGTTTTAATGAATGAATGAAATAATTAATTTTACAATAAACACACTATATATATACACACACACACATATATATATATATATTACATTATTTTACATAATATTTTATATATTTTTTTTAACTGTATTTTAACATCTATATTTAAATATTGATATAATATTAATATCTTAATACAAATTATTATATTATGAATATAGAAATAGTCTACTTTATATTTTGTTATATAATATATTTTTAAAAAGAATATAGCTTTACCATTTTTAATTAAATTTGAAAAAAAAATTAAACTTCTTGTGAAATTTATTTAGATAACTGTTTTACTCAGAAATTGCTGGTAAATTTCAATTAAATTGTTGGTAAATTATAAATCTATTTATTTATTTATTTATTTATTTATTTTTTGAAGAACAATGCGCTGAAATATGACTTTTTAAAACATGTTTTAATGAATGAGTGAAATAATATAATTTTACAATAAAAACACTATATATATTTCATTATTTCATATGATATAATATATTTTTTATTTTGACTGTCTTTCAACATTTATATTTAAATATTGATATAATGTTAATATCTTAATACAAATTATTATATTATGAATATAGAAATAATCTACTTTATATTTTGTAATATAATACATTTAAAATGAATATAGCTATACCATTTTTAATAAAATTAAAAATAGAAAAGCTATATTTAAATTTTTTTTATATATATATTTTATTAAACTTGTTGTGAAATTTATTTAGTTAACTGTTTTGCTCAGAAATTGCTGATAAATTTAGATTAAATTGTTGGTAAATTATTAATATTATTTTATTTTTATTTTTTGAAGAACAATGGCTAAAATAGGACTTTTTAAAACATGTTTTACTCTAAAACATGATTACTTTATTAATGATGATAATAATAATAATAATAATACATTTATTAGTAAAATAATTTTAATAAATGAATGAAGTGATCCTTTGTACATAAATATTTATTCATGAATTTATATAATTTTATACAATTAAAATGTATATTTATAGTAATTAAAAAGTTAAATAAATAGAGTCAGCTTGTGTAAATAAGTAATATATATATTTAAATGTATTCATTTTATACATTTTTTATAAATTTTTCATACATTTTATAAAAATTTCATAATATAAATAAATATAAATGAACAAATTTAAATAAATAGTTAAAGTGAGCCTTTCTAAATAAGTAAATAAGTAAACAAGTTAAAGAAACAAACCCAAAAAATTAGGTGAGCCTTTGTAAATTTTAAAGGTAAACTTTATTTATTTATTTATTTAGTTTAATTGTTTATTTATTTACATATTTACAAAGTTTACATTTGTAAATAGGTAATTAAATAAAGAAGTAAAATAAGTCAATAAAAAAAGTGAGCTTTTGTAAATAGGTAATTAAATAAACAAGTAAACTAAATAAATAAATAAATAAGCAAACAAATAAACAAATAAATAAATAAAGTGAGCCATTGTAAATAGGTAAATTATATAAATAAATAAAATAAAAAATAAAGTGAGCGTTTGTTAAGCAAGTAAATACACAAGTAAAATATATAAATAAATAAAAAAATAAAAAAAATAAACAAATAAATAAAGTGACCCTTTGTAAACAAGTAAATAAATACACAAGTAAAATAAACAAACAAACAAATAAATAAATAAATAAATAAAGTGACCCTTTGTAAACAAGTAAATAAATACACAAGTAAAATAAACAAATAAATAAATAAATAAAATGAGCCTTTGTAAACAAGTAAATAAATAAATAAATAAACATAAATAGGACTTTGTAGCACGTGTTTTTCCTCTAAAAACATCTTTTTTATATATATTTATTTTCATGCTTAATAGTGTCCCCCAAAGCAAGTGTGCGCTCTATGTTTTGGAACAGAGCCGCAGTGTCCAGTATAGCTGCTTTAAAAATAACACCACACACACGTCTCCAGCCGTCCTCCCTCATTTTATCCAATTTTGTGGTCCTGAAACATCTTGCCAGCATATAAGCGGAGAGAAAGTTAATTGTTATCATTGTTCCGGACAATGAAAGAGCAGCACTACATTCCCATATGAGCTGTTCTCCTGCTGCGTCTGCACTTTCTTTTTTAGATCAGCACAAAGTCCGTCTGTTTTACACACTTTTTCTTCGCCGCCGCTTAAATGAGAGGTTACTTCACTTAATAATATATGGAGGAGCCACTTTTGCCCCTGTGAATTATACATGTGTGAGTCAGAGCTCCAGTATGTGGAGGTGATGTTGGTTCACACCGAAACAACCTGAAAACTTTACTGGCGCCAATTTGTTCTGTGTTCAGTGTGGTTTATATATATGTAAGCAGAAATACTGAAATAGAGTAAACATTGGGCTTGTATGGAGTAGTGTTATACTTTTATAATGGCTTTATGAATTGGTTTTGCATAGGAAATGTTGAAGGAAAGAAGTCTGAAGGAAAGGATTGGTTACATTGGTAAATATTTATGATCCACAGGAATAATGCAGCAAAGAAATATATTAATAGATAAATAAATAAACAACAATAAAAATAAATATTTATTTTTTTTGTTTATATAATTGTGAACATTTTAAATAAAATGTATATTTAGTTTGATTTATTTTAATAAATATATAAATAAAAAGATTGAGCTTTTATAAATAAATGAGCAAAAAAGTCAAATAAATAAATAAATAAATGCATATTTATCTATTTTATTTATTTATTTATTTATTTCTTAGCATTTATATCATTTAAATTAAATTTATACTATACTATTTAAGATTAATAAATTAATGTTTATTTATTTATTTGATTAATTATTTATTAGCATTTATATAATTTAAATAAAATTTATACTATACTATTTAAGATTA
>CAIGQQ010031697.1:4956592-4961592 GCA_903798035.1 Danio albolineatus
GCATTTATATAATTTAAATAAAATTTATACTATACTATTTAAGATTAGCGCCACGGTGGCGCGTGAGTAGCACGTTCGCCTCACAGCAAGAAGGTCGCTGGTTCGATCCCCGGTTGGGGCAGGTCCCGGTTGGGCCAGTTGGCATTTCTGTGTGGAGTTTGCATGTTCTCCCCGTGGTTGCGTGGGTTTCCTCCGGGTGCTCCGGTTTCCCCCACAGTCCAAAGACATGCGGTACAGGTGAATTGGGTAAGCTAAATTGTCCATAGTGTATGTGTGCGAATGAGAATGTATGGATGTGTTTCCCAGAATGGGTTGTGGCTGGAAGGGCATCCACTGCGTGAAAACAAATGCCGGATAAGTTGGCGGTTCATTCCGCTGTGGCGACCCCGGATTAATAAAGGGACTAAGCTGAAAAGAAAATGAATGAATGAATGAATTTAAGATTAATAAATTAATGTTTATTTATTTATTTATTTATTTAGCATATAAAATTTTACATAATTTTAAAAAATTGTATATTTGTAGAAATGTATTTATTCATTCATTCATTCATTCATTCATTTTCTTGTCGGCCTAGTCCCTTCATCAATCCGGGGTCGCCACAGCAGAGCGATCTGCCAACTTATCCAGCATTTTGTTTTACGCAGCGGATGCCCTTCCAGCCACAACCCATCTCTGGGAAAGTATTTATTCATGTTATTATAATTATTGTTATAAAGAATTAAATCAATAAGTAAAACAGCATGTGGAGTTTGAAGGACCTGAATGAGAGCGCATAATTGATTCTGATCAATTTTATTAAATATAACTGTATTGTTCGCGCAATGGCCTAGTGGTAAGCGTGCAGATATATGGTGCAGTAGCACGTCAGGGTGTCCCGAGTTCGAAATCCCGGCTCGAGGACATTTCCCTGCCCTACCCCCACTCTCTCTCTCTCTCTCTCTTTCTCCAACTTCCCTTTCTCAATACTGTCCTATCTAATAAAGGCCAAAAATAAATTTTGAAATAAATAAATAAATAACCGTATTATTTATTTATTTATTATTTATTATGTATTATTAACTGCATCGATGGATTACTCTTCAGTGTTTGGACTCTCAGCAGTGATTATTAAACCACACTGAACTGAGCTAAACTGAACTTCAACTCTGAAACTGGACTGACTCTGTTTACATTTTTTATAATGCATGTGAAGCTGCTTTGACACAATCTACATTGTAAAAGTGCTTTACAAATAAAGATGAATTCAACTGAATTGAATTTAAATATTTATGTTTAATAATATTATTTAACAATATTATTTATTTTTCTGTTGTTATGCATAATTGTATCTTTTACATTACAAGTAACTTCTATTTTGTTGTTTTTATATATACATATACATATTGTATATACACATATACACATATTTATGTATATATACAATTGTACAATTATGCATAATAATAGAAATTAAAATAAAATAATATTATTAAATAAAACAATTAAACGTACAAATTTAAATAATACAGTTATTTATTCATTTATTATTTAAATATACATATTTATGGGGCGCCACGGTGGCATAGTGGATAGCACGATCGCCTCAAAGCAGGCTCGGCAGGTTCGAGGCTGGGCTGGGTCAGTTGGCATTTCTGTGTGGAGTTTGCATGTTCTCCCTGTGGTCACGTGGGTTTTCCTCCAGGTTCTCCGGTTTCCCCCACAGTCCAAACATATTCTGAATAAGTTGGCGGTTCATTCCACTGTGGCAACCACAGATTAATAAAGGTGACCAAGCTGAAAAGAAAATGAATAACCGAATAACTTTGACATGCGGTACAGGTGAATTGAGTAAGCTAAATTGTCCGTAGTGTATGAGTGTAATTGATTATGTATGGGTGTTTCCCAGCGATGGGTTGCAGTTGGAAGAGCATCCGCTGTGTAAAACAAATGCTGGATAAGTTGGCGGTTCATTCCGCTGTGGCAACCCCAGATTAATAAAGGGACTAAGCCGAAAATAAAATAAATGAATGAATATATATATATATATATATGTGTGTACTTAATTATCTAATAATAATAATGATAACAACAGTACAATAAGACACTTTATGTACATTAAAATATTGCTTAAGTGATGTAATTTTGGTAGTATATATTTAGTCTATATGTTTATGTACATGACATCTGGAATATAGTGAAAGGTGGACTCATATGGAGTAAATGTATATTTTTATGAGGACTTTATAAATTGCTTTTGCACATGAATGACCTGATGGTGAACCTGATGGTGAACCTGTCGACTAAAGATTCATTTTGCGCTGAATTTTATTTAGAACCCCCCCCCCCCCCCCCCCAAATACTATTTTAAAGATCATCTGCACACTTTGACAGGAAGGTCCTCTAGTGGACATCTTTACAACTGCAACTGAATTAATCCGCTAATTTACTTTTTTTGACCCGCTGTACTGGGGAAAATAAAAGAAATTAATAAATACATGTACAAAAAATAATTATAAATGAACTGTAAAAATTTTTTTTTTCAAATCTTTGAACCAAAGATTTAATACAAGACAGAATATTTGTTTCAAATTCACTGTTACTGTCTACATTAGTAATAATCATTGATAATCATTTTTGTGATCATCAAATCATCATATCAGAATGATTTCTGCCTGAAGACCTGAGAAATGCTGAATATTCAACATTTAAATCCCAGTAAATCCTCACACTTTACAACGCATCCCATTAGAAAATCAATCTTTACTGTATTTTGCTGCCGCCTTGGTGTGTGTGAGAAGCGTATAAGCATGAAACATCCCCAACAGACTTTTAGCAGTGGTACATATGCAATTCTAAACAAATGTAATTCATTTCCTGGCTTTTTATATGCAACAAGCTCCTCAAGGAGTCTAATCCAGACCGCATGTTGTCATGTATTATGTAATGCAGAGAAGGTTCTTCAACCTTCAGCAAGTTTTTCATGACTTCAAATGATGTTTCCGCCTCTTTCCACAAACCAGATGTGTTTCAGACATCTTTCATTATCATGAGGTGTGCGTTATGGGACACACACACATGCACACACACACGTTATTATATATAGACTCTCCTCGTAGCAAAAAAAAATCTGTATTTTTACTTTACTTTTTTTCATTTTAGTCAAAATACTCAAATTCATTCTGAAATGTCCCCATAAAGTCAAGAATTTACTGGTAATGCTATACTTGTGGGGACATTTGAGAATACCAGGACCACACACACTCACACATACACATACTCATACACAGACACACGCAGACACACACACACACACACATATACAGACATACACATGCATACACACTCGTAAAGACACATGTACACATGCACACACACACACACACACACACACACATTTTATTGAAGGACTCCCCCCATTTCCAAAATACTTAAATTGATTCTGAAATGTGAATCTGTTGAACACAGAAGATATTTAGAAAAATGTTGAAAATCGGTAACCACTGATTTCCATATTAGGAAAAACAAATACTAAAGAAGTCAATGGTTACAGGTTTCCAACATGTTTCTAAATATTTTCGTCAAAATACTCAAATTCATTCTGAAGTGTCCCCACAAAGTCCAAATTTACTGTTAATGTTATACTTGTGGGGACATTTGATCCATACTGCATGTGAATACCAGGACCACACACACACACTCACAAATACACATACTCGTACACAGACACATGCAGACACACACACATACACACACAGACATACACATGCACACACACTCATACAGACACATAAACACACACACACACACACACACACACATTATTTAAGGGCTCTAATAGAAAAAATATTCTGCATTTTTACATTTTCATTTGACTTTTTAAATCATTTACATTGTCAAAAATACAAACTTCACTCTGAAATGGACTGGTATTGTTATACTTATGGGGACATACCGCATGATGAATACCAGGATTACACACACACATAATTTTTGGGGGGAAAGTTTTCTCTGTAACCTTCAAAGAATAATCTCACAGATTCACAAACACACAGGACAAAGTTATTTGTAAATAAATAAGCTTGAATCTAGTCAGTAATATGAATATAATGTGATTTACAACAAATAATCAGTAAACTCTTTTTTGTTTCTTTTCATGATTTGATTCTGTTTCTCCCGCTTCTCATCATTTCATTACCGCTCAGACAGCGCCACCTGCTGGGTCATTTTACGCACTACAGTTACCCTTCAAGAAGTGTAAAAATCCTGATATTTGTCTGTTTGACCCCGACATATTTTAATGATACAGTTCACCCCAAATTTAATTAAATCATAATTTACTCAGTCCTCACTTGTTCCAAACCTGTTTGAGTTTGTCATTTAAAAATTTAAGTAACTTAAATTTATTTTAAAAATAAAGGCAAGCGATTAATGCGATTTTAAGCAAGATAAAGTTGTTGTATTTGTTTAATTATAAAATAAATAAAAAAGAATAATAAATGAATAAATTGTTAAAACTAAACAGAATTATTAAATAAGCAAACAAAATTAAAAAATTAAATAAAACTAAATTGCTAATACTAAACAGAAAAATATAAATAAAGTAAACAAACAAATAAACAAACAAATAAATAAACAAACAAACAAACAAACAATAAATACATAAATAAACAAACAAACAAACAAATAAACAAACAAACAAACAAACAACTAATAAATAAATAAATAAATAAATAAATAATTGCTAAAACTAAAAAAATACATAAGTGAGTGGGCATGTAAGTGAATTAATATTTAAATAAATGAATACATTTCTAAAACTAATCATAATAAATAAGTGGGTAAGCAAACAAACAAATAAACAAACAAACAAATAAATAAATAAATAAATAAATGGCTAAAACTAAACAAAATAAATGGGTAAGTAAATAAATAAATATATTAAAAATGTATTTAGTTATTTACAAAGGCTCACCTTATGTATTCATTTATTTATATGTTTATTCATTTATTTACTTATA
>CAIGQQ010031697.1:4966592-4980162 GCA_903798035.1 Danio albolineatus
GTTCAACTTTAAAAGGTCAAAGCAGCATCTCATTTCACTGTTGTGGTTTTACTTGTAGTTTAAGTTAACTATACTCTCGCTGCCTTCAAGTTGTTCCAGCTGTAATGTTACGTTTGTACTTTCTTCGACGTTCTTGCTCATATAAGTCACAGGAATAAAGCACCGGCCTGCATTTGAGACTAGCTCAGTAAACTCCTCTGACCGCTGCAGCTCAGGCTTCTTATTTTCCGTCTTTGATGCTGCTTGTAATCAAAGTCAATCTATTTTAGACAATAAACTATAAACAGACAATTGCAGGATGCAGAGAAACCTTCAAGTCAGCTTTTAGGGGTGAATATGAGCTCAGCTGTATTTTTGCATGGCATGATAAAATCAAACTGAAATGTATTTGACCTTTTAGAGTCAAGTATGGCATTTAAAAACACACTGAAACGGTCAGTTAAACAGAGTTAATAATCTGTGTGTGTGTGAGAGAGAGTATTGGAGATGAGGATGATGATTGACTCCTATTTTTCATAAGTATATAACCTTTTAGAGTTAAGTATAACATTTAGGCCCAATCCCAATTCTATTTTTGTACCCCTACCCCTTGGCCCTTCCCCTTCCCCTTGGCCCTTACAACCGAGGGTAAAGGGGAAGGGCTTCAAAACCTACCCCTAAGTATTGGGACAGCACTTCAGCACCTGCACACGTCATCATATGTCATCGCGATCTCTTGCTTCATATGAGATCAGACGATCACGACTGCTGGAGTTATTCCAGTTGTGTTATTGTTTGGTGTTTATCTTCAGGAAATCACTGAAGGCGTATATTATGTTATCATAACGATCTAATGTGGCAATAAGATCGTAACTATACTGTGTATTTACACAGTGGCCATATTTATCTATGTAAACACACAAAAACAACATTAACATTATAGCAGACACTGTAAAAAGCTCATTCCCAGCCACTAGACATTACTGACAGGGTATTCCAGTGTCATGGAGCGTCAGAATGTTGTGGGACGGCTGTACAGGAGTTATGATTATGGATTATAGATCGCGAAATTTAGCGTTTTCTTTTGTCGTTTTTTAAAAAAGCATGACGGTAAAAGACGAACGCGGTTATGAATATATTAAAACATATGCTTGTTTGTCGTAAAAAATCATAATAATGACAAAAAATACTAATTTGTGGATCTCCTTACTTCCGGGTTTAGCTTTTCTGCCGCTGTGGCAGGTGCATTCTGGGAATTTTCTTACCCCTCCGTTTTAAGTGTGGTCCTGAAAAATCTTTGTTCGACGGGGTGTATACCCCTAGCCCTTAGCCCGCCTTCAAGCTAAAGAGAATTGGGACACCATTACCCCTTGACGTGAACGCGAAAAAAGAGGGGTAGGGGTAAGGGGTAAGGGGTAGAATTGGGATTGGGCCTTAAATAACAATTAAAAAACATTTAAAAACACACTGAAACGCTCAATTAAACTTTTAACACTGTTAATACACTGTGTGTGTGTGTGTGTGTGTGTGTGTGTGTGTGTGTGTGTGTGTGTAAATGCGTGTCTTTGTGTTTGTGTGTGTGTGCGTTGTTTAAAGTTTTTTCATTTAGTTTTATTTTAATCAAAATAGGGCTTCACGGTGGCTCAGTGGGTAGCAGTGGACTCACAGCAAGAAGGTCGCTGGTTCGAGCCCCGGCTGGGTCAGTTAGCATTTCTGTGTGGAGTTTGCATGTTCTCCCCGTGTTGGTGTGGGTTTCCTCCGTGTGCTCCGGTTTCCCCCACAGTCCAAACACATGCGCTAAAGGTAAATTGAATAAACTAAATTGGCCGTAGAGTATGAGTAGGGCCACACGGAATCTGCGCGCGCAGAATTCCGCAGATTTCCGCGCAGAATTCCGCAGATTTACGCAGATTTTTTTTTTTAGCCCATCATTGATTCTGTTTATTTACTGGTGTAAATGTGTGTACATGTATATTTATTTTAGTTTTCAAATTAATTTCAGTAATAATATTGACTAATATGAAAATATTCACATTATTTTTTTTACAATACAGTTTGTAAAGTACTATTTTCTGTCTTTTAGTAGAGATTTTATGTGAGAGACTTACTTTGTTTACCAAATAAAGTGGATCTAATTGGATTCACATTGTAAACATTAAATAAAAGTTAAAAAGGTATTACTTTTTATTTAATATATTAAGTTTTTTGTTATGATACTCCCAAAATCATTCCGCATAAATCCGCAGATTTTTAATAAAATACTCCGCAGAAAATAGCAAAAAATGTCCGCAGATTCCGTCTGGCCCTAAGTATGAGTCTGTGAATGAGTGTGTATGGGTGTTTCCCAGTACTGGGTTGCAGCTGCATGGGCATTTGCTGTGTTAAACGTGCTGGATAAGTTGACGGTTCATTCTGCTGTGGTGACCCGTGATTAATAAAGAGACTAAGCCGAAGAAAAATGAACGAATGACTTAAAATAAAGCCCTTTTTGGTCAAAATTTTATAATTTGCACAGTGGCTTTAAATATTTGCCATTTCATACTACTGTATTGTATTGTACTGTACAGGCTGTGCTAAAACAAACAAAAAAAACCCCACAAAATATATATCGACAAAAAAGGGAAAAATAGCTAAACTAAACTAAAACAATTTTCATCTTAAATTAAAATTTAAAAAGTAACAAAATTTAATTTATTTGTTGATTCTGTTTTTTTTTTATTTTGTCTTTAATTCTGTCTTTTAATTTTTCATTTGTTTGTTATACCAAGAATAACTCCATTATGAAGACGTCTCTGGCCTTTTAATAATATTTATGACATTTTGCATGTTTCTTCTTCAGGTTTCTGTTGTCAGATATAAATTCTATTGTTTATTCATATACAAAATAAATAAATAAAAATAAACCACAATTAATAATACAACTATAAAATTAAAGACATAAAAAAGGAAAAACAACAAACTACTACAATGTTTTAACCCATGCTCATTCTGAAAACATACCCCTGTATACATGAGAGCAACAAATACGTCCCAGGAGCTACGTTTTTTTTTTTGTTGTTGTTGTTGTTGTTGCAGTTTTTGTTTTCGTGAAACCACCAGAGGCCGCTGCTCTGAAAAAAAAAAATGATGTCTGCAAAATTGTTGCAAACAATTTATATGTGTTGAATTTAAACAAACAAATAAAATTTTATAATGTTCAATTTAATTTCTTTGTTTAAATAAATTTTAAGCCCAAATTAATTACCCCTTAACTTAAACAAAAAAGTTAATTTAAGGAATCAATGTGAATCATTTTTTTCAGTGTGTATGCGTTTTGATATTTCTCTCTGTTTATTTTATTTTTTTGTCTTTTGTTTTTGTCTTATCTGCTTTCTGGAGCTGTTCTTCGCCAAACTCGAACCCCGTCGTTGTGGTCATCTCTTCTCTGCATCTGAAGTCCATCGACATACATGGCGAGCTACTGGACAAACTGGTAACATCAGGAAAAGCCGTCCACATGAAGGTAAGCAGTCAGCTGGTAGCATCTAAAGGAACGGCGTCATACCACCTCATAGCATTCGTTTTAAAGACGAAAGGCAGCCATAGGTAGCTCTGGCTACATAATTTGCGATCTCCAGAAATGTAAATAGGGCTACATTTTCAGAATGAGCCTGTGATGAATGTTTTACTAAAATTAATATATAGTACTTTATTGTACATTATATAAATATATTAAACTATATTGTACAGTAAAAGCTGTACTAAAACAAATAATATAAAAATAAACACAAAGAAACAAACAAAAACTACTAAATTTTTTACTAAAATGAATAAAAAGAACGTTAAATTTAATTTCTTTATTTATTCAGTTTTTATCATTCATTTATTTTTGTTTATTATTCCAAGAATAACTCTATTCTGATGACTTCCCTGACCTTTTAATAATGTTTATAACCTTTTGCATGTTTCCCCTTCAGGTTTCTGTTGCCAGATATAAATCTTATTATTTATTCATATAAAAACATTATATAATAAAATTATAGACATTAAAAAGGAAAAACAACAAACTACCAAAATGTTTTAACCCAGGCTTATTCTGAAAACATACCCCTATATACATTTCTAGAGAGTGACAAAAACATCCCAGGAGCTACTGTTGAGCTTTTCAAATCAAGAAAAGCCCCCTGGTTTATACCACATTTTCAGATTTGACCACATTCTCACCCTGTTATTCACTTGTTCATTTTATTTTTTGTCTTATCTGCTTTCTGGAGCTGTTCTTCGCCAAACTCGAACCCGGTCGTCGTGGTTAACTCCTCTCTGCATCTCAAGTATGCTGACATACATGGCGAGCTACTGGACAAACTGAAAAGCCTTCCACACGAAGGTAAGCAGTCAGCTGGTAGCATGAAAAGGAACGGCGTCATACCACCTCGTAGCATTCGTTTTAAAGACGAAAGGCAGCCATACGTAGCTCTGGCTAAATAATTCGCAATCTCTAGAAATGTAAATAGGGCTGCGTTTTCAGAATGAGCCTGTGTTGAATGTTTTACTAAAATTAATATATAGTACTTTATTGTACGTTATATAATATATTAAACTATATTGTGCTGTAAAAGCTAGCCTAGTGGTAGTGCGCCTACATAAAGCACAGACGTGCTCACGGTGACCTGAGTTCGATTCCTGGCTCAAGGTCCTTTGCCGATTCTTCCCCTCTCTCTGCTCCCAATGCTTTCCTGTCTGAAATCTACTGTCCTATCATAATAAAGGTAAAAACCCCTAAAAAAATAATTTAAAAACATTATTTAAACATAAATATATACACAGAAAAAAACAAAAACTGCTTTTTTTCCCCTTAAAATTAATATAAAAAACTTTAAATTTAATTTCTTTATTGATTCTGTTTTTTCATTTATTTATTTGTATTATGTATTATTCCAAGAATAACTCTATTCTGATGACTTCTCTGACCTTTTAATAATATTTCTGACCTTTTTGCATGTTTCCCCTTCAGGTTTCTGTTGCCAGATATTAATGCTATTGTTTATTTATGCTATTCCTCAGGCTGCGCACAAAAATCACATTTGAGAAGACACGGCTGGCTTTGTCTGAACATGCAACAAAAGCACAGTTATATTTCCATAACAGATACTACTCAACTACTGCTTTAGGAATAACAGATTATCATGTGTCCGTATAGACACGTGGGTGGCCAAAAAGTAATTATCTGGGCAGTGTAATTATGTTTAATATAAACGTGGGCAAACAATGCAGACATCAGCTGAGTCACCTGACCTCATGATTACAGTCATCTGAGTTGTTTACCGGTGTAGAAAGTTGCTTTATAAGTCAACAGGAGGATTACTAAACTACTAGTTGGTGGATGTTTGTTCGTTTAAAAACACTTCTGACTTTGAATAACAGTAATTTGGACAGGAGATGCAAGATTTTGGCCGTGTGCCGAGCTGCATTGCAGTTTTGTGGATCTGTATTGAGTCCTTCAGCTGTGAATGAAGGACACTGAGCAGATCTGAGTGTTTCAAACTGCAGGACGGATGGGAGAAAACGTGGAAAAAAACGCAATGACTCCTGGAAAGCAGAACAATGGATGTCGCATGACCAAGTGTGGATTAAAACTGAACAATAACACGAGTTTGCTGAATTGACTGAATCATCCTGTCAAGGATAGCAAGGTTGCCAGATCCACGTGAGATTTACCAACAATTTCAGAACTATATATATATAGACTCATATGCAGTCCAATGTTATGAGGATTTTTTTTACGTATCGTCATAAATCGTACAATTGCTTTTGATTTAAAGGTAGCACTTTAGATTCACACCATTTACTGGCTTATTGCCTGTCTATTACTAAGATATTAAATATTATTAATATATTAAGATATACAAATATACTAAGATATTAAGTATTATCACAAAGTATGATCTTATTTTAAATCCCTAATCCTACCCAATACCTAAACCCAACTACTACCTTACTAACAATTAATAAGCGGCTAAACTGAATCATCTTGTCAAGGATGCAAGCAGGGTTGCCAGATCTACGTGAGATTTATGAGTGTGGAATTTTAAAAACGGATATAATAGTTCCAAATTAACAATCACATATATAGCTCAAGTCAAAATTATTCACCGTCCTTTGGTTTTATTTTTAAATATTTCCCAAATTGAACAGATTCATGAATTTTTCACAGTATTTCCAGTAATATTTTTTCTTCTGGAGAAAGTCTTATTTGTTTAAAGGGCACCTTTGATGAAAAATCTACTTTTTAAGCTGTTTGGACAGTCATATGTGTAGTTATAGTGTATAGACGGTCATTTTGGGGTGATATAAACACACCCAGTCCTTTTTTTTCAATTTAACAGCATAAAAACGGTGGACCAATTGGAGCGGTTTTGAGATCGACCGCAACTCTACGTAGGAGTGCGGTCCCCCCGCCCACCGAATTGATTGACAGCTGCGTATTAACATGTCTCCGTAGTAACGCGTATAATCATATCAACAAGACAGGACGTGCGCAAAACAACCGGGAATAAAAGGTCTGTTCAGTTCGGGAAGGTCATCAATCATCATCAGATGTGATCAAGAGTGAGTTTCACAAGTTTAACACGTGTTTAAAACAGTGCATGTTTGTAATGAACTACAGCCATTCACTTCAGCTTTACTTCATCACCACAGCCGCGTGTCAGCAAAAAAGACGCTTCAATCTTGGTTTGTTGACATTAAATCAGGTTTATTGTGTAAATTACCATAACAGAAATCCATACAGCAGTGGACATTAGCCCATATCCTTTCACATTTGCTCGCAAAAGCGCGCGCTGTCTGTGTGTGCGCGCGCACGTGCGTGCGTGCGTGAACGAACTCTATAACTGCATGTGCGTGACTCATCGTTGCAGCTCCTTAACAAACACATTAAACAGTCTTTGGTAAAGTTCTTACTGTTGTATTTCTCACAAACGTAGTGAGATCTGCTTCTCTTACACCTGTTCCTGTTGTGTCTCTGTGTGTCTGACGCAGCCGAGGGCGGAGATTGGGGCACGCTGACGGGAACGGTGGGCGGGGAGGACTATTCTTAAAGGGCCAGTGCAAAAAACTGGAAAAATTTGATTAGAGCTATAATGGAACGACTTTAGAGAGCTATAATTAATAATCTGATGGGTATTTTGAGCTGAAACTTTACAGACAAATTCTGCTGACACAAAAGACTTATATTAAATATAAAAAAAGGGGTCATGTATGTGCCCTTTAATTTCGGCTAGAATAAAAGCAGTTTTAATTCAAGAACAGTATTATTAGCCCCTTTAAGCAGTATTTTGTTTTGACTGTCTACAGTGACTAGCCTATGTACACTAATTCTGGGGTTCCCAAACTTTTTACCAAATAACAATGCCAGTGACTCGCGACTCCCAATATAATCTGAGGTGGTTATAAATATACAAATAGACCATATGTACAAAAGACCATATATACAATAGACCATTATGTACAGCAAAAAATACACGAATAAACCCAAATTTATTCATTCAATTTTGGGGAACGCCACTCTGAGATCTTCATCCATGTTCCATTGTGATCCCCAGTCATAAAGCGGTGCGTGACTGTCAGCTGACGCGCTCCATAGTGATAAACAGACGCTGTTTCCCAAACGGATTTTGTACATGCGATTTAAAGCATAGTGAAAGTGGATACTTGGTTTTGGGTGCGTGTTTGAACAGACATATACACATAATTAATAATAATAACATCTAAAGATGTCGATCTTGATGAGTTTTTCAAACACAACTAATTTTGTCCTAAATGAGCATAAAACGTTAGGAAAGCAATCGAATGCTTTCATTATAACGTTAGCTGTGTGCATTTGGGGATTGACACCTCTGTTATTTAATGTAATCAAACTAAAAATCTAAATAAATGAGATTCATTCGCTGCTCTTTATTCAGAATGTGTGAGTTATACAGTGAGAAAAAGATTAATGATATTTAATAACTTGATTATATTTCTTTATAATAGCTCATTTAAATAAGCTAAACTGTTTGCTAATGTATATTATTTTTTTTCTTTTGTAAATAATAAAATTTAAAAATATTACTGACCGTTTAACTGTTTATTTGCAATGAAACAGCTCCAGAAGAACATATTTAAATATGGGATTTTTTGGCTGTGGGTGGGTGGGGTATCCCTTATTATGGTGGGCGTATCCCTTATTTTCAAATTCCAATGTTGACAGGTATGCCCCCAAGTAAACCACCGTTTAAGCCTTTAAATTTCACTGTAAGCTGTATAGAAGTGTCTTGTTAAATATCTAGTCTAATATTATTTACTTTCATCATGACAAAGATTAAAGAAATCAGTGACAAGAAATGAGTTACTAAAACTATTATGTGTAGAAATGTGTTAACAAAAGTATATATAACTGAAATGTTATATTCTTTTTTTGTTTTATTATTTAATTCAAAACTCTATTGCAGCCCGGGTATTAGAGACATTAAACCCTTTGGCTTCCTGAGCGTTGACAGATCCCAATGTAATGATAATGCTGAAGGCAGGGTCCCAACGACTGTGCCTTTGTCTCAATGAATGGCGGTGGTGGTACTTTCAGGTGAAACCTCAGGATATAAAGACCCTGAACAAGACTTTCAACTAAACTTGTTATGCCAGTTTTCTTGTCTTCCCCTTTAAATTCTGTCCCCCTAAAACATACAGTTAAGAGTCAGAATTATTAGCCCTTGTAAGAATTGGCTATATCTCTCCATGATAATAAACCCTGAAAATTGTTATGGAATTCTACGACAAAAGACCACGAGAATGAACTGGCTAATCTGAGAAGATCAGAAGACCAGCTGTTCAACTGTTCTATTCAAATCATCCTGAGCTTATCTTCCTGACTGTATGTCTTTGCTCCATCAGAGTAGACCATTTACATTTGACTTAAAAGGTTCAAGGTTTTAACTTGGTGCATCTTGTAGTTTTATATTCATGTTTGGTATCATTTTAAATGTCTCTGTGTGATTGGTAAAGTGGTCTTAAGGTCATTGTAATATTTCACTGGTATTTGTTGAATTTGGTTTTGACTTTGATGAACTCTCTGCCAGATGCTCCCCCTCCAGAGATGATTAACACATCAATACACTAGGCAAGGGTCACTGTGACGCCCTGTTGGGTATTTAAGGTAACGACGTTGTTTAGGCCGTGGGATTCTGTAACCAGAAGACCCCTTTGCAAGGTACAAGTTTCTGGGCTCTGTCTCGGAGCTTGTATGTTGCAATGTCTTTCTACATGGCCAGGTATTAATCTTTAACTCTGTTGTACAATCTGAATTGGCTTATCTTGTATAATTATGTGAATTGGAATGGAAAATCTTTGCCTGACAAATAAATGTACAAATTCTTGTTTAAACTCTCATATTTCCTGACAATCACTGACTTAATATGATATAATCTAGTGGCTAGATCAAACTCTCTTTAGGTATGAGCATTCAAATTATAATAAATTGGAGTCAGATTAAATTCGGAGTTGGAAACTAATTAAAATACGTTCTCACAAGTAGAAATATTTCTTTTCACATGTGCTAAAAGGCTTACATGCATTTAACTTCACCCATGCTGTTAGCTTCGTCGTTGGGCTAATACATGGACTCTTACAGCCCTCCTGCATATTTTTTCCCCAATTTGATTTTTTTAATCTTTGCTATGATGACAGCGCATAATATTTGACTAAATATTTTTCAAGATACTAGTATTCTGCTTAAAGTGACGTTTAAAGGCTTAACTAGGTTAATTAGGTTAAAGTTGTATAATAGGGGTTTGCTCTGTAGACAATCCAAAATAAATATAGCTTAAGGGGGCTGATAATATTGACCTTAAAATGGTTAAAAGAATTAGAAACTGCTTTTATTCTAGCCGAAATCAAACAAGTAAGACTTTCTCCAGTAGAAAAAATATTACAGGAAATACTGTGAAAAAATCCTTGCCTTTTTAAACATCATTTGGGAAATATTTGAAAAAAAAAAGAAATTCACAGAAGGCCAAATAATTTTGACTTCAACTGTATATAATAGACAGGAAGACTGCTCAAATTAGACTCTTGTAGACTGACGTGGAGTTTTTGAAGTTGACTGACTGACTATTTTCAATTTCATGCGGTTTCATTGCTCTTTACAGCATCAATGTTGAGATGTAATTAAAATACAATCAATTAGACTTAAGCATTCATTAAGCATTCATTAACCGGCAGCTAGCTCTCTGCAACTCTCACATGGTCGCCCACTGAAGCTAAGCAGGGCTGCGCCCGGTCAGTACCTAGATGGGAGACCACATGGGAAAGCTAGGTTGCTGCACAGCAAAAACATCAGTGTACATTTAACTCAGTTTGAGTTTAACTTAACACTTCTGGGGTGTACATATGACTCCCTCCATTTTGGAGTTAAAATAACACTTTCTAAATTGTGAAATTTGTACATTACTTACAGAGTTCATTTGAACACAGTAAGAGTTTATTTTTACATGGAACTGGAGTGTGTGTTACCCTTCAAAGTGTTAACATGTTACCTTTTTTTCCTATATTATTGGTTTGACAAATAACAGTGATTAAATATGTTGAAAATATTTTTCATTTATTAAATGTTCATTAATCTTTTCAGAAATAATTTCAATAGATTCAACTCTTTGCATTTAAAATGCAACAAGACATGTTTTAAGTTTAAGTAAAACATACTGGTTTGATCACTGTTTGTCCGAAAGAACCGGTTCGAGTAAAAAAAAACTGAACTTCCCATCGCTATTGGGAAATACACTGCATATTGAGTTAAAAGTTACACACTGAAAAAAAAACTCTTAAATATACGCTCTTTCACACTCGTGGATTAAAATGTACTCCGGTTTTAACACTAAAGAACACCAAAAAAATCACACTGTATATTTAACACTGTAATTTTTGCTGTGTGCCGGAAGTGGTGTTAGTGAGGCCAGCAGGGGGCGCCCAACCTGCGGTCTGTGTGGGTCCTAATACCCCAGTATAGTGACGGGGAGTCTATACTGCTCTGTGAGCGCCGTCTTTCGGATGAGACGTTAAACCGAGGTCCTGACTCTCTGTGGTCGTTAAAAATCCCAGGATGTTCTTCGAAAAAGAGTAGGGGTTTAACCCCGGCATCCTGGCCAGATCTGCCCATTGGCCTCTGTCCATCATGGCCTCCTAACCATCCCCATATCCTAATTGGCTACATCACTCTGTCTCTCCACCAATCAGCTGGTGTGTGGTGTGCGGTCTGGCGCAAAATGGCTGCCGTCGCGTCATCCAGGTGGATGCTGCACACTGGTGGTGGATGAGGAGATCCCCCCCATTGTGTGTAAAGCGCTTTGAGTGCCCAGAAAAGCGCTATACAAATGTAAGGAATTAGGAATTATTATTAAGCATAAATAATGATTATAATTCCTTAGGCCATGATGGACAGAGGCTAGTGGGCAGATCTGGCTAGGATGCTGGGCTTAAACCCCTACTCTTTTTCGAAGAACATCCTGGGATTTTTAACAACCACAGAGAGTCGGGACCTCGGTTTAACATCTCATCCAAAAGACGGCGCTCACTGAGTCCCCTTCACTATACTGTGGCCTTAGGACCCACACAGACCGCAGGTTAAGCGCCCCCTGTTGACCTCACTAACACCCCTTCCAGCAGCAACTTAGTTTTACCATGTGGTCTCCCGTCCAGGTACTGACCACTGCTTAGCTTCAGTGGGTGACCATGTGAGAGTTGCAGAGAGCTAGCACAGAAACTCCATTAAAAATACTAGGCAAAATAAATTAAACAAAATATCTTTGTCTTTTTGCACAATATTTTCTTCCAATGTTGTGATGGTTTGGTTTGGTTCATAATACTTTAATGAAGGCTAAAAAAATGTCTGGAAATAATGTCTTAATGTCTTTATCAAAAATACACTGTGACAAATTATTGAAGTTTTACATTTGCGCTGTGTTTTAATTGACATTTTCTTCACTTTAAAGGAATAGTTCATCCAAAAATGAAAATTCTGTCATCATTTAATCTCTCTTCACTTTTTCCAAACCTGTTGGACTTTCTTTCCAATATGAACATAACATTTTAAAGAAATCTGAAAATCTGCAACTGTTGACTTCCACTGTATTAGTTTTTTTTTTATAATATGGAAGTCAATGGTTACAGGTTTTCAGCTTTCTTTAAATTATCTTCTTTTGTGTTCAACAGAATAAAGAAACTCATGAAAGTTTGTAACCATTCATTCATTCATTCATTCATTTTCTTTTCGGCTTAGTCCCTTTATTAATCCGGGGTTACCACAGCGGAATGAACCGCCAACTTATCCAGCATTTGTTTCACGTAGCAGATGCCCTTCCAGCTGCAACCCATCCCTGGGAAACGTCCATACACACTCATTCACACTCATACACTACGGACAATTTAGCTTACCCAATTCACCTGTACTGCATGTTTTTGGACACGTGGGGGAAACCCATGCGACCACGGGGAGAACATGCAAACTCCACACAGAAATGCCAACTGACCCAGCTGAGGCTCAAACCAGCGACCTTCTTGCTGTGAGGCGACAGCACTACCTACTGCGCCACCGTGTCACCCAAGTTTGGAACCACTTGAGTTTTATTTCTTGGGTGTACTATTCTCTAAATGTTTATATACATGGAACTGTGGGTATTATGTATTGGTGCCAGTGGCGTAGTGGACGGGCCTCATAAGCCTCAGCCCCCTGGGTATTAACTTCTGGGGGGACCCGCTTTAACTCTTGCGGGTGGGCCCATGCATTTTGTGCTTCGCCACTGATTGGTGCCCCAAGTTGCATGTTATTATTGGTGTTATCATTCTTATTAATTAATATTTATTTGTCAGGATATTTTTTAATAATCACATTAATTAATTTGACATTAATTTGTCACTGATGTAACATAAAATTTGAATTCATAGTGATGTTGACATTTCAATCAAAATATAGACAAATACATTCATAAATGTTCATAAGGTACTTTAATTTCTACTAAGAATACCTAAGAATAAATATACTGAAAGAAAGAAAGAAAGAAAGAAAGGAGGGAGGGAATGAAGGAAGAAAAAAAGAATGAATGAATGAATGAATGAATGATGGGTAGTAAGGAAGTAAGGATGGATGAATGGAAGAAAGGAAAGGACAGAAGGATGGGAAAGAAAGAAAGAAAGAAAGAAAGAAGGGAAGGAAGGAAGAAAAAAGAATGAATGAATGAATGATGGGTAGGAAGGAAGGAAGGATGAATGGAAGGAAAGAAAGAAAGGACAGAAGGATGGGAAGAAAGAAAGAAAGAAAGAAAGAAAGAAAGAAAAAGAAAGAAAGAAAGAAAGAAAGAAAAAGAAAGAAAGAAAGAAAGAAAGAAAGAAAGAAAGAAAGAAAGAAAGAAAGAAAAAAATAGAAAGGAGGGAGGGAAGGAAGGAAGAAAAAAGAATGAATGAATGAATGAATGAATGATGGGTAGTAAGGAAGGAAGGAAGGATGGATGAATGGAAGGAAGGAAAGGACAGAAGGATGGGAAAGAAAGAAAGAAAGAAAGAAAGAAAGAAAGAAAGAAAGAAAGAA
>CAIGQQ010031697.1:4985545-5011685 GCA_903798035.1 Danio albolineatus
AGTCTGTCATTTCGTATTATTGTGTATTTCATGGTGTCAGAAAATATAAATATATTTATATAATTTATTTATTTATTTTTTTACAGTGGTACTTTTACATAATCAGATGAGCATAATATTGGGTTTACATAAATTAAGTCATCCTCTCAATTTAACCCTAAAACTAGCTTATTTAAGTTTATTGAACTTGGTGCATGTACCCAACGTTTTGTGTAATGGGGTCTCCCGAAACATGTATATGAGCAACTCCATGCAAATGTCAACCTTGCCATGATAAAATTAAGTTGTCATCATAAATAGCAAAACCCTTTTAATCTTTTTTTGTGTATCCTTGTATTTTACAGTAGGGCTGTGCAATATGGACAAAATAATCATATTGCGATTTTTGGAACGATTATTGCGATTGCGATTTTTGGTAGCTGTTTTAGCTTTTTCAAACGCGCTACATACACACATTCTAAATGTATTCAGTGCACAAGAAGTGCAGAACAAAACATTTCACAATGTTTAATAAATAAAATTAATAAAAAAAGTTTAAGTTAAACTGTAGTAAAATTATTAAGCAGAAAAATAAATTAAGATTAATTAACCTCAACTCTAGCTGAAAAAAACATAGTAAATTAATAGATAATATTGCAGCCTTTGCGATTTAGAAATTGCATGTGCTTAAATTGCGAATTTTAATATTATTATTTTTTTTGCGATTAATTGCACAGCCCTATTTTACAGTGCTGCACAAATACTCAAAAATGTCTCAGTCAATGTTTTCAAACAATTATATTTGATTTACCAAAATCTCACAAGTGGAAATTTCACATCCGTCACAATCATAACAGAAAAGTGTCACATCCATAACGCAGCTTTTTCTTCATAAATGAAAAAATGTAAATTAAAATACAACCAACCATGTTTGTTCTATAGAGAGCCGACACTTGTCCTTGTGATTATCATTGTTTCTTTTGGATTGTGCAGTTTAATCCACAGAATTTCTACAAAGTATGTTGTATACTGCAAACTCGCAGACTTTTTTGGGCACGTCCATAACGCATGTTTATATTCCTTATTTAAAGTATAAAAATAGTTTTCAGATTGATATTTTTTTGGATGCCATAATTCTGTGTATATTTGTTTTGAAAAATGTAAACAGATGATTCAATATAATGTTAACATATACCTTATCTGTGCGTTTATGTTTTGAGTTTTTACAGCAAATGTCACATCCATAACGCTGGAATTGCTCATATATATATATTTAAGTATTTTGGGTTTGGTTCATTTATAGGATATACTTAAACTGTTGAGTTATGGTGTCTCCCAAAACTTATATGTTTAAGTTTATTGAACTTGATTCATTTGTAACGTGTGCTTAAACTTGAGGAACGGAGTCTCCCAAAACTTACATATTTAAGTTTATTGAACTTGGTGCATTTGTAGCATGTACTTAAGTTTTTGATTAATGGGGTGTCCCAAAATGTACATATTTAGGTTTATTTAACTTAGTGCTTTTGTAGCTTGTACGTAAAATTTTAAGTAATGGGATCTCCCAGGACTTACATATTTAAGTTTATTGAACTTTGTGCATTCATAGCATGTACATAAACCACTGAGAGATCACTTAAAACTTAAATATTTAGGTTTATTGAACTTGATGCATTTGTAGCATGTACTTAAAAGTTTGAGTAATGGGATCTCCCAAAACTTACATATTTAAGTTTATTGAGCTTGGTGCATTTGTAGGATGTATTTAAACTGTTGAGCAACGGGGTCTCACAAAACGTACATATGTAAGTTTATTGAATTGAGGGAATTTGTAGCTTGTACATAAAATTTTAAGTAATGGAGTCTTACAAAACTTGCATATTTAAGTTTATTGAGCTTGGTGCATTTGTAGTATATATTTAAACTGATGAGTAATGGGATCACTTTACTTAAATATTTAGGTTTATTGAACTTGATGCATTTGTAGCATGTACTTAAACTATTGAGTAATGGGGTCTCACAAAACTTGCATATTTAAGTTTATTAAACTAAGTGCATTTGTAGCTTGTTCATAAAATTTTAAGTAACGGGGCCTTACAAAACGTACATGTTTAAGTGTATTGAACTTGGTGCATTTGTAGGATGGACTTAAACTGTTGGGTAGCGGGGTCTCACAAAACTATTTTGTTAGTTTTGTTAGTGCTAGTATTTCTTAAAACATTTAAGTTTTTATTAAACTTGACATTTGTATAATGTACTTAACATATTAAGTTCAAACTTGTTTAGTGTTAATTATTTGGTGTTAATTTGAAGAATATCAAAAATAGTGAAAAACACATTTTTTGAGTTTGTTATAAGTATTGTATAGTTTAGATAACTTGAGTGTTTAAGTAAAGACAGAGTTTACAGTGTCGGGATGCAGACAGAAACATGATGAATAATGGCATCTTAAGAAAGTTGCAATCTTGAAAGTACACTCCAAAAATGATTTTGCTGCTTTTTCAAACTACTTATTTAAAATGAGTTTTAAAGTTTTAAAATAAAACACAATTCTTGAGATTATTTTTTTCTTTTAAAATTAATTGTTTGATGCTCAATCCACTTAAATTTGTTAACTACTTCAATTTTGAAAATTAATCATTAGTAATCATTTGTTTTTGAAGAGCATTATATATTTTATTAATATGTATTTTATATTTCTACATATTTATATAATTGTCTTTCCACATTTAGTCGAACAATTTGGCCTGAAGTTCTAAATAAATTGAGAAACGATCACTTATGAGTAGGGCCAGACGGAATCTGCGGACATTTTTGTTAAAAATCTGTGGATTTATGCGGAATAATTTTGGTAGTATCATAACTAAAATCTTAATATATGAAATAAAAAGTAATACCTTTTTAACATTTATTTAATGTTTACAATGCACATCCAATTAGATCCACTTTATTTGGTAAACAAAGCAAGTCTCTCATATAAAATCTCTATTAAAACACCGTTAATAGTTCTTTACAAACTGTATTGTAAATAAATCATATGAATATTTTCATATTAGTCAATATTATTACTGAAATTAATTTAAAAACTGATTTAATATACATTTACACACATTAACACCAGTAAATACATTGAATCAATGGTGGGCTAAAAATCTGCGAAATTCTACGCGTGCAGATTCCGTGTGGCCCTGCTGATGAGTAAAAATCTGTGTATACTTTAGTATAATAATGTTAAGAGACTAAACTAGATATAATTTATTAGATATAACTGTTAAAAATAAAACTCTTTTGAGAAAATTATAAATCTTTACATTTTCAAAAGAGGATGTGCTCATTTATTCCGAGTGTCAGCACTGTCATAATAAAAACTATTAATTGATTGAATTTACAGAAATGATACTATATTGTGATAAATATTGTCATCAGGATATAAGAACCTACACTGTAAAAAAAAAAAAAAAAATCCATAAATGGGCAGTTTTTTCTATTTTGTTTCATTTTTCCCCGTTTATTTATGCTTTTGAATTGCATTATGGGACCTTCATCTTTCCTACAACAACATTTAACCTTAAAATGTTCAAAAAAGTGACTTTTGAATATTTTTAATAGTTTAAAGAGATGTATTGTTTGAGATGGTGTGGTATATTACACAATAAAAGCCTTGTAATAAATTTGCAGAAACATTTTCTGTTTTTTACACACTCCATTCTAAAGGCTAAAAGTCACTTTGTTGAACTGTAGAGTTAAATTTTCATCATCAAAAGTCAACAAAGCAGAGATCAACATCCCATAATGCAATTCACAACCGTAAATAAAAGGAAAACATACAGAAATCGTTAATTTACAGATATTTTGTACTGTGTGTGTGCTTGAGTGGAAACTGAGAAGCACAATGTTTGAGGAAATAAAGCAAGCATGATGCAAGATGAGAGGAAGATGGTTGGAGAAAGGCGAGATGAGGTCAGGTATGTGCAAATGCTGGGTTTGAAGCATTTCTTCCTGTTTCAGAAGAGCGTGTGGGTGAGAGTTATTAGCCGTGACACTTACCAGTAGCTTTCTGATGTCTGAATCTCCTGCTGGAGTCTGAAAACTGTTCTGTTCTTCAGCCCCATGGTGTGTTTGTTTGTGTCCACATCTTAATTCTCTGCAGGAGCTTCAGTTTACTCTGGGACATCTTAGGGCTACTTATTGTCTTGTTTGTAGTATAAAATGTCCTAAATCAAGCAGAATTTTTTTTAGACAAGCTAAATAATTGACTTGTTTTCAGAAAAACAAGTTGAAATTAAGTTTGTTTTTACTTAAAACAAGGAATATAATCTAGTAACGGTTATTTTGTTTACCCCATGGCAGATTATTTGGCTTGTTTTAGGGAAAAACGTACTTAATTCTGACCTGTTTAAACTTAATTGAAGAGTTTTATTTATTTATTTTTGATATTTAGACTTGAAGCAATATAAAACAGAGTAAGAAAATGTCTAAATTTTTTAGGGGTGTCAAAATTAATTGATTCTTCGATGTACCGCGATGCAGACGTAGACAGCTTGTTATCTGTTCATTAATAGATCATCACCGGTTATTATGTACTGACGTCGTTTATCTCATGTGCTTACACTCTGGCTGTGCGATTTATATTTTTTATTTTTATTTTTTTATTATTGATATGATTGATTTTATTATTGATATTATTGATTTTATTTATTGATATTGTGATTTGATTTGCGAACTTCAGCTCAATAATCTGTATCATAGCTTTTTAAAAAAAAATTTATTTATTATTATTAAAATTTTATTATTTTTTTGACGGATATTGCATTTTTTTATTTATTTATTTATTTTTGATTTGCGAACTTCAGCTCAATCTATATCATATCTTTTTTTTATTATTTATTATTATTATTAGTATTTATTTTTTATTTTTTGACGATTTGATTTGCAAACTTCAGCTCAATAGTCTGTATCATAGCTTCTTACTGCTAAAATGTAGTGAGTGTTAGGTAAAAAAAGAAACTGAATTTACTAACTTACTTAGTAACTTATGCAATTTGCTTTCCATTTATTACAAAAACAGCACTGAAGAAACTTTTGGTTTTAAAAAGTGGAAAACTCTCTCTTGCTTTCACAACTTTAACTGAAAATATCTTTCCTTTTTTTTTTTTTTTTTTAGGAAATAATATCTAATTAAGATTTTATTTAATTTTTTAAATTTTTTTTATTATTGATGTTATTGATTTTATTATTGATATTGCGATTTGATTTGCGAACTTCAGCTCCATAATCTGTATCATAGCTTTTTAAAAACATATATTTATTTATTATTATTATTATTATTATTATTATTTTTATTTTTTTGACAGATATTGCGATTTTTGATTTGCGAGCTTCAGCTCAATAATCAGTATCATAGCCTTTTTTAATGTATTTATTTATTATTTATAATTATTTTATTTTTTGACAGATTGCGATTTTGATTTGCGAACTTCAGCTCAATAATCTGTATCATAGCTTTTAAATTTTTTTATTATTATTAGTTTTTATTTTTTGACGATTTGATTTGCGAACTTCAGCTCAATAATCAGTATCATAGCTTTTTTTAGTGTATTTATTTATTATTTATTATTATTTTAAGTTTGTCTTAAGATGTACACCAGTAATGAGTTTTTGGAAGGAATGTTTAATATCTGCTTAATTAACCTAATTTTCTGAAGGTCTAGACCTAGCTTAAGCCAATTCCCCTTTATGCCTCTGTATATATTTTTTTCCAGTTTGCTCATGTCAAAAGATTAAATCTGCTTTGAGGCTTGTGATTCATTACTGCACATATCAACCCAATCGTGTGAGTGCAAACACTTTATTAAAAGATTTCAGCTCTGATTGAAGCAAAAGTGCATGGCTGGCGTTGCATTTTCTTCTCGGGTTTTCATCATGTCAAAGTGCACCAAAATGTTTCTTCAAGTCACACATGCCAGTTAAGCCTCTCATTGGTGTGAGTGCACCTGTTTGTTCGTCTACGTCATCTCTCAGGATGGACTGACAAGTTTGCTCTGTGAGCTTATTTTGGCTTTGTCTGTTGCTGTTGAGAAAGCATTCTTGCAATGCACGGGGAAGAGCGGTTACACAACATTAAGATGAAAAGGCACTTCTTGGTTTTCAGTAGTAATGATGACTAGGAACTCACTCAAGTGCTGATTACATTATTTTTTTTATTTGAAAGAGCAATAATTTGGGTAACTGTTCTGCCTGGCATTCACACCACTTCAGTATCTTCGACATGCAGAGTCAAAGTGCTGGATATCCCTTTAAAGTGCTAGATTTCTGTTAGTATGGACGAGCTAAAATGCAAAACAAAAACTGAGATCTGGCTATCCACAATCGTTTCCTGGTTCCTCAAACCACTCTCAAATGATCGATTTGCAGATAAGAAAGTACAAATGGCGGCAAAATATCATTTTAACACAACCGCAATCACACTACTTATCAAAACACCACCTCAGAGAATCAGACAGGGCTGTATTTTATATAAAACATATTCTCTTTTAGAGTAGGCTTTCCTTCATTTTTGGTCTGTTGAATTGGTAAGCTTTGAAGTGACAGGCCATTTCAGAAGCGGATCTAACCAAGCCACGATAAGTGTATTTTCAAGCCAGTATTTTGCAAATACTGTGTATTTTTAAAACTAGTAAGTACCAAAGATGTAAAGTAACTAATTACAAATATCCAAACTACTGTAATTGAGTAGTTTTTCTCAGGAATTGTAATTTACTGAGTAGTTTTAAAAATGTGGACTTTTACTTTCCCTTGAGTACATGTTTAGTGTAGTATCGGTACTTTTACTCCACTACTTTCCCTCAACCTGCAGTCACTACTTTATTTCTGTCTTGTCTATGGTCATTGTCTAAAGTAGAAAGATCAGTCCTGTGATTCCTGTCCAATTAAATCACACATAGAAAGTAAATCACATCATACTGAACAACCTCAAGACATGGGCGCTTTATAAATGCAGCAAACCTTTGGGAAACATTAAAAATGTCCAAGAAGATGTTCAAAATCTGCACACGCAATGATCCAGAGACTGTTTATAGACTGCATGTCACTGAAAATGATGGATGTCGACTGTATGATGACTGAAATCACCAAACAGCCTTAAACAATCTCTAAATGGAACGAATGAAGAATGGAAGGAAGGGCCAAATAAAAGGAAGGACCGAACAAGGAATGGAAGGAAGGATTGAAGAACCAAATAAATGAAGGAAAGATTCAAGGAAGGACTGAACAAACTAAGGAAGGAAAGAAGGAACGAATGAACGAACGAACGAACAAAGGCTCTAATGAAGGAAGGAACAAAAATATGCGAACAAATGAAGGGAGGAAAGAAGGAAGGACCAAACGAATGAAGAATTCGAGGAAGGACTGAACAAACTAAGGAAGGAAGGAAAGAACAAAAAAAAAACAAATGAAGGAACAAAAGGACCTAATGTAGGAAGGAACAAAAATATGAAGGAACGAACGAGTGAACAAAGGAAGGAGAGAACAAACAAATAATTGAAGGAAGGTTGGAAGGAACGAATGAAAATAGGAAGATCCCTCCACAAACAACATGTTGTGTATTTAGGGATGTGTAAACGCATCAACTTTTCTACAGTGTAATACTCACTACTCTTGAGTACTTTTAAAAGGTCTACTTTACTCATACTTTGAGTAATATTTACTACAGATACTTTTACTCTACTTGCACTACATTTTTGGGCAAGTAATGGTACTTTTACTTGAGTATGATTTTTCAGTACTCTTTCCACCACTGGTAAGTACACTCCTGCTATATTTTAAAGTGCCTTTGTGCACTAGTAAGTGAAACTACATTCAGCTTGACAATTATTCCATTGAAAAATTTTACCTGAGTAAAACCACCATAAGACTTAAGAATCGATGATCCTCGACTGGAGAGCGCAGCCCGGGAGAGAAGAGGGACTAAAAAAAAAAGATGATTAACCTTTAAGTTTGTTAGAAAGTCGTGCGAATAGATGCAAACAAGTAAAGATAAATACAAATTATTGACACTAATATGAAATGAATTGAAATTAATTTAATAGCAGACAGAAAAAGTATACCAGTCTGACCTTTCTAGGAAACGTAACTATTTTATGTTTTGTCAGTTTAGCGGCTAATTTGTACAAGTTCAGTCGTATGAAAATGTGTTTGTTTGTTTGTTTGTTTGTTTATTTATTTATTTATTTATTTATTTATTTTTAAAGGAGATGAGGCACCAAGCCCCACCCCTAAACCCAATCATCATTGTGGGATTAGCAAATCGTACTGAATTGTACGTGCGAGTAGGCCTGTCATGCTATCCATTTTATGTTTTATGATATATTGCACCAAAATATATTGCGATAAACGATATTATTGTCATTTTAAGACCGTTTTAAACTGCTCATTGTATAATGCCAGAATGACAATATAATTAGTCATGGGACGATAACCATTTTCAAGGTATACCGCAATATTGGAAAAGTCAAGGTTTTCATACCGCCAAAATTTACTGCTATACTGTTCATAATGTATGAGTAAGATTTTTTTAATTTACATTTTTTGTTGTTTTTTTTAGGTGTAAATCATAAAGAAATCTCTGTTTTTGAAACAAATGAAGACCGCAGAAGTCAATGATTCACTTGAATTATTTAGCCTGACATGTTTACTGCTTCAAAATATCTTAAATGTTTCTCAAAATAAAATATATTGTGTTTAAAGGGGAAAAAGGTTTTGTTTTTTTAGCCAGACATTTAAAAAGAATATATTTTAGAGCAGTAAACACAATACCGTCATACCGTGAAACCGTGATATTATCCAAGGGTATCATACCGTCAGAATCTTATGCCGGCCCATGCCTAAATATAATGTCATCATATGCAAGTACACTCTTCCAAAGAACGCTTCATTTTAAAGAATGTTTCATTTAATTATCGTCATTTTAGCAATTTAATAATAAGGCATTGGAATCAGAATGTGACAATGCATATCCAAAACAAATAAATAATAATCAACTAACAAAAAACTACAAGGTAAAAAGTAACAGAGACTGCGATATCTGCTACCATATCTATTCTTAGTTGTCAGGCACCCACATCAAAATATACTTTAGTCATTTGTGGTAAATACTATAGTGTGTTTTTTAACCACACTGACACTAGCTACGTTTCCATCCACCTATTTTTATTCACATTTTGGATCTGCCCAAAAAAAAAAATGGTTGATGGAAACGCCATGATGCGCATAAGTTTTGAAAATGCGCATAAAAAATGTATGCGCATAAAGGAGTAGGATAAACTTTATATTCGATAAGAAAAGATGCGCATAAACTGCGATGGAAACACTTTTACCACATAAATTCCAGTATGCTCATTAAATAAAGGTCATGTGATTTTTTAAATATTTTTTTATTTTTTTATTTTTATTATTATTTTTTTTTTATTAGAGATCATGTGATAATGTGTGTGAATGTACAAACCAGCAGGCCGAGCACGTCGTAAAACATCTGAAATGTTGTTTTGGTCATTTTAAAACGCCTTACTTCAGCAAATTACATTTTTACTGTTGATATTTGGCGCCAGTTAATCAGCAAGTGACGATTTTGTCCGCTTTGACTCATTGGCTTTATTCACACGTCTTTTATGCGATAATCAAGTTTTGTGCATAAAGTTCATTCGTATTCTTGGATGGAAACATAGCTACTGACACCTCCAATAGAGATGGAGAGGTTGTGCAATGAGCTAAAATGTTGCAAGAATTGGGTTTTACGTATGGGCGATATATATTGCATCACCAAAAATCATTGAGGTCCTGTCCATGTATTGTGCGATAAGTCGATTATATTGATTATTGTGACACACTCAAAAAAAAATTGTTGAATGAACATGATTTAATCGTGGCACCCTTTATGCATCTAATCCAATCAAGTAAACCTGAACTGCTTTGAACGTGTTGTATGAACACAAAGCACATTTGTAGATAAAGCATGGTTTCAATATGTCAGTCTGACTTCTTTGCAACTAATTGACTCAAAATGTTTGTATTGTGTTATTCTAATTAAATTTATTCTAATTTACTCAATGTAACACTAAAGCTTTACTTTAGCAAAATTATGTCTTGTTAAATCAACTAGTAAATTTCTTGTTCAATATCATTTAAATTACATTGTTTAAATGACAGTACTATGAAGCAAGATTTAAAATTAAGTAAATCAACAAAAAAGGATAGAAAACTTGTTATATTTCTTTTATTATAGCCTTTTTGCAGGCACCAATCACGTTTAAACAAATTTCTTCACTTTAATATTCTGATACAAAATTTTATATAATATCCAAAATTGTAATATATAACCTTGGCTCTTAAGAAAACAGATCCCCAAGCAATACCTGTAGGGCGTTAACATTATTTTGTTCACAAATTGAGTTTAAACAGCTTTACTTTGGTACTCCTATTCAAAATGTAAAAGTATAAAATGTATAGGAAACATGTAGCCAATAACATAACATTGCCGAGAACGCGCGGTGATTCTTCTTCTTTGCTTTTTCCGTATGGTGACATCCAAACGCACTACCGCCACCTACTGATATACGCGAAGTGACTCTCCAGAGTGAGAGTAGTCGATTTGAAGCGTCTCAGTCTTATTGAATCAACATGTTCTGATCAAATTCATTTGATTATTTCTTGATTCAGTTTCAAATAACATGAATTAATCATTTAACATACGTAAACTTGATTTGTTCTTTTTAATCTGACAAAGTTTTATTTTGTAAATCCAATTGATTTTTTTGAGTGCAGGCCTACGTGTGAGATCATACAAATTAGTCACTAAAACAAATACTTACGAATTTCCGCGAGATGGCGTTATTACTGGTGTTGTCACACATCGGTTAATTGGTGTGAAAATAGTGTCATCGTCACAATCCTAATTGAGGTCATATATGTTGAGCATGTGAACAAAATAGGCAATCAGCAGTGTTCAAAATGCAAGCAATTTAAATTCTGGTGTCGACACGTTTTAGGCATTTCAGTTACGATACCAGGGGCGTGATAGATGGCAATTTAGGGGCCCATCAAAGGGTTGTAAAGAGACATTCCCAACCCCCACCTCCCCCACCCCCAAATTACCTATTTTAAATATATATAAATATTATGTCACGTTTTATTTCGATGGTCCGTTTGTTGAATTTAAGTTACATTGGAACTAATTCTCATTAGATTATAAGTAGACTGTTAGGTTGGGGTTAGGGTTAGGGTTAGGGTAAGTTGACATGTACTTGCTAAGTTTCTTATAGTCAGTTAAATGTCTGTTGAATCAACAGATATTAAGCAGACAGTCTACTAATACTCAAATGGATCATCAAAATAAAGTGTTATCAATATATTTATAATTATTCCCATATTACAGACATGCCATTTTTTTCTTTGATATTAATTCATCAATTAATGCTTCTGAAGTGACAGATGTACGGTGGCCGGGAGAGGTTAACGTGCTGCAATTTAGGAAAGCACATGCAATAACAAAAAACACCAGCAAATTAAGAAACGATCTTCATCAATTTGACAGCACACCTGTTACAAATTCTCACAACACAAACAACAGAAGAAACGCGCAGCAAGTTGGTCAAAACACGAACAACAAAAGAAAACACAACGGAAGAAAAGCACTGCAAATTGGTCAAAACACAAACAACGGAAGAAACGCGCAGCAAGTTGGTCAAAACACAACAGAAATGTTACAAGAGGACCCGAAAACATGACGGACAAAGCTGAGATACGGATGTAGTTAATTTATTTAATAACGCAACATTTCAGTTGATCATTAATTACACTGATAATTTACAAAAGACAATGGAATCGTGTAATCAGGATATTACACCTTTCCAAGACCACCAATCACTTCACTGAACAACAGTCACGGCGGGTCCGTATCAGCTGGGTCCGTCATGTTTTTGGGTCCCCTTGAAACATTTCCATTGTGTTTTGACCAACTTGCTGCGCGTTTCTTCCGTTGTGTTTTCTTTTGTTGTTTGTGTTTTGACCAATTTGCAGTGCTTTTCTTCCGTTGTGTTTTCTTTTTGTTGTTCGTGTTTTGACCAATTTGCTGCGCGTGTCTTCCGTTGTTTGTGTTGTGAGAATTTGTAACAGGTGTGCTGTCAAATTGATGAAGATTGTTTCTTAATTTGCTGAAGTGCATAACAATGTTTTTTTATGCACTTCTTGTGTTTGAAAAAGCAAAAACAGTTGCCAAAATTGCAAATAAAATCGCAATCGCAATATTCGTTCCAAGAATCGCAATATGATTATTTTGTCCGTATTGCACAACCCTAATTTTGAAGAATGTTAAAATCCAGTAGCCATTGATATCCATGCTATTAACCAAATACAATGAAAATCAATAGCTACCGGTTTCAAAAAATCCTTACATATATATTTTCTTGCATGTGTTTAACAGAAAAATAATCTCATAAATCTTTGGAAGCACTTTAATTTTTGGGTTAATTATCCTTTTAATCGACTTTGGCCTGTGATTATCTGTGACTAAATGCTTTTCTGCTATCTTTTATTAGATGACAAAAAAAAGATCAAACCCTCAGCTTGTGTGTTGGGTCTCTCAGTTTTGCTGTGTTTGGCTCTTCTGCTCTTTGTCATTTCCAGTGTTTACATCTCAAACCATCCCTCCGATTGAATTGGTGCCACTGCTAGGGTTAAGCATTAATGTTTCAGAGTCTGTTCATTATTAATAAATGCTCATCATGGGGAGTGAGCGCCAAGTCTCGAGGCCTGAAGGTGGCAAATAGTTGTTATAACAATAGGGATGTTTATTGCTCACACTCTGGCTAATTGGCAAGGTGGAAACGCGGGAGTTCAGCTGGATTAATCAGCACAGTTTAAATGAACTCAGTCAGGCAGGTTTGGATGGGATTAATTGCTTTGGTGTTGTTTGTGTTGTCGGATTGGCAGGACAGCAAGTCATGTATGTTGCTCTTCAAGAGATCGATTGAAATCTGAATAACTAGGAAAGCAGGCAGTTGTTCACATGTTGTAAAAAGCGCAGCTAATATGTTTGTCTCTTTAACATATTTGAATAAGTTAATCATTAATTTGTTAATTTATCTTCGGCTTAGTCCCTTATTTATCAGAGGAATGACACAGTGGAATGAACCGCCAACTATTCCATCATATGTTTTACACAGCGGATGCCCTTCCAGCAGCAACCCAGTACTGGAAAACACCCATACACTCTCACATTCACACACGCGCTCATACACGACGGTCAGTTTAGTTCGTCAATTTCCCAATAGCGCATGTGTTTGGATTGTGGGGGAAACTGGAGCACCCGGAGGAAACCCACGTCAACACGGCCACACAGAAATGACCCAGCCGGTACTCGAACTAGCACCTAACTTGCTGTGAGGCCACAGTGCTAACCATGCTCCAGTTAATCAAGTATCAGCTAAAATTTGTGCAAGGAGTTACCTCATATTTTTAGTCAGTTTGATTAATGCAAGTTGAGAACAACCCAACACTGGGAAATACCAACACTCATACACAACGGCCGATTTAGCTCATTCAATTCACCTATACCGCATGTTTTTCAACTGTGGGGTAAAAACACGGAGCATCTGGAGAAACCCACGTGATCATGGGCAGAACCTGCACACTCTACACAGAAATGCCAACTGACCCAGCTGGGGCTCGAACCAGCGACCTTCTTGCTGTGAGGCGATCGTGCTACTCACTGCACCACTGTGTCACCCCGCTTTTCTTTTTCAATAATATTCATATTTTTAATATTCATCAGATAAGGTTCATTTTTGTATTCTCTTGGAAATGTTATTAGTAGGACATGTTGTTGTTGTTGTTGTTGTGGATTCTTCTCATTGCTTGAGTAAATTTCCCTTGTTTTCTCATTCAGTTGAACAATATTATTAGGCATTTAAGGCTGACTACCTCTTTTTTTTTGCCGTTCTTCCTTCTCTATTGTTTAAGGAGGTAATGGATATAGTTGGCCCATTTTACTTATTTTTTCATTGGTTATTAGTAATATTGTATTTCAGGGCACAGTACTGTCAGTTCTTAAGCTTGCTGTTATTGATTGATTCACAGTTTTTACCAAATTTCAACAATAGATAAAAACAAACGTAAATCAAAACCACCTATTCGCTTCTCCCGCTCAACTTCATGCGCGGAGTGAGCTCTGATTGGTTAAATCTTTCTCCCGCTCAGCTTAGCTGTAATTGCCCGGTGTGCTGCGTCAGCTCTGATTGGTTAACATTTTAAAATCATGCACACAAGAACGTGAACAAAAATCAAAATAAATTAAGAGATAAAATTGCAGCCCTCGCGATTTAGAAATTGCATGTGCTTAAATCACGATTATTATTGTTTTTTTGCGCTCGATTTCGATTTAATTGCACAGCCCTATTACCTTTTTATATAACAAATTATGGTTGTGTATATATTGTATGAAATTTGCAAAAAAAAAACTACTGTATATGTAACAGGGCATTAAATTACAAATTTTTGCATTATTTTTTTTGCATCTTTAATTCGTAAACTATAAAATCATGTGTCATCTCATGTTTTGTGTTGTTTTTTTTAATTTTTATTATTATTATTTTTTAAAATTATTAAAAACATTTTTTTTTAATAGTCTGATTTTTGTGATCTGAGTTCGACTGACATTTGTTCACTTGTTCACCTTTTCCCCCTGCTCTGTCGGCCACGCCCGCTCCTCCCTCTGCTCGCTGCGCTCCACGCCCATCATAGAGCATTTTTTTTTTTAACTCTGAGGTAGACTTGAGCTGAAAAGGGGGTTTTATGGCCCTTTTAATAAATTAATGTAGTTTAAATATTTATATCAGTGTCCAATGACAATGAACAAACATGAGAGAAAAAAATTATATAACATTTTCAAGTACATAATTAACAAAAAATGTATAACATTTGGAAATGTCTGCCTTTTGCATCATTAAATTACATGCTAACATTTTTTAAGTGGCATAATTGGTCACCAGGGCTAGATTAAATAAAAAGAAAAGGGGAAAAACAGAAGTTATGTTAACATTTTTTTCTAAAATTGTTTATAGTCACTGATTTAATCAAACAAACAAACAAACAAACAAAAACACTATTTTCTGTTCATTCTCTACTATCATTTACATTTTTTCCAGTAATTTTTATTTAGATTTTTTAACCTGCTCTATCTAAAGTAATTTACCCTGAGCTCAGCATGTGAATCTGGTTTGGTGTGTGTCTCAGATCAATGTTTCCAGACCACCGTCACTCTCGTTAGTTTGATCAACTGGTTAGTGTTCAGACAGAAGGGGATCTAGTCTGACCAGTGGGATTACAGAGGACAAAAAACATCTAAATCCTCTGTCTAAACGCTCAATATTTACTACATCTATCTGTGTGCACCAGTGATTTCCAATAACACCAGGGAGAGTGATGCTCATTTCCCCAATTGATTCTAATTGGTCTGTGTGGGTTTTGACAACAGATCTTTAAACCCACACGCATTTAATCAGATACAGAGATGGAGTAGCTAAGAGCTGCATTTATTTAAATGAATTAGTGAGTGAGTGATTTTTATCTTCATTGCCTCAAATTGACTTTATTTGGTTCATGTGTTTCCATCATAGTTTATGAGCATTTTTATAGGAGAGTTAAACAGTTTGCTCCAGTTGAGTGCATATGTTGTTTTTTTAACACATCGTTGGAATTGATCCAGCACCTCTTGGCTGCATGTTTCTGTCCTCCTGAATGGTTGTGAGGGGGTTGTTTTGGGGTTTTTTGACTTCCGAGTGTTGGCCAGCTTTTGATCGCATGTTCACTCTGATCAGCTCACTGTAGGAGGGACTTATTAATCATTAATTATTCCATTGAGCTTAATCTTATCAGCCTTTAAAAACAACCTGCTCTATTGATGTTCTTAGTAGACGCCCAAGATTTTATCATACAGCTCCGTGATGTAATGTGTCAGAGTACCTTGATTTTTATTCATTTATTTTTACTTTCTTTCATTCCTTCCTTTGTTCCTTCCTTCCTTCCTTCCTTCCTTTGTTCCTTTTTTTTGTTCCTTTTCTTTATTCCTTCTTTTGTTCCTTCTTTTCTTCCTTACTTCCTTAGATTGTTTCTTGTTTCGATCTGTAGTTCATTTGTTTCTTCGTTCAGCATTTTATACGTTCCTTCCTTCATTCGTTCGTTTGTTCCTACCTACATTCCCTCATTATTTTGTTCTTTCCTTTTTTTAGTTCTTTCCTTGATCGGTAACTTCGTTCGTTCGTTCCTCTTTTCCTTCGTTTGTCCCTTCCTTTGTTCCTACCCTCCTTCATTCTTTTTTCTTTCCTTAGTTACTTCCTTTCTTTTTTCCTTAAGTTGTTCGTTCCTCCGTTCAATTCTTGGTTCATTCGTTCCTTTATTTTTTCATTCGTTCATACATTCCTTCATTACTTTCTTCATTCCCTTATTCATTCCTTTACTTTCTTCCTTAATCCGTTAGTTCCTTCCTTCCTTCATTCGTTTTTTTTACTTCCTTTGTTCCTTTTGTCCTCATTATTTGTTCCTTCCTTCCTTTTGTTTCTTTTTTTTCCTTTTTTGTTTGTTCATTCCTTTGTTAATTTTTTCCTTCCTTTGTTCCTTCGTTCTTTCCTAAGTTCATTCCTTCCTTCATTCTTACCTTCGTTACTTCCTTTGTTTCTTCATACCTTCCCTTATTTTCTTGTTGCTTCTTTCGTTTCTTTTTTAATTCTTTCCCTTAATCAGTTCCTTCCTTCATTCTTTCCTTAGTTCCTTTGTTCATTCATTCGCTCCTTCATTCCTTCCTTCATTCTTTCATTCATTTGTTCGTTTCTTCCTTTATTCCTTTCATTTCCTTCCTTAATTTTTTTTCTTTGTTCCAACATTCCTTCCTCCCTTCATTTCTTCCTTTCTTTGTTCTTTCCTTAATTTGTTCCTTCATCAGCACTATTTTTGTTTTGATAATTTTTAAGAACAATATAGAATGGAGAAATTGTTTTGCACAACAAAAAATAAGTATTTATTTAAAAATAGAAAAAAATATTTTTGATGGTAATATTTCAATGTTACAGTTTTACTGTATTTTCCAAGTTAATGCGATTTATTGGTGAGCAGAAGAGACTCAAATGGCCCGCTTCCACTGAGTGGTATTGTGCAGTTCGGTGCACTCTATATTTTAAAAAATAACGAACTCCTTGAGCTGATGATAATAACGTGTGTGTGATTATTGAAGCGCTTCTAACATCTGATCCTTTCAGAAATGGACAAATGCAAGAGTGAAGCTCGAAAAAACAAAGGAGTCGTCGAAAAAATAAAGGAGCAAATTAGTGCTGCACGATTAATCATATGGCAATCGCGATGTCAGCCTATGCGATTACATTACAGTGAACTTATACAGCGATTATATTAAATAAATGAATGCATTCGGGGATGTAACAAGAAAGAAAATGCACCACCATTTTTGTGGTTTCCTTTTAATACGATTACAATGTAACGCAATTAAAAAAGAACTACACGACCCAGAAGCTATCAGGACTGGAAAGCGCTAACGCCCGCGGAAAATTAGTATTTAAAAAAATTATTTGCAGCGGTGAGTCAGAAGTAATGACGTCCATTAATGAACAGAACTACTCGGGAAGTTGGAAACATTAGTGAAGGTCGTGAGAGTAAATGTGACGGTGATAGCACGTCGTAACCTGCTTGTAAAACATGCTTAATCTCAGTCAAGTACACGGGTGATTCAGGGATGAGCGGTCTAAAAAGGCACACTCGCAGGCAAGTTCAGGAAAGAATCAGCCAAACACCTTTTCGTCCTTCAAGCGAAATTGTCGTCGGGTGTCAAGTCTCCTGTAATCGACAAAATTGCTCACAACCGTCATCATAGGTTCAGTGTTTTTATTCAAAGTAAATTATTGAATTAAATTGAAACTAGAAGAATTATTTTATGCATGCATGTATGGTGGTGAGTGACGAGGAATATCTGCTGTAAACTTTCCATGTGCCCAACGTTCTCTATAAAACCAGAAACATGCTGAATGTTTTCATGTAGGATGCATATAATGCATATGGCCACGTTTTAAATTAAATCAAATAAGCAGAACCAAAAGTTGTATGTATGTATGTGTGTGCGTGTGTGTGTGTGTGTGTATAACCGACAAAATATGATATGTTTAAATAGTGCATGCTGCATTTCTCTCTCATAAACAATAATACATAGCCATACATATAAAAAAAAATTGTTATTTAATTTAATAATTGCAAGAAATATGAAATATGGAAAATATGGAATATGAAAATAAGTTTACAATAATGCAGATATTTATTTTGTAAAAATTATTTATTTTGAAACCATTTCAAGTTGAACAAACGCACACTTCAGCATTATTACTAATCTGTGTGTGCAATTTTCTTAAAAACCCATCAAGTTGACTTACAATACCATTTATAATCGAAATTGCATATTGCAATATTGCCCTCAATAATCGCAATATGACAATTTTCCCAAATCGTGCAGCCCTAGAGCAAATGATTCTTTCAGCAACCTAAACCATGAACAAACTGCCATGTTTAACTATTATCAACATCACCTTCTGGACTACTATGAACTCTGGAATGATGGAATTACTTTCCAACAAGAGGTTACATGTAAGATTAAAGATAAGATGAGAGGTTTGCACAGACTGAGCTATATTTCGTGTTGTTTTTGAAGCCAAATAAGGACTAAATGTCTGCTGTGTGTAGTTTTTCTGTAATTGTTAACATATCAGAGACCTTAAGAGTCTGCATGTGTTCATATATGCTGCATTTATTTATTTATTTATTACATATAATCACAGACGTTACAGTAGACTATTTCACCCTAACATTGATCTGCAGTTATAATCAAATCATGTTCATAGAAAGGTTAGTAATGAACATTTATACACCAGTATTTATGTGTAGAAAGCATCCCTGCTTCTCATATGATATGTGGACGACCCGTACAGCTTTACTTTGACATTTCCTCAAGCGAGAATGACGTCGCCTGAAACTGTCGTACACCACGCCCACCATTGGTACCCTTTTGGCAGTGCAAACGCAAGCCTGATAAAGGTGACCCAAACAGACCTGTACCGTACTGTGGTGGAAATGAGCCAAAATATTGGAAATAGAAAAGAAAGAATCTTGTTGACCAAAACTGTGAACAGTATTTACTGTATAAACTGTATATTTCTGCGTTTGCAAACCCCATATGTTACAAAAAATACAATTATGTAGTTTTTATCTTCATAATAGTTTTTGCTTTGACTTTAATAATCTTGACTATAAGGGCTTCGTGTCCTGGGAGTCCGTCCAGGTCTCTGACTGAGATGCTGCTGGGTTTTCAGTCTGTTGATTTTGTGTCCAGGATCAATATGACTCAGAGTAGCCGTTACAAGCACCTTTACTGGCCCAGTAATCAGAGGAGCGCAACACACACGGCTGCTGCTTCTGCTGCTCGTTTGCATTTCTTGCCCGTTTACCCCTCAGATTTACATGCCAGATGTTTGTTTAGCATGTTCCATCTGCCAAGCCAGAAATTTGACTGACTGATCCAACATCAGAGACTCTGTGTTATGAGAAAAAATATGTCTGCTTATTTTTTAGTGATGCACCGGTCATGGTTTTTAATACCTAATTCTGATCGCCAAAATTTTGCCAAAGGGAAATTGCCTGATTCCAGTACATATGGTGCAAATCTTTTTTTACATTTAAATTTGCACACTGGTGGTGGTGTGGAGAGACCCCCCTCATGATTGTAAAGCGCTTTGGGTGTATGGCCATACACAATAAATGCGCTATATAAATACACATTAAATTACATTACATTACATTTCGTCTTATACAATATCCATTGGGAGGGTGCTGCTATCGCAAATGGACCTGTCAGACGAACGCCACTCACTTTAACGTTAATTTTGCCGAATAACTGTGCTTTTTAAAAAAATCCTTAGCGTTGAACGCTGCAATAAATTAACCCACTTTTTAAGGTAAAGTCAGTTGCTTTACTTTAAAAACTATTGATTTATTTTTTTTTTTTCAAGTCACCTAATTGATTTAAAGGTTCACGAAACACCAAAACACATGTTTTGAGCTGTCGACAGTCATATAAGTGTCTCACGCTGCTATAAACACTATGAGGACACGTATATTTCGCTTAAGAGGGAAAATTGGTTGTTTTTGCGTTATTTCGAGCAAATTCGTTCTTCCGGTTTGAAACGAATTTTTGAAGCTGCGTCACACCGATGAGATCCATGCGTATATTCCACTGTGGAGAGTGGATGTCTGTCCCGGCGAGTGCATCATGATGTCTCTGAGTGTTTGGCATTAATTCATGAGAAAGACTTGGTTCAAACCAATCAGCGCGCTCTATTGTGTATGCGGCGCAACTTCACTAATATGCATGATAGCTTCGAAGATTGTGCTTGTTGCAGTGTTCATACGGCAGAGAGACGCCACGTTGTGTTGCCAAAACAAGTGGAAGAGGAAGAATTGTTTGGAGACACAGGTCGCCAGTGTTGTGTTTATGTGCTGCAACGAAGGTTTTATTTACATTTCCCGCTATGAGAGCGCACGTCTGGAAATGGTGAAATCTGGATTTGCCGCTCGTCTCCGCTCCAGTTTATGTTAATTGTCCTCAATTTTAAGTTACTAATTTCATTTTAAAGTGTGGAGGTTTTCATGGATGAAATGAACATATCCTGCTCAGTTTTTCCACTTTTTGAAACATCTAAAAAAAAAAAAAAAAAAAAAAAAAAAAAAACATGAGCTGTACTGAAACCTGGCCAAGCAAGTCTTGTCTGTATTCTTTTTATTTACATTTGAATTGATCAAAGGTCAATATTTGTATATGTGCAGAATATCTTGTGTGTGTGTGTTTTTTTAAAAAAATTTTTAAATGGCCGTTTTTTTCGCTCTTTTTACACTGTTTTGACTTCATTGTTGTTTATATGTGATTCTGGAGCCGCAGAGATCCATCAAAATAAAAGAAATAAAAATAGTTTGATTTAAATTTCTGGCCATTTTGATCAGTTGCATCCCTAGCTGTTTTATTTTGATGTTTAAAATTGATGCAGCCACATAAACAACCTGACAAAATTCCTGTCGTTGGTCCCAGTTGTAAGAGCAACAAATAATAACTTGACTTCTAGTTGATCATTTGGAAAAGTGGCAGAAAGTATATTTTTCATATGAATCATCTGTTGAACTGCGTCCCAACCATCACCAATACTGCAGAAGACCTACTGGAACCCGCATGGAGCCGAGATTCTCACTGAAATCAGTCAAGTTTGGTGAAGGAAAAAGCAAGGTTTGGGGTTACATTCAGTATAGGGGCGTGTGAGAGATCTGCAGAGTGGATAGCGACATCAACAGCCTGAGGTATCAAGACATTTCTGCTGCCCATTACATTACAAACCACAGGAGAGGGCAGATTCTCCAGCAGGATAGCGCTCCTCCTCATACTTCAGCCTCCTCATCAAAGCTCCTGAAAGCAAAGAAGGTCAAGCTGCTCCAGGATTGGCCAGCCCAGTCACCACTCATGAACATTATTGAGCATGTCTGGGTAAGATGGAGGAGGCATTGAAGATGAATCCAAAGAATCTTGATGAACTCTGGGAGTCCTGCAAGAACGCTTTCTCTGCCGTTCCAGATGACTTTATTAATGAGTTTTTGGAGTCATTGCAGAGATGTGTGGATGCAGTCCTCCAAGCTCATGGGAGTCACACACAATATTCATTCTGTCTCCACTGCAGCATGACTTTATATTCTATACTGGACATTATTTCTGTTCAGTGACGAAACTTTAGTCTTAGCAGAGTCAGACCGCACTGTCCTCATTAAATAATTAAAAATCAAGGCATGATCATGTTTTATTTTGGTTAAATAAGCGTAATCTAGAGGTCTTTGCCTTTCATATAAGCCACCTCTGATACCAAATGATCAACTGGAAGTCTAGGAGTTTTAAAGCATGGTGTCAACTAATAGCTTAAATAAAATTTATAAATCAATTAAAGTAGTCAAATCGCTTTAAAAGCAATGGATTTACTCAAATTTGTAAGGAAAGTCTAAGTGTGGCAGTCACAGATTAAGTAAACATCCTGCTCAGTTTTTCCACTTGTTTTAAATGTAATGCAGCCATATTTTTGCTGCTTTTTGTGCGTGTTTCTCTAGCACACGATAAACTAATCCCAGTCTTAGCCTCTATTTTAAAGCATGCTGGCTCAGGTAGGAAAGATCCGACACACCCTGTAGTTCCCTGGAGGTTTATTGTCCCGTGTCTTTCTGCCAGGCGACTCCATTATGGCTCTCCCCTCAGGCAGACGTGTGTTTCTCAGTGCTTGGAGATGAGAGTGCCCTTGAGAGTGTGCTCTTTTTAAAGCTCCAGCAGAGACATGCACTAACTAGGGATTCCCGGCCAGGCTGCAGTGTTCGGCCAAGGACAGTTGTGTAGATGCAATCTTGAGTCTTTTCATTTGAAAGAAAGTAATGGAAAAAAGTTTTAGTAGAGTGATGAGGTTAAAAGTTTCTCTCAATTTTTTTTCTTTATTTTTTTTTGTGTGCCTCATTCAAAGATAAAAATGGCAAATATTTTATTATTATCATCATCAATTCGGCAAACTATGAAATCATATGGAGATATATTATTTGGTATAATAATGATAATATTAATAATTATAATAATAATAATAATAATAATAATAATAATGAATTTTATTGAACATATTTAGTAAATATAGTAATATAGCTTCTCTATTATAATAATAGCCTTTTTTCTTCTTCTTTTTTTCCTTTTATGTGTGTCACATATAAAGAACCCTAACACCTAATCCTAATAGCAGATATGAGTTTATTATTATTATTATTGTTGTTGTTTTTGTTGTTGTTGTTGTTATAATTATCATTATTTATTATTATTAGTTTAGTAAACTAAGTCATGAGACATATATTTTCTGATGATGATGATGATGATAATAATAATAATAATAATAATAATAATGAATTTTATTTAACATATAATAATTAGCTTCTCATTTTTTTCTTTTTTTTTCTTTTTTATGTGCTACATCCAAAGAACCCTAACCCTAATAGCAGATATGAGATTTATTTTATTTATTTATTTATTTATTTATATTAGTAGTAGTAGCATAAGCATTGTTAGTTTAATAAACTATTAAATCATGAGACATTATCTGTTAATAGTAATAATAATAATAATAATAATAATAATAATAGTAATAATAATAATAATAATAGTAATAACACATTTTATTTTTAAATTATTTCGTAAATATAATAATTTGGTAAATAAAATGATGATGATGATGATGATGATGATGATGACTATTATTTTTATTATTATTATTATTATTTTAAAAAAATGAACAACAACAATAGTAGTAGTAGTAGTAGTAGTATTAGTAGTAGTAGTAGTAGTTCATTTTAAATAGTACTCTTTTTATTTATGTATTTATTTTTTTACATTTTATTTATTTATCTATTCATTTTCTTTTATTTGTAGTCAAAATCAAGACCAGGTCATATTTCACCTTAAAATCTCTTTTCTTAAATACATTTTATTTGACTCCTTATTCCCACATTCGTATTATTGTGATGCAAAAAAAAAAACATAAAACATTATTCATCACATTCACGAAGGGAAAAAAAAATACAAAAGAAAATTAAAGTGGTACTTTCTTTCATATATTTTAAATGAAATATATCCATTTAAAATAAAAAGATGTAAGAGTTTTTTTTAATTGTATTTTAAAATAAAGTGATGAATTAATGACAGATTATGGTATAATTTAAAATCTCATGCAAAAAAAAAAAAAAAATCATATCACTGACACAAAACCGAAAATTTCAACATTTAAAAAATACATAATTAAAGGTAGTTTTTTTTTGTAGTGCAAATAAATGAATTTACTAATAATAAAAAGAATAAGCAGCAAATATAAAGAGAAATCAACCAGACGATCGGATCAGAAAAAGAAAACGTTCAATTCACTTGCAAATTTTACAATGAAAAGCTAACTATATATTTTTAAGAAACTGTAAACTTTCTTTTTTTTTTTTTTTTTTGAGCTCTCGGCAGGTTTTTCTTCATATTTTCTCAGTAATGCATTATTATTTTTATTTTTTTAATTTAGTGAGCGTTAATGTCAAATAATTGCTTTAAAAGCAATAGATATACTCATTCCAAAGCCAACTAATCACTTTGAAAGCAATAGATATACTCATTTTATAAGTAAAGCCAATTAATCACTTTAAAAGCAATACATATATTCATTTTATAAGTAAAGCCAACTAATCACTTTAAAAGTGACTGTATTTACCTAATTTTCTAAAGTAAAGTCAACAAATTGCTTTAATTTTTTTAAATACACAGATTTTTAAGCAGAGTCAACTAATCACTTTAAAATAAATGGATTTACGAATTTTTTTTGCAGTCCACTAACTGCTTAAATTTTTTGATGTCAATAGCTTTTAAAGCAAAGTCAGCTAAATTTATTGCCGTTCCAGTTGCTGAAGCGCAGCATGCCCTCGAGTGTGTTGTGTGGTTTATTGTCATGCAAAGCTTTAACTGTGGTAAGGAAATGTTTGGGATTCCAGAAAAAAACAAAACCTCTACTACTTCAGGCTAAAACAACACTGACAACCCCACCTGACACTCTATTACATCAGATTAGCGCTGAACAATGGCCTGTTGGTGCCGTTCTACAGGTTCGAACAAACAAAACCAGCTTACATAAGAAGACTTCATTTGCTTTTTCTTAGAAAGCAGTCCTGCCCTGTCTGATAGCTGCAAACCTTTACTGTCTACCGTCTAGAAAACGTGATACAGCAAAATCCTGTTTAACATTCAGTCTGTGTCCCGTCGTCTGCAGATGCGGTCATGATGACTTTGCTGCTTGTAATTATGGGCTGTCAGGAGCGTTTCTCTTTAATGCCAGCAATTTATTGCGGTTTGATGTTGCTAAGTGGCTTTGTGAAAGTGGCATGAAAATGGTTATGAAATCATGCGTTTAAATGTGCACCGTAAGGCCAAGTACAGTAGGTTATCATGCAAAAGTTGTACCAAGGCATGGGCGATTTAGCCTAAAATCTAAATCTCAACTGATTGAACGTTTTAACCTCCAAGGGCTTAGTGGACAGCACATTTCAGCTCCTAAGTGGCTATTTAAACTACTTTTGATCGTGCCCATCTTCTGATGGCTACTTCCAGCAGGATAACAGACCATGTCATAAAGCGTGAATCATCTCAGACTGCTTTCTTGAACATGACATTGAGTTCACTGTACTCAAATGGCCTCCACAGTCACCAGAACTCAATCCAATAGAGCACTTTTGGGATGTGGTGGAACGGGAGATTCGCATCATGGATGTGCAGCCGACAAATCTGCAGCAACTACGTGTTGCTCATGTCAAAATGGACCAAAATCTCTGAGAAATATTTCCAGTACCTTGTTGAATCTCTACCACCAAGAATTAAGGCAGTTCTGAAGGCAAAAGGGGTTCCAACCCGGTACTAGTAAGATGTACCTAATAAAGTGGCCATTGAGTGTATTTTACTTGAGTTGCAACAGCAGTTGTAGTGGTGAAGTTTAAATCTTTTAAACTAGATTTAATGGTTAAAATGCGTGATTCTTTCTTTCTTTCTTTCTCTCTTTCTCTCTTATGTAAACAGCCATCATGACGGGTGTGAAGGATAAAAATGTTGCTTTCAGTTTTCAGATCTATTTCAAGCTAGTTATGCAAGAACCAAGAAAAGATCTGGCAAGTCCAATAGCTGTAAACGGATGCAGTCTGTTCGTCACTGCTGATTTCATTGGCTTCTATTTTTTTCCTATAATATTTAATTTGTTGTTTTATTGCGCTGCTTTCTGGGATGCGCTATTCTGATTGGTCAGTTGCGTCATTCCAACGAATTTTATTTTCCCAGATAACAACCGCTGAATAACATCTGAGTCATCTGGGAACTGAAAATCATCTTGACTGTCAGTGAATACATTCACATCCATATTCTTAAATTCATATTTATTATTTATTATTAATAACCATTTATTATTATTCAGACACAAGATGGCGCCAAACA